>CM060868.1:27804303-28404303 GCA_030737845.1 Acorus calamus | reverse complement strand
TGTTATACTCTCTTATATTCGTTTAAACTGGCTTAGTAATACCAAGTTATACTCTGCAAACAAACCCATTTTTTCTATCCATTCTTATACCACCTTTACACTACCCTTATACTCGCTTATTCCGTTTCCCAAACGGGGGGATAAAGTATAATCTAATATTACTATCTATTTCTGGTTATACAACAACTTGGGCGATCTAAGAGTAGTACAGTTGAGATTCCTGCATGGTTCAATCACTTGAAATCTATGTAACAAGACTGGGACGCGAGGTGTCAGCCCCAACGGTTTTTATCGGTGCGAGTGTTGGTCCTGTTGGGCACAGCACCAGATATGAGGAAGGATGTGCTTGTTACATAACTTATAACCCTCACTGCTGCTTTATGGATTGCACCATTGCTTGAAAAAGCTTGCACCTTATGTATCAGCTCAAATCTTGAGTATTTGCCTTGGGACTTGTGGGACACCTCATCCAGAGTGTCCATAATATGTCTTTTGCCTTGTTATATCACAACATAAATTTTTGGCAAATCAAAGGTCGGTTGTTTTTGTCCAGCAATTTTGTTCCATGTGAAACGACCAGTCAATAGAGTAGACAATTAGGTCTTAAACCCGACCATAATGAAATATTCTTTCCAGTTGATGTTCACTGCAAAATCAAGTGATGCAGGTTGATTAAAATCTTTCACATGAGAAACAAACATAGCCAACTCTGTTCTTTTCTGTGAACCAAGTATCTGTGGTTACTTAATCAACATCCACCATCTTCTCCACCAATTTAAATGACTTATCATACAATGAAGAGTTGAACAGCATTGTTTTATCTTAAATGAATACAATTGTTGATAGAAAATTTCTTTGATAAATGATACAATTTTCTAGATTTCTTGGTATATCTGGAGGGATATATGCCTTGCTTCGTAGAGTGTCTAAGCACCTCGCCTTGTGCCATTGCATTTGTAAATACCGGACTATACAATTGATTTTTCTGATCTTATTCATTAAATGGTGGTCAGATTTTATTTCATGAGTTGTTTCACATTTGAGCATCTGTTTGTGGCATGCTGCCTCTGTTTGTTAATATTCTGGATAATTTGATTTTATTGCAGCTACACTCCTGTTCGGTCAGATTCAGTGGTGGGGGAACTAGAGTTATCTGAACCAACCGATGTAATTCTTCCAGGTAAACTTTCATACATTTTTATAAATTTTTCATGTGTTGCAGATATGGTAACTAATTTAAATGGTGTCCTATATTATATCACTGCCAGCTGATGTATATTTATAATCCATCCCTGTCAAATTTGTGCAATCGCTCTTTTAAAAGGTTCTTGGTATTAAGGCATTTTGTAACCATCATTAAGTTGAATGGTTAAAAAGCTTTGAAAATGTGCTGTTTCTTGTGAATCTTTTAATTGCCAATATATTTTATCCTGTTTCCCTCACTTCCAATTATTTCACCACACTTTCCTGGAAACTAACTAAATTATCATTGGGTTCTGTTATTATTTTTGTTTCATCTTCATAACCATTGGTTCAGTGCCAAGTGAGATTTATGTTAGTTCTCCATGTTCTATGTTCTATGAGTTGAAATACTAAATCCTTTACATTGTTGGTCTCATTCAGAGCTTCCAAAAATTGAGATGCTTTCTTTAAATGGAAAGGCAACTGAGGGAGAAATTCTCACAGCAGTCCAAATAATTCCAAACAACAGTGTTCAAGAAAATGTTTGGAATAAGTACAAGAAAGAAATCAGATACCAGTGGTATGTAACTAGCTTCGATTCTTCTATCCATGTTGTTTATTTTTGTTTCTGCTTATCTGAACAAAAAAATATTGGCAGGTATTGTTCATCTGGAATGGGTGAGGAACATACTTTTGAGATGCTTCCCTCCCAGAGTTCCTGTTCCTATAAAGTGCGTTCAGAGGACATAGGTCGATGTTTAAGGTGTGAATGCATTGTTACAGATGTTTTTGGAAGGTCTACTGATCCTATATCAACAACAACTGCTCCCATTATACCAGGTCTTTATCTGAAATCGACAAATATGATGCATAGATACATATATGTTTAACTTTTCTGGATAAGGTTCTATGATTTGTTGATGTGAGCTACTGTGATATTTTTCAGAAACAAATGTTGTGATTATTCAAAGACCTGATAAACAAATGGATATACTTTTATGGAAAGCTGGAAATGATTGTTCACTATTTGTAGTCATGAGTTTTGTTGTGTCCTTAGCAGCAACTGCTAATGATGACCTGATATGTAAAAAGATATGTACAGGGGAATTATATTTCTTATAAAATTCAAATCTAATATATATATATTCAAGGATTCTTTGAATGCGTTCAGTTATTCTTGCTTCGATTGTCTTCCTGCATACTCAAAAACATAGAAAATGTCTCTTGTAGTACATTTTCCAGGTTAACTCATTTGTGATTTTGCTTTTCTAACAACTTAATTTTCTTTATAGGATTCCCTAAAATTGATAAGCTGGAGATTGAAGGACGAGGCTACCATACAAACTTATATGCTGTCCGTGGAATATATAGTGGAGGAAAGGAAGGCAAAAGCAAAATTCAGTGGCTTCGAGCAATGGTTGGAAGTCCAGATCTGATCTCCATATCAGGTACTAAGAAATTGTGATGATGAATTTATTCCCTCCTGAACTCGAGAAATTAGAGTTTCAGCTGAACATTGCCGTGTGTTGCAAAATCTGGTTTTCTCCCTGTATTCTGTCAAAACCAAGCATGAATGTTTGGTGTGTGGGCAAAGTGTCTGGGAGAGGTGGGGAGGGATGATTCTGAATAGGTGGAATTAGATTACGGTGTGGGTGTTTGGGTATATTGATTAAATATATTTGTGCTTGTTATGATAAGGTTCACCTCTCAATGTGCCTTGATTTGTAAATTTTAGTGTTGGAGGATTGCCTTCATATATGTGCATTTCTGCATAGTTGGTTGGTGGTATTGCCCACTTTCAAAAATTAGAAAAAAAAGGACAATGATAACGGTGTATCCTTTTTAATGTGGGTTGTATCTCTAAATACCCAAATAGATTTACAGAAATGCCAAGAACACCCTGTAATATAATCTATTGGAAGAGCTGGCTCGGCATGCACATGTTTCAAGTTGGACATCCCCTTTCTTTCTCTGATCATTTTCCCTGCATTTCTTTCTGCTTCCTCACTGCAAGACCCATCCATCTTATTGTGTTAGTTAAATGTTATAATTTTATGCTTACTACCTTCTTTCAACGCCTATTTTTTCCTGATGTCTCTACTTAATATTAATCACATCCACCTGCTTATGAACGTATTTCTGAAATATTTTCAACTTTGTCCAGTAGGCAGACTTCATTCTATCTGTCTCCTTTGTTTTCCATCATACTGATGACAAATAGTTATGCCCTGATGCAGGTGAGATGGGGCGAATGTATGAAGCTAATGTTGATGATGTGGGGTACAGGCTGGTGGCTGTTTATACCCCGATAAGAGAGGACGGTGTTGAAGGACAAGCTGTTTCTGCATCAACAGAGCCAATTGCTGTTGGTAAGCTCTCCATAAAAATAAAAATTGCAACTCCTTCAACATGTGATGATGTTGTCACTCATCGTAGCAATATCTTCCTGAATTTGTTAGTTGAATAATTAGACTAGGTTTGGGAATAGAGATATTTCAGTGTGATTCTACCTGGGCGGTCTTGGCGCACAGATTTTCTTCTCTTACTGTTTACGACTTATTGTCCTTTAATATATATTTGTTTTTGAGAAAAATGATTGGAGCAATCTTATTAAAAAAGAAGCCCTTGTACAAAAGCAGACGAGAGATCTACGAAAAAAGAAAAGCAATAATAAAAGGAACACCTCCTTGGAAAGTGGACATCCAAGAAGAAAAATACTAAAAGCCTTACAACCCCACTCATGAGTAACTTATAATAATACAAGATGGATCCACTCCTAAAATATTGATAACCCTACTTTTAAGAAAAGAGATGCTCGCTACCCAATGCTCTTTTGTAAAAAACTTTTATGTCGGAAGATACAATCATTTTGTGTGATCTGTATGCTCCAACATCCGTGTGGGGGACAAGCCCTTAAAATCTTGCGAGGTTGCTGTGGTTACTTCTTTTGCGTATCTTCTGGAACCATTTTCACATACCTTCAAGGTCACCAAAGCGGCATTGGGATCTAAGAGCAAAGAGAATGTGGTTCCGCAATGAATCTCCAAAGCCATTCCCCCATTAGGGCTTTATTGATGTTATGAAGTTAAGCACACCCATTCCACCTTTTTAGCCTGGCAAATGAGGTCCCATTTTACAAATGAGGACATGCAGACTTTTAAAGGGTCTTTCAATGGGAAGTTATCTCTAGATTACTCTCTGGTTGATTAAATTTGCTTTACAATGTTGATGGAACTCCTTCCTGTCATCTATCATATGAGGACAACTTACGCTCTCCAGACTGTCTTATGGGTTTTAGTGATGCTGCTGTGCTGCCCCAGATTTCATTCAATTTGTACTGTATATTTCTATTGGAGAAATTTCTCCAGCATATTCTACTTGGTAATTGTATTTGCCTGTCAACTGAGAATTGGTGTTTTTCCTTGCAATTTTCAACCATCACATGAATACTTGAATGTTACTGAGCATGATGGTTCCTGGCGATACTATCCTAAGAAGGACCACTAAAGATTCTACTTGTTATTTATATTATGATTATATTGGCATGTATTTCACAATTTATTCTTCTGGCAGAGCCTGATATCTATAAAGAGGTGAAGCAGAAGCTGGATCTTGGATCAGTGAAGTTTGAGGTAATCTTTGCTCTATAAAATTGCGGTTTCACAACTTCTGTAGTGACCGTAGTGTTTTTTACTTTATCATGATATATAAAATGGATTTTTTTATTTCAATATATATTTTCAGTGATGAACCAATTTTTTAATTATAAATATTAACCGTTGGTTCATTTTGAGTGTCTAATCTCTCCTCTTCAAACTTCAAAAACAATAATTGCTGATTTTTAAATGTGGAAGATTTATTGACATCTTTTGTGGTGTTTTTATAGATAGACTCACTGTATATATTGGGAGGTCTGGTTTCTGCCCCCATCCTTTTCTGCAGCTCAGCCAGCTCTGCATCTGTTGTTTTAATAAATAAATAATAGATAGTGAGGTCACACCTTTTCATCAAAACAATAAAGAAATAAAATAAACATAGTTCAAACTATATTAGTCTTATGGTCAAGAAAAATTAATCTGTCAAGTGATAACAAATATTCATGCTTCCCATTAGCTCAAATATGGAAAAATTCATTACATACTTTCTTAAAAATTCATTACATATTTTCTTGAAACACCCATCTGATGCATAAACTTGTTAGGAAAATTACCATAAATTTGCTTGATTTGTTGAGATTGAGTATTTGTTGAATTTGGTGCCTATTATATTGGAAGCTTTCCAAATCAGGGCGATTGTAATCATTCAAAGACACTCACATGAAAATTCTTGTATGTATTACACATGTATCTAGTATCTGGCAATGATGTTGTCTTTTGTGTCTAACATAGGTTTATATTGAAAACAGGTACTATTTGACAAGGACCGTTCCCTCAAGAAGGTGAGCCCCTTTATATTTACAATGGTCATGCTGTCCTTTCAATGTTGTAGAGTTGCTGACTCTGGTGGATTCCATTATTCTTTTTGCAGGATTCAAGCATGGTGAGTCCCGAAAGGAGAATCTTAGAAGTAAACAGGAAAAGAGTCAAGGTTGTAAAACCTGGTTCCAAAACTTCTTTCCCCGCCACTGAGATTCGTGGAACCTATGCTCCTCCTTTCCATGTAAGTCATTCTGATATTCATATGTAATTGCATAAGTTTTTTTTTAACTATAAAGTATTGAGTTATAGTAGAACATAGGTGTTTGTGAAAGATATCAGATGATAAATTCTTCCATTGAGGTCTAATGTTGGGCTCAGGACTTTCATTCTTGAGAAACTTATGTAAGATTGGTTTATGCATAAATTTCTCTCAAAACCAACGTTTATAACTCAGAACATTTTGGTTAAACCAAAAATGAATTTTATTCATGCATTTATTTATTTGACGAGGTTTTCCAACATTAGTTGGGAAAATCCCAGATGTACATAATCATTCATGAACTTGGAAAATTTTCATATCAGTGTGTACTAATAAGATTTTCATCATTATATAATTGGAGAAATCACATGTTTCCATCATGTTCATTGATGGGATTTTCATGAATAGTTTATAATTGATGAACTTTAAATTCTTTGATGGATGCATGACATCCATCCAAAACACGTTCTGATGAGATTCCCATCAGTGTGCCCCACAAGCCCCAGGCATTTACAAATCAATCCCCTATGGGTTAAAGTGGACATGTATTACTGATGGTGGCCACTATCTTTGACATGAAACCAATACAGATCGTGTTGTTTTAAGGAAATTTTGTTGGCACAAAAATACATGAAATAATATTATCATTATTGTTATTATTTGGGGGTGGGGTTGGAAATCCAATGCTTCATAAAACATGCCCCCATGAACTGCTATCTACCATCAGTGTCATCTTGGTGTCAACAACTTCTTAACAACATGAATGTTGGGAATATAAAAATCAGACATTGTATTAGTCTGAAGCAACATTACATTTCCATCACATATTCAGCTTGTAATGCTGATGTTCTCACATGCATGATTTGCAGGTTGAGCTATTCCGTAACGATAAACATCGCTTCAAAATCGTCGTTGACGGCGAGAGTGAAGTGGATCTCATGGTACAGACCCGACACATGAGGGACGTCGTTGTGCTCGTGATAAGAGGCTTTGCCCAGAAATTCAACAGCACATCGCTTAATTCGCTTCTCAAGATAGAGACATGAGAACAGGAGAGAAGCAACACAAAAGAAAAAATACAGACTTTATATGATCTGATGATATGTGAGTAGCGGTTTTTCTTTTTCTTTTTTCATGTCATTGGTGATGGGTGTGCATTGTTGTAAATTATTGCTTCTTGTTTTGGTGGGTTCATTTTTATTTTATGAAACATCAAAAGGCTTGGTGGTTTGGGAGAAATTAATGTAAATTATGTATTCTTTTGGTGAAGAGTTCTCATATACTGAGACAGCTTTTATCTGAACAGTTTGGGGTTGGTTACGTGAATGAATTGTTTGAATACCTTCTTTTCAATCCTTTTGTGTAACCATCAAGAACTTAAATATTGTGATTTTTGATTTGTGGATCTTGAACGTGTGCATCTGGATTTTGTTAGATGGTTACAGCCTTGAAGCAGATGTCTGAATCCTTTGATCAGGGTGCCATAGGTTCAGTTTCATAACTTAATCCTTTTATTTTTCTTGGTATTGTTTGGACAGAACCATAAGCTATTTGAGGGTTTATGACTATTCTAGGATAAATTACTATATCAGTGGAATGAGTGATTTTATGTTTGTTTGTGTTTTTAGTTATTCTTGTTGGAAAACGTAAAGATGAAGTTTCTGTTGTTTTGGTTGACCATAGATAAGTTGTAGATAAAATGCAAATAAAACATGAATAAATATTTATAAAAAGTGAATAAATGATTTGATACGTGGGTCACTTGTGATGACAATTGATTGGACAGTGGGGTTCACTTATTCTATTACCGGGAATAGTCTAATACCAGGGCGTAGGTGGAATTGTTATACCATCTAACTCCAACTTATGCTGGCATCTAAATACCAGCCTATTCTATCAATTCAAGCAAGTTTTTTATTTTTTATTTTTTTTTTATCATATTCCAGCTTATTTGAGTCTATTCTTGTTGGGTATTTTCAAAGGGCGCAGCTATTACCACCCCTTGTATTTTCTAACCCACCCCGTTTTCTTCTCCACCCCAACAAATTTTTAAGGTTTTCTAACCCACCCCCAATATATATATATGTGATGATTTGCTTCACAACCCACCCCAAGCATTTTTTTTACAACTCTCTATCTCTTCATTTGCTCTCCCTCCCTCTTGTTCTCCATCTCTACTTTTGCTCCCCCTTGTTCTTCTCCATCTCCACTTTTGCTCTCCCTCCGGCTCCACCCGTCGTCGATGCTTCCCCTCCGGCCTCCCTCTTGTTCTTCTCCATCTCCACTTTTGCTCTCCCTCCGGCTCCACCCGCCGTCGATGCTCCCCCTCCGGCCTCCCTCTTGTTCTTCTCCATCTCCACTTTTGCTCCCCCTCCGGCTCCACCTACTGCTGATTCACCCGCTCGCACGTGCTCCCCTCCGGCCGCTCACCATTTTCGTGCACAACACAATTATTCATCAAGGTAGTGTATTCATTTCAATGTTATCTATTTGTAATAAACATGCAAATGTTATCCCCTTAGTTTTCAAGGTAGGTTTCAGTGTTTCACCTTAGATTTCAATGTTATCCATTTGACTTTTAATGTAATTCTTGAACATTTTTTTAGCAAACCTAACCCTAGTTCTAGGATAGATATTTTTAATATTTTAAATGGTTCATAAATTGGTAATGGGTAATGTTTACTTATTTCACCTTAGATTTGAATGGAATAATCAATGTTGCTTTCACTTTAGATTTTTTTATAGCAAACCTAACCCTAGTTCTAGGATAAATATTTTTTTTATATTCCAAATGATTCATAATTTGGTCATGGATAATGTTTACTTATTGAAAATGATAATGAAATGAAAAAC
Source organism: Acorus calamus (assembly GCA_030737845.1). Lineage (NCBI taxonomy): Eukaryota > Viridiplantae > Streptophyta > Magnoliopsida > Acorales > Acoraceae > Acorus > Acorus calamus. Next base: position 28,395,591 of record CM060868.1, on the reverse strand, counting down.
ATTGGTTGATTCAGAGAGATTTATAGTGATCAATAATTGAATATTATTGGTGCATTAGTTATCTAACACACCAATAGTGAATTACACATTAATTGAGAATTGAGTTGAGTTAGATCGGTTGGTATGAATAAGCTAATGTGAATTTTTGCTGGACAAGATACTTTTGATAATATCCAAGAAGTTGAAAAAAAAAGCATGGTTGTTTGACATTGAAGATATTAGGGGAATTGAAAGAATGGAAACTTTAATGCAATATGAAGTGAAAGTGATACTAAAATATTTCCATTCGTTTTATAGTATGAATGTAAGTAACTCTAGTTTTTCAAATGAGTGCAGGTGGAGTTTGATACATATTATGCTTTCTTGAAAGAGTGTCTGTGTATTAATCTTATCTTCAAGCCATACATGCTAGACATGGTACTCCGACAGCTTGGGCACGATCAAACCATCCCAAAAACTTCAATCTGACCACGAGATACAGTAAGATGACTATGATAGTGTTTTGGGTTTAGTATGAGTTTTGGAGATGTTTTGAAACAAATGTGTTCTATAGGGATCTTGGAGTTGTTACGAACAAATGAATTTAATGTGGGTTTAATATGTGTTTTGCATTTAAACATTTTATGTTTTTTGAACAATGTGTTCATGTGTTGTGGTGTTTAATGAAATGATATCTTAAACAAAGATGCGGTGTTCAATATAATGTAGGATAGATCACATAATGTGGTGTTTAGACACGACATTGTTGGTAGCCAGATTTTGTGCAGTTCGATACTATGAAGTCAACTTGGAATCTAACTGATGACTTCACAAAGTCGAACGGATCACAGAGAGATGTTTAAGTCTCTGTGACCAGTTTGACTCGGTGATGTCGAACTAGGCTCTAATAAACGATTACACAAAATCGAACAAGTCACAGAGAGAGTCTGGTCCTTAGTCTCTATGACCCGTTCGACTATGTGATATCGAACTGGGCCTCGATAGACGATTACACAAAGTCGAACGGGTCACAGAAATGACCTTAAGTCTCTATGACCCGTTCGACCCTATGATGTCGACCTGGGATATAGGTGACGACTTCACCAAATCGAACCGGTTACAGAGAAGGCTTTAAATCTCTGCAACCCGTTCGACCCTGTGACGTCGAACTGGTCTTCACGGGGATGACAATATAAAGTCGAACTGGCCAAAGAGGGGTGGGTGGGTGGGGTTTAAATGAGGGATTTGATGGGTGAATAATACAAGGGGTGGGTTAAGTTTAGATGGGGTGGGTTAGGTCGGGGTGGATTCACTTCTTAAAAAAACCACATTTTTATTTTTTAAGCGGGGTGGGCTGAATAACTACGTGGGTGGAAATATCGGTGCCCATTTTCAAAAGGAGTTAAAATATTTGGGTCCCCCTCCCCCCTTGAAGATGAAAGTGGTTCTATTCTTTAGTCCCACATCGGTTGTTTGTAAAAAGATTTGAGTGCTTATAAGGAGAGCCTCATGTACTCTAGTGAAATCATTTTGATGGACACCTTATGGTGGACCTTTGATGCGGGGTGGTGTCACCACCACCACCATGTATGCGCGTGCGTATTGGGCGTTTTAGGGTGCACTTGACACTTCAACTTAGTTGATCCTGATTCTGTTCTCCTTCCATTGTTCCATTATTCTATCATTAATCCTTCAACTCTTAATTCTTGCATGCAGCAGGAAGTTGATTGAGAAACTGGGTTAGTTGTCTCCTGTGGTACACCATGTTATAAAAACTGTCCTTTAAAATGGTGAATTTCGTTTTCAAGACAACTTGACTTCTTAGGCTTCACTGATTAATTTTAAATTTCTGTTTACTCGTTTTATCATATTATATATAATGGTATCACCAACTAGTGACTTAGTAGCCCATAATCATCACTTTTAAATAAGTCGTAAAATTGTATCCATCACCTATTAGAGTATTAGTGCTATTAAATGTATTATAATACACATTTGTTAATATACGCTGAATGTTATAGTTTTTAATTTAAAATAAACAATTGTTGTGTGTTTGTTTAAATTTATTAGAATTTATGTAAGCTAAAAAACAACTTAAAAAGTTAGAATATGTAAGTTGGTGTTTTTGATATTATAGCTTGCAAGTGTGCTTTAAATAATATTTATTTTGAATATTGATGCCGTTTACGCTTTTTTTCTTTTTCTTTTATACTAATGATGAATGTTTTTTCACCAACTCCCAAGTCCCAAACTCCTCTTTTATGGTTTAAATGGGTATTTTTGACTATTATAAAACAAAAAAACTGTTTTAAAATTTATTTTAACGAACATTCACTATTGTTTATTTTATGTTTTCTAAACGTTTGGATGCAGTGATTATTCAACAAGTACGTACTTTATACATTGTTTGCACATATGTCATTTACACATATGTTCTTATTGGTAAAATAAAAATACAAATGGTTATCAACATGAAACAATAATTCTAACGGAAACTTAATCCTATAAGGTTTCAACAACATGCCAGCTGATAAGCTGTTCGATAAAAATGTAAAATTGCTTTATGAGAAAAATTCAGTCCCAATGTGAAAACCTTGCAGAACAAAATAAAGTACCTTGTACAAGTCTACTGAAAATTACAAGAAACATAATTTACAATTTGAACATGCCAACATATAAAGTGGAGATTAAATGTAAAGCCTGTAAAGAACATGAAGGAGAGAATGAATGTGCACAACTGATGCCAATAATACTGTTCAGCAACTACAAATTTTATTCTTCAATATTGAGGCAACTGTATCCTGGTGCAAAACGTCAGCATATCATCATATCAAATTATTGGCATCACTGTCACCAATAATGTTACACCCAACCCCCTGTTTTAACCTATTAATAAACGATATATATCTCCATATATTTTTACTTTACTGGAGTGCATATCCACTTAACCTCTATTTGGATAGCAAAATATGTAAGAAATATGGTGAAATATGATTGAATAAACTCAAAGATGTGTTTGTTTGCAAGGAATAGATGGATATAAATATGTCAGAATAGATAAGAATAAGTTGATATTGATATTTCATATCTTCATAGAATTGTGTTATTTTACTAAATCTATTCCATTGATATAAGTAGGGTCCATGTTAAATCACATGTCATTGTCTATTACAAATCAGAGAGCCCATATTTCAAATCATTTTTTTTACATTTTATAATTCACAATCCATGTTTTATTCACTTTTATCTACAACTTATCAATGGTTAATCAAATAAAAATTTCATTATTATGTTTTTCGATAAAAATAATTAAAATAAACTAAAAAAATGATTTATTCATCACTTATGTAGGAGTAGTTATGTATCATTCTATGATAGGTTTAGGGTGAAAAAAAGGCTAGAAAAAGGGTCCGGGGTCTCAGATACACAGGCTGATAAACATTTCCAGTCTCTAAGTTGACTTGTGCCCAACTCTTCTGTAGATCAATGACTTTATTCTTCAATTTCAAAGCACTTTTCCAGGGTAGTAACCATATATGCATGTGCCATAGATTTTAGCAATTCTGGTCGACCTTGTGTTGCAGGTTATCCTAGTTTTGCATATGGACTAAATATGGGAGGTTGAACAAATGACATAGATATATAATCTGAGCAGTATATTCAGTTCATCATGTTATGTCTAAGTCATCTTTCGTGTCTGTCTCACTCAACATAATGAAATCATTCTTATGAGGGACACAAGAGAATCTTTGTATAATTCCAATCACAGGTTGCCACGTAGATGAAAGAATTATAAGAACAAGAAAGTAGATGGAGAAGATCACCGGAATGTCGAGGCTATGACATTTAAAAATGTGTATATATGTTTTTCTTCTATAAATATAATAGATAAATCAATGACATTTTTATATAAGTGATTTTTGGTAGCTTACGTGACACTTTCACATTGGCTAACACAGATGCTCTGTGTATCATTCACACATAGGTTCCACTCTCTTCTGGAACTCAATAGAATGACAATTGGATGTCCCTTTAAAATATTTTCAAATTAATTTTTGTTTTATTATTTTCAAAGAGTCTCTCAAACTTCTCACACATTTTTTTCATGAGAAAATTATTTTATATATGTTTTAATAACATTAGTATATATTAAGAGTGCTGCTACATTCAGTTTTATTCTCAGTCCAAAATACGGATACCTTATATACCTCGTTATAGATTTAGTTAAGCATATATCCTCGTTAGATGATTTATATATCTCATTGAATTTTTTCGTACACTTGTTAAAAATGAATTCATTCAATTTGAAATTGAACGATATGCACTTTTTATCAAAACATATACCTTATTAGATGATGTTTACTATTTAAAAAAAAATGAAAATACTTGAGATCTAAATTTTGATTGGTGAATATGACTGAATGTCTCATTTTTCCATATATTAATGGGGCCTATTGGACATCACCCAAGTTGACCTTCTAAAATCAAACCAAACCCACATGAAAAATTAGGCCAAACACCACAGCAATGTCAGTGAAAGAGAAAAAAAACATCAACTGTTGCTTCAAGCTTGTCACTTGTGTCTACAATATAAAAAAGTTATTATAATATGTCCCCCCCCCCCCATTTCAATACAGGGTTGTTTTTAATAATAATGTGCCTTGATGTGCTCATCTTTAAATAAAAAAAGATTAGTTCTTCTGTTGAGCTTATATATATCTCAGTTGATCACATGGGTTTAGAGTAAAATATAAATAAATAACATTGATCAATTCCAATTATTATTATCAGCTTATCCTTCCTCCACCAGGAGAAGGAATTCTAGGTCGTCATTTATTTGAATAGGTACAAGGACAGTCATTCTGGTTCCATTTTGTTAATGGTAGTGGCTAGAACAATGAAGATTACATAATTTTTTTTTAAAAGATTGATGAGGACCTAAGAATTTCTCAAGTAATTTGGTATAATATAAAGATTGGATGCAATTAATTAGCTTATAAAATAAGAAAAAAATTAAAGAATTTAAAAAGGTTGAAAAATTGGGATCCCAAAAACCATGTAGATCTAAGTGAGATGGGACGAGACCGAGTTTAGATTTTCTAAATATCAATTGGGATGGGTCTGAGACAAAATAATTAAATTGGTCTCGAGTTTGGGAAGAAGTTGGGATATATGCTGTAATTTAGGCCGGACTCAACTTGAATGTGGAAGGTCAAACTCGAATATCATAGGAGTTGAGTTAGAAAATTTGGATTCGGATTGACAAATTCAGGTTACATAGTTTTTTGAATTGTATTTGTGTAGGTGTTATTTTCTGGGACAAAATAACCTAATCCTTTGTTATGTTATTTTCATTAAATTTATTGTTTAAAATTCATTAAATTATGTGTAGGGGCTATTTTTTGAGCCCAATGACCGCACGCCACGTGTCCAAGGTCCACCATCCGATTAATCAATGTCCACACATATGCCCCCTTCGGCCCACGCGCATCCGACGACTATATGAATCCTAAGTCAGATTAGAACCAAATCCCAATTAAGAATTGGAGAAATCAATGCAAATCCCCATAATCTTCCAGAATCCCATGGACCATAGGATCTCTCCCCATCTGATTGGATTCGAGAGAGATCCACCATCGATCCATGAGGACGGATGACCTAGGGAATCAGATCTCTCTAATAAGATATGTGAAAAATTCTTTTTTCTACACCCTAGATCGAATATTCGGTTGACTTGAGTACCAGATGACCTTTGGCAGATCACCCCCAACCCGTTCATCGATGTTTGAGGTCTCAATTGTCATAATCATCGTCTAGTCAGACGAGTAGCAGAGCAGACAGACCTCTCAACGTGAATCCGATTATTCCAATTTTGTCCCCCTACATTATGATTAAAAGAATATGTTAGAGCAACCATGTTCCTCTTGCTGGATAAAGTCATAAAGATTAATTTAGATTGGGGTTGAACACATTAAATATTAGTTAATTTAGACTCATGTCAAAGACAACCAGAATTCAATCAACCCACCTGAGTTGCACCATAATTGGAAGGGGACCAAGGTCAGGGGTGTATTAAGAATTATGTGGTAATGTTGGACCTTATAGTCATTTTTCCCATCTATGCACGACTAATCTTGTCATTCAAATAACGTAACCTCAAAGGCAGGCAAGCAAAACATTATTATTAATTTTTAAAGTCTTTCAAAGCATTGACAGAATCCCAATTTGACAGAATCCCAATTTTTAATCCCCATTTTGTCTTTAACGTTATCCCCACCCCCCAAATGCTTTACATTGTCTAACGTTACACCCCCTTCGAGGAAGTATATAATAACTTAGTTAATTTTATAATTCTGTTTATAGCTTCATCTCCATTATTATAGTATAAAATTTTAATTTTTATTAGAAAAATGTATTATTGTATCTTAAGATATATTTCTTTTCGTATAATAGTATATATTTCAATAAAAAAAATGTATAATTTTTTTTTTTTTTTTAAAAAGTGTAGTGAATGGATAATCGGATCACAGACAATCATGCCATTGGATGTTCTTACACGCAAGAATTAAGTGGCTAGGCCTGCACACATTTGGATTTTATTTTTTGAAATCTATATACTTAAGCATTAATTCTTATATGAAAAATAAGACTTAGTGTATAAGACTTTTGTAATAGTGATGTGACGATTATAAATGAGGATGCAAAATGGATTTAGTGTATCAACACTTTATTTATATATATGCAATCACTAGAATTTAATTTTTAAATTTGTTAAAATAGGGTGAAAAAAATTCTATCAGTGTGGATTTCAGTAAATGTATGAATAGATGATGTGTGTCGATTAATATAATTTTAAATAATAAACACGTGTCATCCTTCCATACATTTATTGATGAAAATTTTGAGCTAAATATGAATATATGATTGTAAGTTAAATTGCTGATAGTATTGTATGGGATGTGATTTTCTAAAAGAATCACCAGGTAGGTCTATTTGAAAACTAATTAAAACAATTTATTATTGAAAATATATATTCTAATCCAATTAATATAATTGTTTCTATGATTTTTGTTACATACAAATGATTTCATGAAAAATTGGAAACCTAACTTTCACATAAAACCTATTTCAAAAAGATCTAATAACTAGAAGATCAATAATAAAAGGGTAACTTAACCCCACCTAAAAAAATTGATAGGTTGATATGTTTTTTCATCATTGATTCAAAATTTATTAAATTTCGCGGCATACATTAGAACTCATACAAGAAAGAAATGTTATGATAATCGAAAAAATTGTGGAATTAAAAAGGAATCACAATGGTGTGATTCTGGTATCATCCATCTGTCCAAAAAAAAAAAAAAAAAGCCCTGATCACACAGTCATTTCTGAAATCTTTTTTAGAGCCCTTATTTTCCTTTAACCTAATCTAGCATATATTAAGTTAAAAATATAATATTTAATTTATTTATATACATTATTTTTTGAGACAAATATATATCTTAAAAATATTGAAAACATGTTGACAATAATACATGAATTGTGTAAAAAAAAATTAGGGGACACAGAAGAAGATTAGAGTTTTGAGGCGCGAAGAATTTTTTTCCTTAAAGTGTTATTAGTCCCAACTTAAATAAATTGAGTTTGCTAGAGGGTCTAGATTGAAGACTTCTAGGATACAATAAAAACTCTAAAAATTTACCGATAGCAATTCTGAAGATTTTTCAATACCTTACAAATTGTTTTGAACTGACAATAAATTTGTTCAATGAATAGACTTTTATAGGGCTTGTTGAAGGGTTGCCTTTGCAACCTTTCAAATTGTGGAGGTTGGAGACTTTATGAAGGGATGTTGACCAAGAAGAAGAAACTCTTGCATACCAGTTTAAATTTTGAAAAAAAAGGAAAAGTCAGTAAAAATATATCACTATTTGCGTTCACGCGTGCAAAATAATGCGCCAAAATGCATCCACGCGAGCACGCTTACACGTGTGTGGACCATTTTTTCTTTGTCTTTTCTAGACATCACTCTATGAGTGTGTCATTAAATAAAATAAAAAATTCTTTTCTTACTTCCGATACGGACTATTCCTAAAAGACCCGAACATTCATTAAAATCTATTTAACAAATGAAGGAGCAAGCTTACTGAACCTTGAAGACATGAATTGTGCACTTCTTTGTAAATGGAGATGGAGGATGCTACAGGGGACTTCCTCTACGTGGAGAAATATACTTGAGCGTCGATACCTACATGGGGAGGGGAGAGCGGAGAGATTTCCATTGCCTTCTCCGCGATTGACTTGCATTTGGAGGGACATTCTATCTGCCACCACGGGCTTCATGGATGGTATCCGCTGGACAGTGGGAAATGGAAAAAGTGTGTTCTTTTGGCATGACCATTGGTTAGGAGAAGAATGCCTGAAAACCAGATTTCCAAACTTGTTTGTGTTGTCTACTGACAAGGCCGGAAAGGTCAATGATTTTTGGTTTTCAGTCAGCACAAGCAGGAGAGTGGGTGTTCTTGTTTCACAGAAATTTGCATGGCCTGGAAGTCTTCCAATACTCGGCATTATTTCAGGAGCTCCAAGGAGTACATGTGGTGGAAAGTCTACCGGACTTACTGATTTGGAACCCAAGACCAAGCGGCGATTTCTCCGTTAAATCATGCTATGATTGGTGGAGAAGGAATAGACCGCAGCGACAAGATTTAGCTTCAAAAGCCAAGGCTATATGGGGACCAAAAACTCCCCTAAAAGTTAAGTTCTTTTATTGGTTGTTGTATCAAGAGATATTGTTCACAAAGTCCTATCGTGTCAAATGGGTTCCCCAAGCAGATAGAACCTGCATTTTCTGTTCTACGAAGAAGAAACGGTGGCTCACCTATTCATATCTTGCCCGTTCGTCGGATAGATCTGGAGGCTTCTATCGGAAGTCACGGATTTGAACACCTCTTTCTCCTCCCTCCAGAGCATGTGGGAAGCCGGTAGGAAATTGAAGCTTCCAGGGGACCGAAGTGTGCAGGCCAAGGTTTCGCAATCTTTTATTCCGGCCGTGTGTTGGGCTGTGCGGCTAGAACGAAATCATCTTCTGTTCAGGAATGCAAGAGCATACGTGGAAAATGTTTGGGAGCGAGTTATACATTTTATCAAGCTATGGGGAACGCATTGTGCGGGGGCGTCCTCGGTGTCTATTGTTAGGGGGAAACTTGATATAGCTATGTAATTTGAAGTGTGTTTTTACTCTCAGCCTAGCTAGTAGAATCCTCTTCTACATGATTGGGTGAGAGATTTTCTGCTTTTTAACTTTTGTTGGTTTGAAATGTAACACCCATTCGGCATTTGCCTGATTTATCAAAGCTCATGCCAATCTTTCATAAAAAAAAAAAAAAAACAAATGAATGTATAAAATTTTTGAAAGAAGAAAAAAGAGTGCTTTTAACATAGGGCCTACCACCATCCCAAACATAGCATAACAGTATGCTCCAACAAATCTATGGATGACAACTTTTTTATATTATTATTATTATCATTATAATTAATGTTCATGTCCCTAATGAATATCCATGGTGGGTGTTGAAGTGATATCTGCTCACATGGCCCTGAAAAAAAATAAAGTGAACACAGGCTGTACTTATTAATTGCCCCTCCTTGGTTGCTGTTATAAAACAACACCTTCCTTTACCATAACTGCTTCTACTCTTGTTGGCTTCTGACCTTCTTCAAAGATTCTCATCACCCCCACAACCTCTCCACATCTGTATAACCAAATGAAAAAAATAATACAAAGTTCAAAGGACCCACCATATTTAAGGTTGTTTTTATATCTCTGATTGATTTCTAATGAATTTTTTATTTGAAATCTTCATGTGGATACTCAAGTTTCAAGTTTTTACTTTTCAAAATGTTTTGTATTTTATATTGAGTCTTGATGGCTGCAACTTGGGTTTAAACTCGAATGGATTGAACTGATTTTCAGGGGGATTCAGATTTTTTTAAGGATTTTGGGTTGTAAATATTTTTAGGTTGGGTTAAGATTGGTGAATTAACTAAAGTCCAATCATCATGACATATAATTATGTACTATAGTTTTTCAATAAATTAATAGCAAATTTATTTATTTATTTCTGTTTTTTGACCTGTTATCTTATAAAAATGAGATCAAGAGAAGTTATTGTGTTTTTTTATTATTCTTTTAAAATATATGTATGAATTTTGTGCTACGATGAAATGATAGTCACAAAAATATTGAATTTTTTGAATATTTAGAATGATACTTTGATTAATTACCTCATGTACCCGTCGCTTGAACATGCTTTTGTTTATCAAAATGTGTGTTTATTATATTCAGAATCGATAGATCAATTTAGTTTGGATAACTTTTTGCATCTTCATAATTTTTTAAAAGATCCTAATTATCATCACCGCCTTCTACCTAACATCGAAATCAAAATCTTTTTGAAATCAAAGTGATAAAGAACATTTATTTAGAAACAATAAAATATAATGGAAAATGTTAGACAAAACCCGTTTACATCTTTGCCCACCTGCATTGTGTATATATATTAATAAATAATACATCATTTAATAAGGTATATGTTTTTATCAAAATTAGCGTATATTTTCTTAATTTTTTTTATAGATTCATTCATAAAAGTATGTAAACTTTTTTTAACAGAGATGACTGTGAAGAAAAATGATATATTCATTATACAGCCTCATGTTTTATTTTAAAAAGATATATATTCGCAATTAAAGTTCATACTATTATATAAATTAAACTATATACTAAAATACATTAATATATTTTAGAAAAATAAGAGTTTATAACCTCATAAACTACAATAAATTCTATATACTACATATGAAACTGCTAAACGAACTAAAGGTCATTTGAAAACACGTTGGAAAAATAAGATTTTGAATAAAGTGGTTTAAATGAACATGATTCTTGGAAAACACATTTCTAATTTTTTTAAAAAACAATTTTTTTGTACTAAAACTGTAAATAACTTTTAAATTAAGTCTACTTTCTAGAATGCATTTAATAATACTTTTTAATTTTTAATTTAATTAAAAATATAATCATTTTATTTAAATATTGTCAATCGCCCCCTAAATATATACGTGGGTTGTAATGTAAAAACCATGTATACCATCATCATCCAAACAAGAGATGTTTGCCAAATGACAATAGGATCCAAAACGGGTCTTAAATGTCTTTTAGTGGAAGGTCCTGGACAGATGGATGGGTTGTGCATGGACTATGGTCCACCCTCCCCAAAGCCTGCAATTTGTAGGCTAGCAGTACCTGTGGGAGATTAAAATAAAGAGGGATTTATTGAAGTAAATAAACAATTAAATTAAATTAAAACAATGAAAAGTTAAACGTTGGGGGGAGAGGAAGACAGAATAGAAACTGCCTTTTTGGAGGGGCTCTCTGTCTCCTCCTCCTGTTTCTGTTTCCATTCTTCATTGGGAGGCATTGAAGGGTCTGAGAGATTTGGGTTCCCATTTTTTTCTTCTTTTGGAGTGGTTGTGGTGGATTCAACTTGTTCTTGTTGATCTGGGTCAGTACTTTTTTTGGGCTACTGTTTAGGGTTTTGGCGTAGTTTTTTTTTAGGTGGGGAGGATTTGTTGGGTCTGTTAAAAGAGTGATTTTTTTTCCTTCCCTTTTGTGGGAATCTGTTGTTTTTTTATCGACATTTTGGTTTTGGTGAGTTTTTTTTGGTTGGATTTGGGGTCCAAAACAAGGTCAGGTGTTGAATTTTATGTGTTTGAAGGTTCTTTTGGGTCTCTCTAATGGTGGGTTCTGCTGAAAAATCTTTGTTTTCATCTCGTCAGTTTTGTGAATTATAATGTGATGCGTTTATGGGCTTTTCTTTGTCTGTTGAGGCACTTGTGAATTCAAAAGGTCTTAATTTTGGGGGAAATTTTGAAACCCCATAGTCTGTTTGAGGAAGTCTGTTCGATTTTGTGACTTGAAAATGGTGTGCATGAAGCTTGGATCGAAATCCGATGGGTTCCATCGTCAAGGCCAGGCGTGGTAAGCCCTTCATGTCTTTCAATTCTAAATCCAACCAAGTTTGTTTTTTTTTTTCTACTTCTGTTTTTTTGGTTCTTCATGTTGTTCCTTTTAGGATGTTTTGACTGATGTGACTTATTGTAGTTGGACTCACTGAACCTTGTGTTTGATCATGTGTTGTTTGTGAAATTGGGAGATCATTTAAGATTTTCTGTTTGAATTCAGGCAATGTGTTTTTATTTTCTCAACTTGTTCTTCTATGAAGAGTGTATGAACGTGAAAATGACCTACAAATGTTTGAAAAAATTTCTGATCAAGTGATACTATGAGTGCTGCAATGGCTATCTATGACTCTGAAATGATTCAGAAGTACCTCTTTAGAAAATTATTGTTGCTCTTGAAATATAGCCAGGCGAGTGGATGATTTGTAAGTTGTAATCATCAGCAACTCCACATCCTGAGATTAATCTGTTCCTTGTAAGATTTACATATCACCATGTATATAATGGTCTTATTTTTGTGGGTATGTGTTTTGTTTCATTGTTTGGTTAAATCTTATTCAATCAACTGGAGAAAGACTCAAACTCAACCCTCAATAAAGAGGGAGTACCTTTGCTAACCTTCTAAGAAGTGATTTGGTGTTTATACGTCTTGAAAACTGCTGAATGAGGAAATTTTCAACTTCTAAGGAGTTCAGCATAGCATACATGGGATACAATGCGTTCCAATGATCAACTCTCAAACTTTAGACATGTTGACCACTCTGATTTGAAGATGCTATTCGAAGGAAATGGTTTTTCTGCTCTCTGGATTTTCTGTGCTGCCTGATCTCTTTCAAATCAATGATTTCCAGTATATCACTTTATCGTCGTATCTTGTGGTAATTCTTATGAAATTCTTGTACCGGACAACCTTTTGGTTGGTTTGCCGATGTACCCCTCTTCATTAAAGGGATCTGAGGTTCAAGTCCTACTCTTGTTGATAGGATAAGATTCTACCAGAAGTACTTGGCTACCAACATATACATATTTTTATATAATGTTTGAACATTACCCAGAGATCATCCTAAAAGGATAAGAATCTTCTCCATATATATACATATAAATATTGTGTGTGTGTGTGTGTGTGCAGAAGAACATTATATGCATATATAGTATATAATGTTTTAGGTTGGAACTTGAGGCATTGATTGCTATTTTTTCTTCTGCACTGCATGATTTCCTCTGTAATGAACAATGCATCTCCATTAGCTCGACAAATTCGGTGTTTTCACAATATATTCACCACTCACTATTGGAATGGAACTGGAAATGAAATTATTGTAAAAAATCTGTGAAGGTACATCCCAATTAAGTACATCATCTCCTCTGTATAACTACTAGAGATGAATCAATCTGATAAATTTTTTCCAGTAAGATGAAACTGATACAGAATGAGTCTCCAAAACTTGTCTCATGTACTTTTCTTTAAATTCATATTGCTGAAAACATTTGGTTTACGTTACGCAAATGTGCAATGCATTCTAGTTTTGTATATCTCTGCTCATAAGAAACCCTTCAATGTGGTGCATTACGTAGGTTCTGCACGACTGGCCTGCCGAGTGATGTCACTGTTGAAGTTGGAGACATGTCCTTCCACCTCCACAAGGTGAGTTTTTCTCTCCCATAATTTGTCTTTCAAAAAATTACTAGATTGCCAGTTGATTGATTTTTAGGCTCCATGTGGAACCAATTGTTAAATTGATTCAGCTTTTATAAAATCAGTTTTTCATATAATCGATTCCAAACAGATGTTTTTAAACTCCAACATTTGGTTTTCAAAGTTTGATCTATTGTGATAAATCTGGTCGATAGTTGCTTTTTCCTGAATCGATTATTTTAACCAATTTAGAGCATAAGTTGTTTCTGAAAATTGTTTCCAACCTTCACTATGCAGTTCCCGTTGCTTTCTCGAAGTGGCGTGTTGGAGAAGCTCATCGGAGAGGCATCCGGTGATGAAATTGAAGAAGGTTGTGTCATACGACTTCCCGACCTCCCCGGTGGTGCCAAGGCCTTCGAGCTTGTCGCCAAGTTCTGCTATGGTGTGAAACTCGAGCTCACCGCCGCGAACGTTGTGCACGCACGGTGTGCGGCCGAGCACCTCCAGATGACGGAGGAGTACTTTGAGGGCAACCTTGTTGCGCAGACTGAGGCGTTCCTGACCCAGGTTGTCTTCCGCAGCTGGAAGGACTCGATCGCGGCCCTCCAGGCGTGCGAGGACCTCCTCCCCCATGCCGAGGACCTCCACATCGTTAAGCGGTGCATCGAATCACTGGCCGTGAAGGCTTGCACGGACCCAAACCTCTTCGGGTGGCCCATGATGGAGCACGGGTCGATGCAGAGCCCGGGCGGGAGCGTCCTCTGGAATGGCATCAGCACGGGCGCCCGGCCTCGGAATTCGAGCCCCGACTGGTGGTACGAAGACGTCTCCTCCCTCAGCCTTCCGATTTACAAGCGGCTTGTGTCGGTGATGGAATCTCGAAGCGTCAAGCGGGAGATCATTGCGGGGTCCATCGTTTTCTACGCGAAGCGTTACCTACCCGGGCTGGCCCGACGCCACGGAAGCAGCGGGGAACAACAACCCGTCAACCGCCTAGCAGCGCCCCTCCCCTCGACATCCGTGCCCCCATCCGAGGAGGAGCAGAAGCTCCTCTTGGAAGAGATTGACAAGCTACTACCCATGCAAAAGGCAGTTGCCCCGACAAAGTTCCTCTTCGGTCTCCTGCGGATCGCGCTGATACTCCGGGCCAGCCCATCCTGCATAGCCAATTTGGAACACCGGGTCGGATTGCAACTCGACCACGCTGCCTTGGAGGACCTGTTGATGCCGAACTTCTCGTATTCTGTGGAGACGCTGTACAACGTGGAGTGCGTGCATAGGATACTCGAGCATTTCTTGGCGATGGACAAGGAGGCGGGAGGGGATTCCCCATGCTCGGTTGATGATGGACGGTCGATCGGGTCGCCATCTCTGACACCTATCACAATGGTTGCGAAGCTCATCGATGGGTACCTTGCAGAGGTCGCATCGGATATCAATCTGAAGTTGCCCAAGTTCCAAGCGCTCGCAGGGTCGATCCCTGACTATGCGAGGCCATTGGATGATGGACTTTATCGGGCGATCGACATATATTTGAAGGTAATTAAACTTTTTCCTGTGATCACTCTGAATCACGTGCTAATACACTCACAGTCATTCTTATAGTCCTAACCGAGAGTATATGATTCGTATGACAAGTATATACGTAGCTAGGAGTATATACTTGATCAAGGAAAATGCATAAAGGTACAGTCAATTTTTTTTTTATTATAAAAGTATGTACTTCATTAGACTATAATATATACCTTTGGAGAAAATTCAATGTGTGTTGGGACAACAAAAATGACTCTAGGAATGACTGTCCATGACATTTTCGTTTTAAATCTTTAGGCACACCCGTGGATGTCAGATGTCGATAGAGAGCTCCTGTGCCGGCTGATGGACTGCCAGAAGCTCTCGCTCGAGGCGTGCACGCACGCTGCCCAGAATGAGCGCCTCCCACTCCGCGTTGTAGTCCAAGTCCTCTTCTTCGAGCAGCTCCAGCTCCGAACCTCCATCGCGGGGTGCTTCCTGGTATCTGACAACCTCGACGGGGGCTCCCGCCCGCTCCGGGGTGGGCTCGTTGGCTCTGCCGATGGCGGTGGAAACGGAGGCGGATGGGCCACCGCGGTGCGCGAGAACCAAGTACTCAAGGTGGGGATGGACCACATGAGGATGCGAGTCTCGGAACTTGAGCGCGAGTGCTCGAGCATGCGCCTCGAGATCGAGAAACTTGGGCATGGAAAAAAGGCGGGCAATGGTGGGGGCGGAGGGGGGTGGGGGAGGAAATTAGGGTTGGGATTTAGGGCGAAGTCGCAGATGTGCAGCGCGCAGGAGGATTCGGTGAGCGATGACCAACGGAAGGACGCGTTGGGGAAGGCGATGGAGAAGCTACAGCTCGGGAAGCAGGTGAAGCATAAGAAGAACCTGTCGTTGGAAGAGTAGAGATCGAATGCTGCAAATGCGCGCATCGTCGATGTCTGGGTGAGTGTGTTTTTATTGTGTTTAGTTAGATCTGTATGTTGTTCTTTGTTGTGTGACAAAAAAAACAGGAAGTCTTCATCCAGATGTAAGATGAAACTGGTGGTTGGTTTGGTAGTTTTTTGTTTTTGAATGGTTGGTGGATTTTAGTCTTGAAGGTTGATGTGAATCTTTACATTGTTTTATTTATATATATCAGACGAGTTGGATGTGATTGTTGTGAAGTTTTTTTTTTCTGAGGGAATTCAACAAAGGGGTGACAAGATCAGTTTTTCTGTTGGCATAGTTCATCAGGTGGAACTTGTACTCCGGTTCCACCTTATCCTGGAATAAAATAGTGATGTGGGGATAGTAGAGAATAATATGATATTTCTTGTCTGGTTTGATAATTTTATCTTTTTTTTGTTTTTTTTGTTATAATGTACTTGTAGTTTTAGATGAATGAGTAAAAAACAAATTAATTAATTTGTCTCTATATAGATCTTACAATTTTGTCTAACTTGTCAATTTATTAAGACATCACCGTTGAAGTTTACACATACAACATAAACATGTATTTTTTTTAGGAATGAAATTTATTTTCACTTATTCACTTGTCTATTCTCAAACCCCCATGTGGACAGAGGAATTAGTTTTTTCAGGATAAATAACTATACCAGTGAAATAAATCATTTCTAGTTTGGATGTATTTTTTCTTTTTTTAGTTGAGAGTAATTGACTTACCCAACACATCCCATACATGTGACAAAAGTTTTTCTTTTACTTTTGTTATCAAAACTTTTTTTTTACACCTACATTCAAACTCATATCTATAAAAATCTAACAGTTGGATTTTCGATTTGTTTGTCACATCTTGCTCCCTATCACTCCCTCTTCCATTCAAGACCATTTTTGTCCAGATCAGAGGTCGGTGGTGGTCGGATCGTGCGCCAAGGTGGCTGATTTGGGGCCGGCTTGGTGCGGTGGCGGTCCGAGAGCATTCCCTCTTCCCCATTTGTTTCCTTTCCAAGCATTCTTGCTTGTTTGTGAGTGCACAAATCATTCTCACCTATTTCTCTTTTAGAGTTTGTGTTTGTGTTTAATATGTTCTCTATATGAAAATGTGACGATATGTGTTCTTTATTAAGGAATTTTATAAATTATTACTATATTAGAATATTAAATAGGAGTGTATGTATATGTTTGTGTTGTGTTTTCATATCCATGTCAATGCATGAATGATTTGAAATTTAGTATTGATTGTTGAATGATTAGAAGCCTGATATTTGTGTAGATATATAAGTGTGATATCTATTTCTTAATGTGGTAGACTTGTCTAGAGTGATAGAATGTGAAATATCAAGTGTCAAGCTTATGTCCATGTTATATTTTAAATTTTTGGTATGACTTGGGGACACCTAGGTATAAGAGTTATATATTAGCATGATTAAATAATTATAAGTATGACTTATTTTACTTAATGTACTTGCTTGTTAACATGTTACTCTATTATGCTAAGTATGATAGCATGCTACGAAATGTGGAGGTAGAAGGGTTACTTGTTGGTAGATGTAATTATCGGAATGTAATGTTTGGAGAAGGTTTAGGGTCTTGTGTTAGTTTTGATTTGATGATGCATTGAATCTACACATGAGGATTAGTATGTGATGTCTTATCCATGATCAATTTTGATATTGCGGTAGAATTGATTGTCCATTGGTGATAATGATAATAGTGAGCCCCTATACTTACATCAGAGATGTGGTTGGCATGACAATAGTGAACCCCCTACGATTACATCAAAGATGTGGTTGACATGACGATAGAGAGCCTCTACACTGACATTAGGGATGTAGTTTGTATAACATCTTGGAACTCTTTTTAATTCAATACATTCGTTCTATTTGTTCATGTATAACCCTTGCATTTTACTCGGAAGAGTTGTATAGTTCCTTACACTACATAGTATTTAATTTATGTTTGTAATAGTGATTATTTTTGTAAGAGCGAGATTTGAGTTGTGTACCTGCTGAGTTTCATTTCTCATCCACTCTTTCATTGTGGTTGAATAATTATTTCAGGTGCGGAGCAGGGTGGCTATCCTGTGCCTATGTGAGTAGGGTGTTTAGAGTTTTGGCTCGACTTAAGGACGTATTATGTTGCGCATCAGTTAGAACTGTTACCATCCTAGTCTTTCTTTGTGCTAGTGTTGGTGGATGTCCTTTTTGTATAACTCTTCACTTGTCAATCAGTTGACAACTATTCTAGTGCTTTAACTTGACTTAGTTTGGGTTGTCATTTTGTTCTTTACGTATATTTCGTTTTGTTCGGCTTTTATTGGCCTTGAGGTTAAGTTGTATGCTACCGCTGTATTCATCTCTAACTATTACTAATTGCGTTAGTTATCTTTTCTTCTAAGTCTTGTAAATTTTTTGATATTAATTATGTTCAAGGGTGGAGCTAGGAATTAGAGTAAGGGGGGCCAAAGGGCCAAGAGAATTGGTAAGATTAAAAAAATAATTATAGATGTGTAATAAGTTAAAATTAAATTAAGACAGTTGTATAATGATGGAATTTTTAAAGTAAAAAAAAGAAGAAAAGAAATTAAGACAATTTTATAATGATGTAGAATAACTTATTGAAGATCTAGGAAAATTTTTTGAAATTTCATTATTCCAATCACAAAAAATAGAAAAGATGAAACTTCAAAAACAAAGCTTTTCACAATTTTTTTAAAAAAACCTACAACCTCAAATCTCAATGTGCATTAATACACTCATTCTATTTTTTGCAGCCTTATTTTTATTTTTCACGTCTAATGCACTTGAAAAAATATAAATAAAATATATATTATTTTATATGAATATGTACTTCATTTATATAACGTTATAAGTATACACTGCAAAAAACTCAAATGTATGCATGCTATCTGGAATGCAAACGGACCACACATAACATTTTTCAATTTCAAACCCACTCATTTCAAATACGATTTTTTGCATATACTTCTGAAAAGTTCTTATCTTGTCAAAATAACCCTGGTAAATCACTATTTTTAACAATAACACTCAAAAGGATAGTTACAAAATTTATATTGTGCGAAATACCCCTTAAAAGGGCATTGATGCAAAATTTAAAACCTAGGAATAGAATTTAAAAGGGGGTATTTGATATTATAAGGTTTTGGAAGGGTGTATATGCAAACACCCTTTCATTTATTCATTGCCCATGCATGAATTACACCTCTGTGGGTCCATGCCTCGGGGGGCCTGGGCCCCAGCCCGCCCCCCTTGGCTCCGCCTCTGATTATGTTGTTCTTTAAAGCTGGCAACTTTTCTGCGTAATAGAGAATAGGGGCGAATACCAAAGAATAACCTTTATTCGATGTTTGTCTTTCCCGTATATAACCTGATAGCTATGTTTAGATAAGTTATAATAAGAACTAATAATTATTATAAAGAAATATTAGAATTGTTTATCAAGAATTATCTACGTCAATGAATAAAAATAGAATTCTCTGTCATTTTAAAAAACTTATCTCACCTAACAGTCTCACACACATATTCTAAAAGCTATCACATCTATCAAATCAGTCACACATCTGTCACACTTATTCAAGGGTATATTCATAAATTCTTATTTATCAATTATTCACCACTTATCATCACTTTATCTAAGGTGAAACAAAAAAAAATCATTATCTTCAAGAACTTGAACACACTTTTACTTGAACTTTATGTAATAAGCCCACGTTAGCTTAGAGAATAAAAGGGTGGAAGAGGGAAGATATATTTAATTTATAAAAAATCATGTTTAATTTGTTTGGTTTTGAAAATTTGTAATAGATACAGCTTCAGAGGTTGGAAGAAACGTTGGTAAATATACCTAGGAAGGTTACATAGCTTATTCTGCAGGTATATAGCTTATTCTGCTTACTCACCCAAAACTATAACTCTCCGTATGGAGTGTGACATTGGGTTATTCGCTCCTGATAGCTATACTGAGATAAATAACAATTCAAGCTGAATAAACAACTTTTTGTTTGGTTGTCACTTTTTGTTATTTGGTTCACCTTGGATAAAATGATAATAAATGGTTGATAAATGGTGAATAAAAGTTTATGATTTTTTAAGTGACAACTATACCCCTAGGAATAGTGTCAGAGATGTATGATTGATTTAATATATGTGACAATTTTTGGAATCTGTATAAGACTGTCAAAACAGATTGAATAGCACCTCCAGACGACGGAGGAGTACTTTGAGGGCAACCTTGTCGCGCAGACTGAGGCGTTCCTGACCCAGGTTGTCTTCCACAGCTGGAAGGACTCGATCGCGGCTCTCCAGGCGTGCGAAGACCTTCTCCCCCAAGCCGAGGACCTCCACATTGTTAAGCGGTGCATCGAATCACTGGCTGTGAAGGCTTGCACGGACCCGAACCTCTTCGGGTGGCCCATGATGGAGCACGGGTCGATGCAGAGCCCGGGAGGGAGCGTCCTCTGGAAAGGCATAAGCACTGGCGCCCGGCCTCGGAATTCAAGCCCGGACTGGTGGTATGAAGACGTCTCCTCCCTCAGCCTTCCGATTTACAAGCGGATCGTGTCGGTGATGGAATATCGAAGCGTCAAGCGGGAGATCATCGCGGGGTCCATCGTTTTCTACGCGAAGCGTTACCTACCCGGGCTGGCCCGACGCCACGGAAACAGCGGGGAACAACAACCTGTCAACCGCCTAGCAGCGCCCCTACCCTCGACATCCGCGCCCCCATCCGAGGAGGAGCAGAAGCTCCTCTTGGAAGAGATTGACAAGCTACTACCCATGCAAAAGGCAGTCGCCCCGACAAAGTTCCTCTTCGGTCTCCTGCGGACCGCGCTGATACTCCGGGCCAGCCCATCCTGCATAGCCAATTTGGAACGCCGGGTCGGATTGCAACTCGACCACGCTGCCTTGGAGGACCTGTTGATGCCGAACTTCATGTATTCTGTGGAGACGCTGCACAACGTGGAGTGCGTGCAGAGGATACTTGAGCATTTCTTGGCGATGGACAAGGGAGGCGGGAGGGGATTCCCCGTGCTCGGTTGATGATGGACGGTCGATCGGGTCGCCATCTCTGACACCTATCACATGGTTGCGAAGCTCATCGACGGGTACCTTGCAGAGGTCGCATCGGATATCAATCTGAAGTTGCCCAAGTTTCAAGCGTTCGCGGGGTCGATCCCTGACTATGCGAGGCCATTGGATGATGGACTTTATCGGGACTTCATTTGGTCCATCCTCATGAGCTCGTTGGCTCCGCTGATGGCGGTGGAAACGGAGGCGGATGGGCCACCGCGGTGCGCGAGAACCAAGTACTCAAGGTGGGGATGGACCACATGAGGATGAGAGTCTCGGAACTATAGCGCGAGTGCTCGAGCATGCGCCTCGAGATCGAGAAACTTGGGCATGGAAAAAAGGCGGGCAATGGTGGGGGCGGAGGGGGGTGGGGGAGGAAATTAGGGGTGGGGTTTCGGCCGAAGTCGCAGATGTGCAGCGGGCAGGAGGTTCGGTGAGCGACGGCTACCGGAATTCAACAAAGGGATGACAAGATCAGTTTTTCTCTTGGCATGGTTCATCAGGTGGAACTTTTACTCCGGTTCCACCTTATCCAGGAATAAATAGTGATGTGGGGTGATGTGGGGATAGTAGAGAATAATATGATTTTTTTGTCTGGTTTGATAATTTTATCTTTTTGTGTGTGTGTGTTTTTTTTTTTTTATAATGTACTTGTAGTTTTAGATGAATGAGTAAAAAAAACAAATTAATTAATTTGTCTCTCTTTAATGTATAGATCTTTCAATTTTGTTAACTTGTCGATTTATTAAGACATCACCGTTAAATTTACACATACTACATAAACATGTATTTTTTTAGAAATATAATTTATTTTTCATTATTCACTTGTTTATTCTCAAACCCCCATTTGGACAGAGGAATTAGTTTTTTCAGGATAAATAATTATACCAGTGAAATAAATCATTTCAAGTTTGGATGTATTTTTTCTTTTTTTAGTTGAGAATAATTGAGACATTTTCACTTACCCAACACATCCCACACATATGACAAAAGTTCTCTCTCCCTCTATCTCTCTCCAATTGAAACTTTTTCTTCTTAAGCACCTTTTCTTCTCTGTAAGTTTTTCTTTTACTTTTGTTATCGAAACTTTTTTTTACACTTACATTCAAACGCATATCTACAAAAATCTAACTATTGGATTTTCAGTTCGTTTGTTACATCTTGCTCACCATCACTCCCTCTTCCATTCAATACCATTTTTGTCCAGATCGGAGATTGGTGGTGGTCAGGCCATGCGCCGAGGTGGCTGATTTGTGGCCGTCTTGGGGCGGCGGTGGTCTGAGAGCATTCCCTCTTCCTCACTTGTTTCCTTTCCAAGCGTTCTTGCTTGTTTATGAGTGCACAAATCATTCTCACCTATTTCTCCTTTAGAGTTTGTATTTGTGTTTAATATGTTCTCTATATGAAAATGTGATGATATGTATTTTTAATTAAGGTATTTTATAAATTGTTACTATGTTAGAATATTAAATAGGAGTGCATGTTTATGTTTATGTTTGTGTTGTGTTTCCATGTCCATGTCAATGCATATATGATTTGAAATTTAGTATTGATTGTTGAATGATTAGAAGCCTGATATTTGTGTAGAAATATAAACGTGATATTTATTTCCTAATGTGGCATACTTATCTAGAGTGATAGAATGTGAAATATTAAGTGTCAAGCTTATGTCCATGTTATATTTTAAATTTTTAGTATGACTTGGGGACACCTAAGTATAAGGGTCACATATTAGCATGATTAAATAATTATAAGTATGACTTATTTTACTTAATGTACTTGCTTGTTAACATGTTACTCTAGTATGCTAAGTATGATAGCATGCTACGAAATGCGGAGGTTGAAGGGTTATTTATTGGTGGATGTAATTATCGGAATGTATTGTTTGGAGAAGGTTTAGGGTCTTGTGTTATTTTTTATTTGACGATGCATTGAATCTACACGTGAGGATTACTATGTGATATCTTGTCCATGATCAATTTTGAAATTGTGGTAGAATTGATTGTCCATTAGTGATAAGGATAATAGTGAGCCCCCCTACATTTACATCAGGGATGTGGCTGGCATGACAATAGTGGACCCCCTGCAATTACATCAAGGATGTGGTTGGCATGACGATAGTGAGCCTCCTACACTGACATTAGGGATGTAGTTGGTATAATATCTTGGAACTCTTTTTAATTCAATACGTTCATTTTTATGTTCATGTATAACCCTTGCATTTTACTCGGGAGAGTTGTATGGTTCCGTACACTACATAGTATTTAATTTATGTTTGTAATAATGATTATTTTGGTAAGAACGAGATTTGAGTTGTGTACCTGCAGAGTTTCATTTCTCATCCACTCTTTCTTTGTGGTTGAATTATTATTTTAAGTGTGGAGCATGGTGGCTATCATGTGCCTATGTGAGCATGGTGTTTAGAGTTTTGGCTCGACTTAAGGACATACTACGTTGGGCGCCAGTTAGAACTGTTATCATCCCATCTGTCTTTGTGCTAGTGTTAGTGAGTGTCCTTTTTGTATAACTCTTCACTTGTCAACCAGTTGGCAAATATTCTAGTGCTTTGACAGGACTTAGTTTGGGTTGTCATTTTGTGCTCTACGTATATTTCTTTTTGTTTGGCCTTTGTTAGCCTTGAGGTTAAGTTGTATGCTTCCATTGTGTTATCTTTTCTTCTACATCTTGTAAATTTTTTTATATTAATTATGTTTCTCTCTAAAGCTGTTCACTTTCCGGCGTAATAGAGAATAGGGGCGAATACCGGAGAATAACCTTTATTCATTATTTGTTTTTCCTGGATATAACCAGATAGCTATGTTTGGATAAGCTATGATAAGAACCGATAACTATTATAAATAAATATTGGAATTGCTTATCAAAACTTATCTACGCAAATGAATAAAAATACAATTCTCTATCATTTTAAAAAATTTATCTCACTTACCAATCTCACACACATTCCAAAAGCTATCACATCTATTAAATCAGGCACACATCTGTCACACTTATTCAAGGGTATATTCATAAATTTTTATTAATCAATTATCTACCGTTTATCATCATTTTATGTAATGTGAAACAAACAAAAAATCACTTTTACATTTTTCAATGAAAATAACAGAAAAAACAACTAAATAAAAATTTACTTATTCAACATGAATAGTTATCTATCCCGATATAGCTATCAGAGGTGAATAAACTTATGTCACACTCCATACGTAAAAGAATAATGTTATGCGCAATCTTTTTTGCTTGAGAGTGTTCATATGATTCACAATCTCATTGATGGACTTTATAAACTAAATAATGCATCTTGTTGGATAAAAGAATCATTTTTGTAGTGGTCGCTTGGAACAAAATAAAGAATCTTTGGATTCCATAACCTAAAATCATATTATAGTTCCCCAAAGATTCCTCAAGACACAATGCAACATTCTAAAGGAGACCTTCACATGAGACATTCGTAATATAAGATGACAAAACATCTATGTGTATGCAATGCATTGTAATGTACAAGTTATGAATGCATCTGCATGAACACGCAACAATAGACTTGGTAGTGTTGTTCATCCACTACTTTATTTTTATTTTTTTTTAAGAAAAAAAATAATTGCTACCACGTTTTTATTACGGAAAATGTAGTACAAATCCAAATTGATGGGGGTGAGAGGATACAAAAAAATTTATAAAAAATAAGAAAGATAAAATAGTAAAAGAAAACATGGAACGACCTCCCATTTAGATGAGTTATCTAATCCCAGGAAAGATCGTTGGAAGTGAAGATATGTGGGACCAATGATAACTCATAACATTGAACACACCCAGTATTGGCATAATTTTTTTATGATTATGATCACAAATTTAAAGTCTTTTATTGATAGTTTTAAAATTATTTCTTTATACATTGATTCGAACAAAAATAAATACCAATGGATAAGTAAAATAGGAAGAAATAAAACATAAACAACCCAAAAAAAAATTAAAGGGAAAAATAATTAGAGGTCACTAGAGATACCTTTGTATTAACGATAAGTCCCTTGACTTTTTTAAAGTCCTTATAGAGTTATAGTTGATGAGACATTATTTTTAGGTCCCTGACAATAACTGTTAAGTCCCTAAAGTGGCTGAGACATTATTTCTAGGTCCCTATTAATAACTGCCGTTAGACCTGCTATTTAGACTTCTATTTAGCAGTGTAGAAAGGTGACTTAACAATATACATATGCATACCATGAGGGTGTGATTTAGCAATTTGTACAAGTGATTCAACAGTGTACACATGTAATACAGAAGTATATAGAAACAATTTAGCAGTTTTACCCAGGTATTTTTATAGTGTTCAAATTTACCTCATTTACAGATACCCCAAATGGGTCAACATTTTTCTCTCCCGTTCTCTTTGCCAGTTTCATGATCCACTTGAATAATCGTGGGGAGACATGATGAGTTGTTGGCCTCCATTTACTGATTCATGTGTGCTCATAAAATCAATCATATGAAAATAATTTAATTAGTTCTCATGATAAAATAATAATAAATTGAACAATAACATTCTTCAAGTAACTAGAAACTTACATATTTGATCGTCGTACAACAAAAATGTATCTCATTGAAGATGAGTCCAAGATGAGGGTCTCCCACAAAACCAACAACTCTATGATCAGGGCAATATATTTGTCAGTCAATGAGATCGATTTTTTCTATGTACACCGTTAAGTCACTTTTGTACACTGTTAAATGGGAGTTTAAACGGCAAGTACTGCCAGAGACACTGAAATAATATTTCAACTACTTTAGAGACTTAAAAAAAATAAAAAAAAATCAAGGGACTTATCTTTAATACGGAGGTATCCTCAGGAACCGCTAATTAATTTTTTAAAAATTAAAAGGAAATAAAATATCAATGAAATGACCTATGATTGAAATACCCCAAATTTTATATATATATATCAATGAAATGACCTATGATTTCCTTCAATCATATCCACCAAAGTTTGACATTGGAGCCCTTTTGTTTACTTGATGAACCCCATTTTATATAATAAGAAGCACATGGGAACATGTACAGATTCTTTTGTTAACTCCATGGCATTGGATTAAAATATATTGACCCATGTCTTCATTTCCTAAATATGGAGTGTTTTATTAGGCTTCTTTTTTGCATCCCTATCAAGACCAACTGATGAAAGTTGAAGTGGTCGCTTGGAACAAAATAAAGAATCTTTGGATACCATAACCTAAAATCATATTTTAGTTCCCCAAAGATTCCTCAAGAGACAATGCAACATTCCAAAGAAGACCTTCACATGAGACATTCGTAATATAAGACGACAAAACATTTTATATCTATGCAATGCATTGTAATGTACAAGTTATGTATGCATCTGCATGAACACGCAACAATAGACTTGGTAGTGTTGTTCATCCACTACTTTATTTATATATATTTTTTATAGAAAATAACCGCGTTTTCATTACGGAGAACATAATACAAATCCGAATTGAATGGGGTGAGAGGATACAAAAAAAAATTATAAAAAATAAGAAAGATAAAATAGTAAAAGAAAACACAGAACGACCTCCCGTTTAGATGAGTTTTCTATCCCCTGAAGGATTGTTGGAAGTGAAGATATGTGGGATCAAGGATAACTCATAACATTGAACCCACCCTGTATTGTCATAATTTTTTTTTATGATTATGATCACAAATTTTAAGTCTTTTATTGATAATTTTTAAAATTATTTCTTTATACATTGATTCGAACAAAAATAAATCCCAATGGATAAATAAAATAGGATAAAATAAAACACAAACAATAAAAAAAACATTAATAGGAAAATTAATTAGAGGTCCCTGAAGATACTTCTGTATTAATGATAAGTCCCTTGACTTTTTTTAAAGTCCTTATAGTTGATGAGACATTATTTCTAAGTCCATGACAATAACTGCTAAATCCTTAAAGTGGTTGAGACATTTTTTCTAGGTCCCTATCAATAACTGTTGTTTAGACTCCTATTTAGCAGTGTACAAAGATAATTTAACAATGTACATATGCATATTATGAGGGTGTGATTTAACAATTTGTACAAGTGATTTAACAGTGTACACATGTAACATAGAAGTATATAAAAACAATTTAGCAGTTTTACTTAGGTGATTTTATAGCGTTCAAATTTACCTCATTTGCAAATACCCCAAAGGGGTCAATATTTTTCTCCCTCATTCTCTTTTGTCAGCTTCATGATCCACTTGAATAATCGTGGGGAGACATGGTGAGTTGTTGACCTCCATCTATTGATTCTTCTGCGCTCCTAAAATCAAGCATATGAAAATAATTTAATTAGTTTTCATGATAAAATAATAATAAATTGAACAATATCATTTTTCAAATAATGAGAAACTTACATATTGGATCGTCATACAACAAAAAATGTATCCTATTGAAGATGAGGGTCTCCCCCAAAACCGACAGTTCTATGATCAGGGCAATATCTTCGCCAGTCAATGAGATCGATTTTTTATATGTACACGGTTAAGTTACTTTTGTGCATTGCTAAAGGGGAGTTTAAACGGCAAATACTACCAGAGACCCAAAAATAATATTTCAGTTAAGGACTTAAAAAAAGTAAAAAAAAATCAAGGGACTTATCATTAATACGGAGGTATCCCCATGAACCTCTAATTAATTTTTTCAAAATTAAATAGAAATAAAATATCACATTTGTTTTTTAAAAAATAAAATTGGAAATAAAAAACAAACAAAAATAAAAAATGAAAAAATAACATATAACCTAATAGGATCATATTCTTTATAAATTAAACAATAAATAAAATAAAATCTTAATAAAATAGGATGAAGTAAATAAATCACAAAAAAAAAAAGGTCTACTAACTCAATTGGTTAGAGCGTTGTTGCTAATAACGCTAAGGTTAAGATCTTCACGGGCAATTACAAACTTGTTTCATCCATATAAAAAAATATGAAGAGCAAAAAATTTGGATAAGGTTCTAAACTAAATTTAGAAAAGTTAAGAAGAACTAAAAATATTTCAACCAAATAAGGAACAAAATAATTTTTTATATTTAGGGGCCGATGGGGTCATAGGTCGATTTTTGATATCCTAAAAATACTTTAGAAAAATCTATGAAAGCGCGTATGAAACACACAAAAAGCTTATGATATTTTTTCAGTTTTTTTAAGAAGATTTTTGAGAACGATGTGTATTATTTTCCATAAATGATATACGAATTCCAACACAGGATAAGAGAGCACCCCCATCATCTTAAGCAACCTTAGTGGCACCCAAATATTTAACTCCACTTAATCATGAAACTGATAACCTATTAATATCATATCCCAAAACTCAATAGTCAAATGCACAGTAGAATAATTTCTTCACAAACTAACTAATTTTATAAACAAAATTGAAATACCCCAATTTTTTTATATATATCAATGAAATGACCCATGATTTCCTTCAATCATATCCACCAAAGTTTGACATTGGATCCCTTTTGTTTACTTGATGAACCCCATTTTATATAATAAGAAGCACATGGGAACGTGTACAGATTCTTTTGTTGACTCCATGGCATTGGATTAAAATATATTGACCCGTGTCTTCATTTGCTAAATATGAAGTGTTTTGTTAGGCTTCTTTTTGGCATCCCTATCAAGACTAACTGATGAAAGTTGAAGTCCACACACTTTATGTTCAGATGATGCCATCACACTTAAAGCTGTGAGTTAAAGGCGACTCAAGGAGTGTCTCTCTCAGTCACAAACAATTTGACTGTTCCATCTTAAGAAATTATACACAAAACTCGTGCTATTCAAAATTGGTGAACATCAAAATCTGCCATTCTATTATTCCAAGGGAGCACACTGTTTTTCTCATGACTGACTTTGAATGGTGATGGCCACAAATCAAGTGGTAGTAGCTTTTGACAAAAACACAAAACAATTTATTAGTTACAAAAGAACAGTTTTTCATAAATCTGTTAAAAGTAAGCTTCCTCAAAAGCTGTTTTTACAAGTAGCTTGTTGATTTTTAAATCCGTTTCTAAAAGCATCCTAAATCCGTGTGACTTAAATCATCACTGTGTGATTGATGATAAGTTTGATAATCATTCTCATTTCTCTTTTGCTAATAGGCTAAGTCCTGAGATTAGTTTGAAGAGCTGGAGCCCTAGGGGAAATTGAAAAATGAACCTCTATCCATCCAAAATTTTGAATAATTTTTTTAATTTCAATATTAATTTCTTTTTACATAATTGGACCGTTTAACCTTAACCAAAATATTGTATCCCTGTAAACTAGGAAGGAAGGATGAAAAAATAACAAACAAAATAAAAACTTATAAATAACACGTGTTTAAAAACCATAAAGAAAAACAAACAAACAAATACTAATTGAACAAGAATATGAAAATAGGACTAATCTAATAAGATTTTTTTAAAAAAAAAAAAATCAAATCCCAATAAAATAGGAATAAATAAAATTAAAAACTGGATTACCATGGATATGTAAAGTAGAGCCTTGATTTTCTATGCTCAAGGTCGACCATATCTGTTAGAGTAGTCAAGTATATGGGGTTTGAAATCCTTTATTCATGTGATTATTCATGAGTATCCTAGATAAATTTTCATTAGTTTATCCTTTATATGTGATTTATTAGAATTGTATTACTATGGAATGAGAAATTCCACTTTTACACTAGAGTTGTCAAACTGGTCATAAGTAATTGCATTCAAACAATTATCTTCACGAACTTGAACACACTTTTACTTGAATTTTATGTAATAAGCCCATATTAGCTTAGTCCCCGTTTGAATAGCGGAATGAAAAGATAACTATGCCAGCATAGATAACAAATTTATATGAATGAGAGATTTTCTGTTTGGCAGTGTTTTTTTTTATTCTCATTAAAAAACGTAAGAATAAATGTTGAGTTGTTTGGTTGATGAAAAATAAAATATAAATAAAGTGTAAAAAAATTGATTTGACATGTGAGCCCTTTGATGTATAAGAGGTGTTGATAAGTGATTTGATGTGATAAGATGTAAAAAGTTGATTTGACATGTGGGCACATGAGAATAGATAAAGTGAACATAGCTTATTCTAGGGGTTACTTAGAATTGTTATACTCTCTTATACTCGTTTAAACTGACTTAGTAATACCAAGTTATACTCTACAAACAAACAACCATTTTCTTTATCTATTCTTATGCCACCTTTGTACTATCCTTATACCCGCCTATTCCGCTTCCCAAACGGGGCATTAGAGAATAAGAGGGTGGAAGAGGGAAGATATAATTAATTTTAAAAAAATCATGTTTAATTTGTTTGGTTTTGATAAATTGTAATAGATACATCTTCATAGGTTGGAAGAAACGTTGGTAAATATACCTAGGAAGGTTACATAGCTTATTCTGCAGGTTATATAGCTTATTCTGATTACTCACCCAAAACTATAAATATATTCAAATAAAACAAACACCAGAAAATTTATGGAATTCGAGGGTGAAATAACAATCAAACATAAAATCATATAATTATCTTCTATCCATGTAAAACTATATATTTTATATCTGGATAAATTTTTCGCGAACCAAATGGGGGAAATACACTGTTTGGTTGGTGGTATTCCAAAGTAGAATTTGATTCCATCCTTGCCAGAAACTGTGAAAATTCACATGCTTGGTTGGTGTTATTCTAACGGGAATTGTTGGTTCAACTGGATTTAAAATTCATGCAAGAGAAAAGATAGGGTAGAATAAAAATCCCCATAAAATGTCATGGGTCTGTTTGGTTGCACATTTGGGATAGATTTTGATTTTTGAAAAGCTGAATTTTCAAAATCGTGCAACCAAACGAGTTAGATTAATAAAGAATCCACAGCTGGATTCTTTGTAATTTTTTTCTCGAAATCCGTGTTTTAAAAAAGCTCAGAAATAAAAAAAAATTGTTGGAATCGATTTTTTAAATTGAAAAGCAACTTTCTCTGCCAAACATCAACTGCTTTCAAATATTGATTCTTGAATTTAAAAAAAGCATCCCAATAAAAGTCAAAGTACAGAATCATTTTTAAAAATAGCTTTATTCCAAAATCGATTTTTCAATATGTGTTTCCAAACGGACCCTTGGTTGAGTGTGTGGGTGGATTCCGCTTTTTGAAAAGCTGAAAATCCCCAAACGCGCAACCAAACGGATTGGATTCCGGCGAAATCAAAAGCTGGATTCCTTTTAATTTCTCTCTCGAAATCCGTGTTTTTAAAATCTAAACAAGAACAATTTTTTGTCGGAATCGATTTTTTGAATTGAAAAGCAACTTTTTCTATCAAACATTAAACTCCTTCCAAATATTGATTCCTGAATTAAAAAAAGAACTCCAAAAAAGTCAAGGTCTAAAATCATCTTAAAAAACAGCTTTATTCCAAAATCTACTTTTCAATATGTGTTTCCAAATGGAGCCTTAGAGATTTTGAGAATCCTGCTGGATTTTAATTTTGATGACCATTATACCCACCATTAATAACATAATTTAACATAATTGTAATTAATATCCTAAATAATCAATCAATCACCTCTCCCTCTTTCAGTGGGTTCTATCTCTCATTGGTTTGAAATAAATATTTAAGTATGGGCATGTATTATTAGTTGATAATTTTCAACTTGTGAACCATATTTGATAAATTTAGGTTGTAACAAATATCTAAAGTAGGTACAACATTTTATTATCTTTTTTAACTTTAAGAAAGATATTCTATCATGTATTTTATTATTACAAATTTTATTATGTTGGCATTATCCATCTGTATATTCATGATATAGCCATATAGGTAAATATTTAGATATCAAAGTACACGCGAGACTATTGATAAGAGTATTTAGTTCTAATTCTTTTTTTGTTTTAGAGAACTAAATACTAGAATTTGAATCTGAGTAGAAACCAATTGACAGACCAAACAGTTTCATATGAATTCTTGGCAAAATGATTATTGATACAGTGGATCTATTGAAAATAATGAACGAAATAGGCAAAAGTTATATTTAATATCAATTGCACTAGGAATACAAGGAGGCTATTTTATTGTGAGTGTTGTTATTACAATCTCTTATTTAGGTCTACAAATATCACAACATATATCTATACTATCTATATACTATATACATTAAAAGAATGGGATCCCACGTCGAGACAAAACGGTGTAACCAGCTGCCGACAAATCTTGTGGGATTTTTTCAGAAGGCCCCCCACTTTCTACTAATATAACAACCAGGTCCCTCGGTTGGTCTCTTCTGGGCTATTTGCAAATAAACCCCCAAGTTATATCAGTGTATAATTAGGCCCCTTGCTAAAACCGGCCAATTTCATTTTTTTTTATAGATTTCTTGCACATCAGTCCCCAGCTTCTACCAGTTTCCTAACCAGGTCCCTATCTTTATTACAAAGTATCATTTCCCAAACTTCTAATTCATGAAATTTCATGCAATAGTTCCTCAATGTTTATCCATATGAAATTTAATGCAATAGTTTCTCAATGTTTATAAAAGGAGTAGGCGGTGGGTTAAAAAAAAGAGAGAAGAGACTACTTATTTTAGAAGAGATATATATAGTAATTTAATTAATTAAATACATATTTAGAGTAATTTTTCTAAATCGGTTAATTTAGTTGAATGAAAATAAATAAAAAGAGCAGGCAGTGAGTTAAAAAAAAAGAGAAGAGATTATTTATTTTAGAAGAGATATATATAGTAATTTAATTAATTTGTAAAAGGTAGAATAATATTCTATTTTAGTATTCTTAGTAGAATTTATAAAAGGTAGAATACCACAAAAAATAGTGGAAATTTGATTTCATCCTATTTTTTAATATGCATAATTCTGATTAAAAGATAAATATAATAATTTGTAAATTTCTTAGAGTTCATATATTACATTTTTATTTACTCGCGTGAAAGCGCGTGCATGTACACTAGTATCACATTAAAAAAAATTGATTTTTTTTTTTAAATTCGAGTTTATACAGTTCATTTAAAAATGCACACATTATTTATGTAAAATGCATGTCTTGTCAAATGAAATATAACATAATTTCTAAAATCACCCCCATGACATCAAGGAGACAGTGCGACTACAACTTACAGTAGTTGGTAGTTGAGCTTATCGCACAGCCACCTTCGGATCAAGATCTGACGTCAGCGCACGGTGGACCAAAAAACCACGTCATGGAATCCACTGATGACGTGTGCCTACCGTTTGAAAAGTCTCTATATAAAAAAAAAAGTTCCAAATCTCACAAACACTGGCCCCACCAAATCAACGGCTCAACTTCACTCAAACCCTTCTAATTGATCTACAGCCGTCCGATCTCCCCCATCATTGACCGACCTCCCCTCCCCTCGCGTTCCCATCCGGAGTCATCGATCAAGTCGGCGAAATCCGTCCATTCAATGAACCCTGAAATAAAGGTCCATCGAATTGATGACGGAATCTATAAAAAGAAAAAGTTACAGCCGTTCTCCACGCACGCCTTCACACGCGGAAGAATCGGACGGTCAGGAACGACCGATCCGATGTTCTTGGAAACAAAATCAACGGCAACGAACGCCCCTAAAAATAGAAATGCCAGTCCGACCCCCCCAGATTTATTACGTCCACGTGTCGGTTACAAATCAGCCCAGTCCAAATCGGGTGACCGGCTACAGCCAGTCAAGATTCGGGACTATAAAGAAATTTCCTTCTTCAGCTTCTCCGCCGATCCGAGATTCCCACTCGTCGTCCTCCCCAAAAAAAATTCGGCGAGTCTCACTTTGATTTCAACGGGTGAGATTTTTTAATTTATAAAACAGTCCCTCTCATGTTTTTTTATTGTTTCTGTGCCCTGTTCTCTTCATCATATAAGTAATTTTAATTGGAATCGTTGATGCCTATCGGAGACTCGTTTTTCGTGGTGTGTTTGTGTTTGAGTGACTTCGCCGTTCGTTGAAACTTATATAATATGTGTGATTAAGTTTTCAAGGACCCATTCATGTGTGGGTTGTTTTATATTTCTTTCTTTGTTGGGTTTCAAGAGCTTCTGAACCAGGTTTTTTATTTCATTTGGTTGTTTTATATTTCTTTCTTTGTAGGGTTTCAAGAGCTTCTGAACCAGGTTTTTTATTTCATTTGGTTGTTTTATATTTCTTTCTTTGTAGGGTTTCAAGAGCTTCTGAACCAGGTTTTTTATTTCATTTGGTTGTTTTATATTTCTTTCTTTGTAGGGTTTCAAGAGCTTCTGAACCAGGTTTTTTATTTCATTTGGTTGTTTTTCTTTGCTTTCCATGAAGATGGTACCAGATACAGAAATGGGTATCTTCTGTTTGTTAACCACTGTGTGTTTTTTTTTAATTTTGATTATTTTTTTTTTTGGATCTGTAGAGTAGATGTGTTGAACAAAGAAGAAGAGGAACCTGTTTTATTTGTTTTTTTGTTTTTTTTCTTTCTTTCTTTTGGCATGAATTGAGACTTTCAACCTATCAGGGACCATTAATTGAAGATCTCCGATTTATGGGAACAAGCGCTGATACACGCAAACTTTGAGAACGCGGACAGATCATATATCAAGATAGTCATCAACAAGATATTTTAAAGGTACATACATAACTTACGTTTTTCATCCAGTGAACCTCTACAATATATCGTGAAAAATTTACATTTTTCAATATATATACATTGTAAATTTTTAAAAGAGTTTTTTATTTTTAACTTCACGCAAACCATCATATTTAGTTATTATTTCCTCACTTCTTTGTACATGATTTCTACTTCCTCGGATTTAAAGGATAATTCATTTTTACTCTCTGCGAGTGATTTATCTGTAAATTATTTAATTTTTTTATAATTCTTGATAAGGAGTAAAAAAGAATTATCCTTTAAACCCAGAAAATAAAACTCAAATATTTTAGGTAAAGTTAAAAATAAAAAATTCTTGTCTCCATTGTCTTGCTCTTCATAATTGCTCTGTATTATTTGAAAATATCATATACAAAAAGCAGACTGAATCTCACTTTAATTTCAAACGAAAAAGTCTATTTATGTTTTATTTATTTTTTAAATCATGCTATAAAAAGTGAAATGAATATTTTAATGAATTAAAAATGATATTACTTATAAAAGAAAATGTATGAATTTTTTTTAATAAAAAATATATAAACAAAAGATATTTTTTTTAATTCTGAAAGTGATATATATGCAAGAGCGCATATGGCCACACGAATCTCGAAGCATACTGACCTCGTATCACAGGCGTTGAGATCGTGCACAGATCCCACGGCGTACGCATGAACCTGCTTCACATGTCATTTTCTTGTTTTGTTCTATCTGTGGTGCAACTTGGGCGGGTTGAATCCGACCCAACCCGACTCGTGGGTGGGTTCGGGTTAAAGTTTTTTAGCATCGGGTTCAACCCGACTCGAACCCGAACCAATCCGAATCTAATTAGGGTCGGGTTCGGGTTGGAGGGTTCAACCCGAACCCGACCCCCAAGTTAACAAATGTTATGCTGTCATAACAACATACCTATATCTAAAACCCTAAATTTCTAAAACATAATAAACAATTACACAAATTAGAGTATCACTATGTTTGTTGTGTTTGGGTTAATTATTATAGATATTCACTTTTAATTATTTGTATATAAGGTTTAATTAATAATTAATTAGAGTTTGTTTTGTTGTTTATTAAATATTTTGTATGATATTTTAGGTGTTAAACCCGACCCGACCAAACCCTGCCGAACCCGACTTGAGCCCGAATTCAACCCGAACCCGACCCAACCCGAATTCAACCCGAACCCGACCCGAACCCGCGGGTTGAGATCGGGTTCCGGTTCGGATTGAACCCTTCGGGTTGAGGCCGGGTTCGGGTTCGGGCTCGGGTTCGGGTTGGACTCTCTGCAATGCGGGTTAATGTCGAACCCGACCCAACCCGCCCGAGTTGCACCCCTACATTAAACTCTCAAATAGTGGTCTTCGAAATAAACTAAGAGCACCTCCAGTCCACCTCCCCATTTTTTCTATGTTTAAAGAAAAACACATCTCCTTATTTTTCTTTCTTTATATTTAAGTGAAAATTCCAACCTTACTCTCTATTCTTTTATTTCTTCAAAGCCAAAAGACATAAATACTCATTAAACAATAAAACTTTTAAACAATTATCAATAATTATTTTAAAATCATTATTGTTCTTGGATTTGTTTTTCAATGTAAGTAATTATAAAAGTGTGATATGATATGATCGACAAAAATGTAAAAATTTAACTATTATGATGTCAATCCTTATATGAACTACAACTGATACTGAAGAAAGAACAAATACTAAATAAAGTGATAGCATTAATACAACTGATAAAATTAATATATATAGAACTAATACATAAAAATCCGATGAATATTGATTGTCGACAGTGGCGGATCCACTTGAGGCCCCCCCTGATTTTTTTTTTTATAACTTTGATTAGGCTATAACCATACAAATTAAGTAACAGCCAAAACCAATCAACAAATAGAAACAACCCACCCACCATGCAAAATTTGAGAATTTAAAATAAAAAAAAAACACCCATGAGGCCATGATTCACCTTAATTAATCCACTTATAGAACCCTGGATTATTTTTTTATTTAATTCTAAACCCTTTTAATTTTTAGTTGGTAGCTTGATTTTTATTAAAGTCTATAGATCATGAGTTTTATCTACATATAAAATTTTCTAAACAATAACAATCCAACACTTGAAACAAAAAAAAAAACCCCATCCATGAGCCATCTAGACCACCCACATTTTTAGAGTGCCTTCACTCCCTTATTTTAATTAATTATCCCCCTCTAGATAAAACAAAAGTTCATTTTTATTCTACTTTTTTATTAACCCTCAAGCCATAGAGATACGGACCCCATTCCCAACGTCCTCACTCAGGTACTCATTTTGAAAAAATAAATTCTTTAATCAGTTTTTTTTTTTATTTCGATTATTCCTAATATCAATTCTTATCTCTAAAAAATTTTATAATTTTTATTTTTTGTTCTATTAAACCATCCCACAATCTGTAATCTACAATCAGTGATCATAAAATAAAATAAAATTTTCTTTATTTATGGAGACAGCAATGGAGTGGGTTGGTGGACTTAATGCCAACAACACTCTATAATCTAGCGAAAGGTGGCATATAAGGTGGGCGTTGGAGGGGCTCTAAGAGAAGACAGTTTTTCATTGATTTTGTTCTTTTAAACCTTCCATTGCGATCTCTTCACACTGTTGGATTTGAATCAGAATTTATGAAATTCTGACCCCTTTTTTTATTTTTCTGTTGTACAAGAGACACGATCATAATTAGGTAGAATACCTTCACTAGTGTAACTTTAAACCCGCATAAATACACATGGTTAAGTCAATGCCAAACATCAATAAAATGTTAGATTTTGATTTTGATTTTGATTTTTTTAAAAGTCAATAAAATATATTTTACAAGAAAAACTGTTTAGGTTTTTTTTTTATGAAAAAAACCTATAAACTTTTGGCTTCTATAAAATCAGATTTAATATTCCAAACTGTTCTTAAACTTTAGATCATATATTTAATTTTGATTTTTATGTATATCTTTTATGTATAATCTAATTTAGAATATCTTCAATAAAAAAATCTAATTGAGATTGGCTTTTATGAAAAATCTATATTATTATAATTAGTATCGCTTGGATCTAGAGTATGTTTGTGTATGATTGAAAATTAATAAAATTAGAAAAAAATTAATTGTTTTTACCACTAAAATAATTAGTTTTTGTAGAACCGTGAGAATAAAAAAAATTTCTTTCACCTTCTCTTATCCATATGTTTTTAATGAAAAGCTCATTTTTAAACTAGTTTCAAAATACTCTTTTCAGGTTTTAGATAGATTGAGAAAATAGAAATTGAGAATTTCAACATAATTTTATTGTGTGTTCCAGGTAACTGGCCCTAAATCTAAATTTTTGCACAAAAGGTAATAATTTTGTTTTCCTGTGTAGCTCTCTCCATAATCTTCTCTTTCTCAAATTGCAAGCAGTGTTTTAAAACCCGATCACCCGTATTGAATTCCAGTTTGGTTTACCTTTAAAACCCAAAGATATAAAAAAACCAGCAAAACCCAATCAACCCACCGGTTTAACCTTTGGTTTTTGTGAACTGACACGGGTTGATTAAACCAATCAGTTCTTTAATTATAGAAATTATGATTAATTATTTGATAAAATATGAAATCTTTAAAAAGTTTAGATTTTATGAATTAAAATTATGTAATGATGTCAAATAAAAAAAATTGATGTAAAGTTCTTCTATATTTCATTTTTTATTTAGTGTTGATAATAATACATTTATTATATTGTAATTATATGAAGGTGCAAATTCTGTTGACTCGACGGTTGAACCAGTGACTCTTGATCCGGTTATTTTTTCGGATCATTGAATGCCTGAACGGTTTGATTCTTAAAACCTGTGAATTAAAGATGGTGGGGACGGGGAAGGCGGCGGTGGAGCGACGAAGCGGAGGGGGTGCGCATGCAGCAAGGAAGACTTCCTCCCGGAGGACTCCTTCCGCAATTGGGGGTCCTATGTCGCGGCCCTCGGCGAGACGGGTCCGCGCCTGAAGGACCGGCTCTTCACGCGCTCGCTCGAGGCGACCGAGATGAACGAGGTGCGCGCGCGGAGCCAGCACGAGATGAAGCGCAACCTCTCCTGGTGGGACCTTATCTGGTTCGGCATCGGCGCCGTCATCGGGGCTGGCATTTTCGTGCTCACCGGACTCCAGGCGAATCAGGTCTCTGGTCCTGCGGTGGTGCTGTCGTTCGTCGTGTCCGGCGTGTCGGCCATGCTTTCTGTGTTCTGCTACACCGAGTTCGCGGTCGAGATCCCCGTTGCAGGTAATTTCACTTGCAGTCAATTTTGAGTATATACTTTAGTAAAAAAAAATATATTACAGAATAAGTGTTTAATTTATTGAAATACATACATCAATTTATTTTTTAATTTATGTATTTCATTTAACAAATGTAACCATTTTAAAATAAAATGTAAAATATGTTAGAACAATAAAAATGATTGTGGAATAGAATTTTTTTTTTCCAACTTGGAATCCATCCTTGGTCTTGATATCTGCATTAGGTCTGTTTTGGAATTGAAATTTCGTATTATGATTCGGATTTAGATGTCATATATTCTCGAAGAAGAAATTCATACACTGAGTATTGAAAATATATGTAATTGATGGATGCTACAGGATTATAAGTAATTACACGGTTCATTAATTTTTTTTACATTTGTTAAAAATAATTCTATTCAATTTGAAATGGAGTGATACACATTTTTTATCAATCAATATACCTCATAAAATGAGATTCATTTTTTAAAAAAATTAAAAAAATGTGTAGACTGTCGATAAGATTGCATTTTGGGTTATACCTAACATTATCCGTTATATAAATATAATTTTTAAAGAAAAATGTAATCAAATGTTTAAAATACAACAATAAATAACTTTTTGAAAGGGTGCAACTTGGACTGGTTGAACCGACTCAACCTGACATTTGAGTGAATTTGGATTAGGATTTTATTGTACGGGTTCAATCCGAACCCGAGCAACCCAAACCTAATTCCGATTTGAGTTAGGTTAAGTGATTGGAAACCGAATTCAACCCGACCTGAAGTAGGAATGGTAAATTTAGATATTTTAAGTCATATTTTAATTTTTTTAAATTTATTGTGAAATAAAATTTGAAATTTGAAATTTATTTTACCTATCATCCATCTATCAATTCTATGGTTTAATTTCTACATTTTTAATAAAAAAAATGTTTCTTAATTTCATCTTTCTTATTTTTTCACGTGAAACATTAACTTTTACAAATTTTTAATTATTAGAATAATACATTTTAAAAATCAAAATCGAGCTCAACTCGAACCCAATCTGAATCAAACTGGAGGGTAGGGTTGGATTGGTTTTTTCTAATCTCGGGTTGGGCTCGTGTTAAGCTCTAACCCGTCCCAACCTGACCTTGTTGCCCCTTTTGATGTTATGTTTATATAAACACTCATCTTTGTAACCATCGCGCGCGCGCGCGCGAGACCAACATATATCATCACATTTTTTGCTTTTGCTGTAGGCGGTTCGTTCGCGTACCTGCGCGTGGAGCTGGGCGACTTCATGGCCTTCATCGCGGCGGGGAACATCCTCCTAGAGTACGTCATCGGCGGCGCGGCCGTCGCGCGCTCGTGGACCTCCTACTTCGCCACCCTCCTCAACCACGAACCCGAGGACTTCCGCATCCACGCCACCTCCCTCTCCCCCGACTACAGCCACCTTGACCCCATCTCCGTCGTCGTCATCGCCGTCGTCTGCACCCTCGCCGTCCTCAGCACCAAGGGCACCTCTCGCTTCAACTTCGTCGCCTCCATCATCCACGTCATCGTCATCGTCTTCATCATCGTCGCCGGCCTCACCAAGGCCGACACCCGCAACTTCACCCCCTTCACCCCCTTTGGCGTGCGCGGCATCTTCAAGTCCTCCGCCGTCCTCTTCTTCGCCTACGTCGGCTTCGACGCCGTCTCCACCATGGCGGAGGAGACCAAGAACCCCGCCAAAGACATTCCCATCGGCCTCGTCGGCGCCATGTCCATCACCACCCTCGCCTACTGCCTCATGGCGGCCACCCTCTGTCTCATGCAGCCGTTCCAGGTAATAATAAGCCTATCAACGGATCAGATATATTAAAATTTGCTCATCTTTTTATATGATTAAAATGTTTAAATATTTTAATCATTGCGGGAAGCAAAGGAGGTAGGAGGTGAAACTCCTTGGCGGGAGGCTGATTATTGTAGAATGAGCGGAGCCGGAGGGGGTAACCACGGCCTGACCCGGGTTTTACCCTCCCTAGGTTCTCTTTGTCTTTTCTTTTCGTTAATTTTGGTTTCTCATGTTCTCATTTACCTTATAATTAGACTTCGAATTCAAAAATGAAATCACAGTAACAATATCAATCTTCTAATTTAATGCTTAAATATATATTTAAATTTTCAATATAAATTATGATCAACGATTAAGATAATTGAATTTAAACAATATATAATGCAAATTGTTTGATTTTTAATATATGTTAAATTCAAATATTTCTTCAAAACGGATATGTTGATATTTGAAATATTAGATGATTTTAAAAGAAAACTGACAGAACTTATGTACCAGAATATCGACCAGGACGCGCCGTTCTCAAAGGCGTTCGAGGCGGTTGGTCTCGGGTGGGCGAAGTACATCGTGGCCTTCGGCGCGCTGAAGGGGATGACGACCGTCCTCCTGGTGAGCGCGGTGGGTCAGGCGCGGTACCTGACCCACATCGCGCGCACGCACATGGTCCCGCCGTGGTTCGCGAAGGTGCACCCGCGCACGGGAACCCCCATCAACGCCACGGTGGTCATGCTCGTCGCGACCGCCATCATCGGCTTCTTCACCGACCTCGGCATCCTCTCCAACCTCCTCTCGATATCGACCCTCTTCATTTTCATGCTCGTCGCGGTGGCGCTCCTCGTGCGCCGCTACTACGTGAGCGGCGAGACATCGGACTCGGACCGCAACCGGCTCGTGACGTGTCTCGGGCTCATTCTGGGCTCATCGATCGCGACCGCGCTGTATTGGGCGCTGGACGAGAAGGGGTGGGTCGGGTACGTGGTGACCGTGCCGATATGGTTCTTTTCGACGCTCGCGCTGCACCGGTTCGTGCCGATGGCGAGGCAGCCCAGGCTCTGGGGGGTGCCCATGGTGCCCTGGCTGCCGTCCGCGTCCATCGCGATCAACATTTTCTTGTTGGGATCCATAGATGCGAAGTCGTTTATGCGGTTCGGTGTCTGGACCGTGCTTTTGCTCGTATACTATTTTACGATCGGGCTCCACGCGTCGTACGATACGGCGAAGGAGTCTACCGATCCGACGGCCTTGAAGAAGGTCGAGGAAGGCGATTCCAAAGGCGATTCAACGGTTTCTGAAACGACTGCGAAGGCCGTGAATGAATGAATGAATGAATGAATTGGTTCTGCGATTTTAAGTAGTGCAAGTTAATAATGTAAGCTAAGAAAGACAAGATGGTGCGTTTGGATTTGGAAAGGGGTTTGTGGTTTTGTGTATATATTTTGGGGGTTTTTTTATATAAATGAAATGGGTCACAATTGTTGGTATCAAAGGATTTGTTTTGGTTGGTTGTATTGTATGATTAATTTCTATCAAATGAGCATCAATGTCCCTCTCTTTTTTGTTTCTAAGAATATCAAAACATGTGTGAACTAAAAATGATATCTCGATAAAATAGTTCGTTATCTTTTTCCATGTAAAATTTTGTGTGATTCTGATATTGGGTCCCTTGATTTTAACCGCTGATATTTTCATAATTTATTTGGTGAATTTCTTCTGATGGTCTTATCTGTATCAAATCTATCATACATCAAATACAATAGTATATTTTTTTATAAAAAAAAATTTTTTTTAATAAAATTTACTGCATACACTATGATAAAACTCTATGTATTATGATTGTGCAGTATATATTATTATATTATAATATATGAGACTGTAAAATGGATTGAGTATATTATCGCTTTAATGCTCATGTTCCCTCTCCATCCATTTCAACTCTCTCTCTGATCTCTCTGTCATTGTTTCTTTCTCATTCATCCCCTTCGAAACCCTCTCTCCATGTTTCTCTCAAAGCCATCTGGCTTTCTCCTCCAAAATGTTGTACTGTCGAATCAACAGTTGACTGAATAACATATAACTCAAACCTCTTTGAAAGATATTTTTCCATGAATTAGGTTGACCTCTCTTTGTTGATTTAAAATTTTCTTTGATTGAAAAATCTATACATTATTTATCATGTGCATATAATAATATAGAAG
Source organism: Acorus calamus (assembly GCA_030737845.1). NCBI lineage: Eukaryota > Viridiplantae > Streptophyta > Magnoliopsida > Acorales > Acoraceae > Acorus > Acorus calamus. The sequence continues at coordinate 28,352,444 of CM060868.1, read as the reverse complement.
ATTTTAATTTAAATGTAAGTGCAAATTTCAATATATATATATAAAAACTAAGCAAGCATGTACATAAAATTTACATCATCTCATACACAAGGAAAAGTTTCATTAAATATAGATTAAATTGATATATATATAATTTCTGAAAACAATATTGTATGGTATTAAATTTTTTAAAACAAAAATTATTATTTATTTATTTTTATTTAATAAATGGTATGATTGGTGGGTGGATGTGCACTCCCAATAATAAAAACAAAATGTTACACAATATTGAATATTAATTGTATTCCTAGCTACAAAGAATTAATTAATTTTATTCTTCAATATTAAATATAAATTAATTAAATATTATTTAAAGATTCTCTGATCACAATATCTATTGAAAGTTAATTTCTAGTTAACTAGAAAATGAAAAAAAAACTAGATCATTTTCTCTTTAATAACTCTAAATTTAATTTATATATTCACTCAATTTTCTCCAACATCCTAATAATCCAATAAGTATACATTAGTTCTCATGTTACATCAAATAAGAACCCTCCATGAAGGCTTTTATATCTATTTTGGCTGAAAAAAAATGCTAATCTTATGCCAAGACAAAAATCATGAATTATACAAGAGGGGTGTGATTTTTTTCCCAGTGCTGCTACATGGGCCCTAGAAATTAAGCCCCATTTGAAAGCCCCAATAGGTGGCACTTTCTTATTGGTTCCTTATTTGACTTTTTCTAACTACCAAAATTACAATGATAAAACTACCCTTCTTATAATTTTAAAAAGTGGCTCTAACTAACTAACATCCTCATTAAACCTGCAACTGAATCCCACAAAACGTGGCACCATTAAATCGGCTCCCCACGTAACATATTTTGAAAAAATTTGAATTTTAGCATTCTAACATAACATATACAAAGATTACAGAAGAACAATCCATGTATCTTAATCAACTATACCTGTATCTGAAAACCTGTTATGAAAATAAATATGAATATGACGCAATTATGTAGCAATATAGATCTCATTAGTCACATTACATGTTATTAGGAAGTAGCCTAGTGTATTAAAAACTTCAATCTTATATTTTGGAATATTCAATTGTTTTTTTAAATCATTTGATGAAAATAGATTAATGTTTTTATAAACATTGTATGTATCTTAATCAACTGTATATGAAATTGTTGTATAAAACATGTTTAAATCTTTGATTGTATCTGAAATAACAAATATCTGGTAGCATTTATTGATGTGGAATTTGACTGTTTATATGTATCTGAAATATAAATATATATATGGTTTTGATTTCTCTTATATTTGTTTAGAAACTCTTGATTTAATTTTTAAGATACACATGTATCTTAATTAACAAAATGCACATTTCATACAAGTGAATATGCACTATATTTGAAAATCTTGAATCTGAATAAGTCGAATAATGTTGATACAAAGCTAAAAAAATTATGATGAATGACACAATATGCATAATTATATACAAGCACACAATCATAAACGATTGTACATATCATATTTGGTACACAACAATGCATGTAAATCAAGATACAAGCCATGTATCTGAATTTAAAATAAAATTCAGATTCAATACATGTATATGATGATTCAAAGGAATGACGAAAAATCAAAATCAACATAATATATTCAGATCGAAAAAAGATTAGCCTGTTTATATGTATCTGAATATAGATGGTATATATGGTTTTGAATTCTCTTATATTTGTTTAAAAACTCTTGATTGAATTTTTAAGATACACATGTATCTTAAAAAATAAAATGTACATTTCATATAAGTGAATATGCACTATATTTGAAAATATTGAATCTGAATGAGTCGAATAATGTTGATACAAAGCTAAAAAACTATGATGAATGACACAATATGCATAATTATTTATAAGCACACAATCATAAACGATTGTACAGATCAACTTGGTACACAGCAATGCATGTAAATCAAGATACAAGCCATGTATCTGAATTTAAAATAAAATTCAGATTCAATACATGTATATGATGATTCAAATGAATGACGAAAAATCAAAATCAACATAATATATTCAGATCGAAAAAAGATTAGCCTGAATGGATAGTCATTGTTTACATTACAAACTGATCACAAATAAAATTAAATGAATCAAAATTTTTCTCTTCTCCAAACAAAAATAAAATTCGATGTTTGTTTTCAAATCCACCGATCCATCTGAAAACTAAAAAAAAAATGCAAAATCTAGTAATTTTTGGGATTTGAAAAATCTAACCTGGATGTATCAATTTCAAATATGATCAATTGAAAAAAATGGTAGATATTTTATTTTCTTCTCTGATTTATATCGATTTGATAGCCATTGAAGAATGAATCAATTGCTGTTGATGATTGATCTTGACGAGATCTTTGGGCCGATGATCTGATCTCGTCGTTACACATTCTGAAATCGCTGATTTTGTGATTCTTAAAAAAACCCGATCAAAAATGGTAGATTGGATTGGTTAATAAAAAAAAGATTAATATATATTGTAACCGCTCCTACATTAAAGGAAAAAGGATCGGTTATCAAATAAATCAAAAAAACAAATCATAACTAACTCAGGATTAATTGGGACAGTTATACAAAAACAGTGATATTAGTTGAGGGATAATATAAGTATTTCAAACATGGGGCTTATGTTGGGGTCTAGCAATTAGACCCAAAAATCATTATTGTTTTTTTCCAGATGGGTGTGACTTAATTGTTAAACACACACACAAAAGTGCAGCTCCATCACCTAACATTGTTTTCATCATAACGTTCAGTGTTCTATAAATATATGTATAATTGGACTTAAAAGCTACACTGATATTAACTAAGCAACAACTATTTAGCATGTTTTGCATGTCACATTGAAAAATAAAACAGAAAGAGACTTAAAGCTGCGTCCATATTATGCTTTGGTTACAATTTCAAAAGTCCCTCATTAGCAAATAATTTAGATAACTTGCAATAAAAATTTTCCAATTTTTTTTCCAAAAGAATAAAACATGATAAATAGTCAGGTTCATGATACAATGGATAGGCTTCGGAGCAAAATTTTTAGTGAATTTGACATCCGGGAAAAAAATCCACAAGGCTTCGGAAAGGCAATTATGCTTTCAAAAAAAATACTGAGATCATTTATGCTTGTTGCCTTCTTTGGCTTTCTTCTTCCTTTCTTTAAGGAGATTAACCTTCGCCTTCTTCCGATCCTTGCCAATCTGAGATGTGAAAATGTGATATTAGTACAGTTGAAAATCTCAAGCATATGTAGTCCACTACTAGAAATTGGGGTAGTGATGTAGAATACATGAAGTTCAATGAAGTACAACTAACAAAGTTGGTTTTACTTGGTACAGGGGACACAAATAAGCCTACAGTAGAACCATTTAGTTAAAATCAAAATACAATTCGAATGATTAAAACAAAGGCTCAACATTTAAATTATTGACGATAAAAAACAGAATTCTCTTCTTACGACAGGGACATTTTGAAGTCAGGAAAATTGAACAAGCTTGCGGTCATATGGTATAGATAAACAACCATAGATGAGATGAGTGTGCTGCGGTCTCACTGGGCCAGCCTATAATATGAGATCCATAGTTTGAAAGATAGATCTTCAGTTCAATATATCAAAAATGATCCCCAATCACAAAATATTGGACCATTTATCGGTCCTGTTATTGTTTTAGACTATATCAATGGTCTCAATATATCTTTCATATATCAATTAGACAGGTACGACTATAGAGCGTAACAATGGAACCTAAGATTGAGTAGATTCCACAAAGAATATATATTTCATTAGATGTTTCACTTTTTATATATAAACATTGTGTTTTAATTTAAAAGCAACTCATCAGACTTATCAAAAACATTTTAAAAAATCATCAATAATTTCTACTTATTTCTCCATTTTTTTATGATTTTTTACATATTTTGATTTTTTGTTTTTCTTATAAATTTTAGAATAGTATTTTTTAAGCTATATGAATATATCGATCTACATATCACTCTACATATCTATCTAGAGTCCGTTAGATATATTCATATATCAGAAAAACCAATATTTCAAACTATGATGAGACCTGGGTGGACCTGACTTGGGTATGGGACCTGAGCAGTTTAGGTGTATCGCTACAAGGTCAAGTCACTGACTTATGCCCACTTGAGAGGTGAAATGCAGGGGGATATGTGGCAATCGAACACGAGACACATAGATCAACACAACAAAATTTCATGCACTCGAGTGCAAAGCACGATGACAGCAGATAGTAACATGAATGAGTACCTGCATCGCTTCATATAGCTTCCTCTTTTCACGTGACATGACGGACTTGGATAAGTTGCGGGCATCATTCTCAATCTGATCAGCATCTACAATGGCTTCTTCCTTGGGCTCTGCATCTTCAGCAGAATTCTGAGAATTCTTATTTGATATAGAGGCAGAATATGGAATACCCTTGAGTTCCATTTCTAGTTCATCATGGTACTGCTTTTCAAGAATTGACATCTGCAAAATGTCACCAGAATTGTCAAACATTTCATGTTCTTCATGCAATAAGTTAACAAAGGTAGATAGTAAATCATGCAAACGGAAAGACTTGCATACTCAGTTACCAAAGATTAACCCCATGTTTGGTCCGCAAATAAATTATCCGGATAGAAAATAGTTGTACAGGGATAGAGAAGAATTAGATGGTTTTCCGTTTAATTGCTATTCCTTTCTCGATATTGATATTTTTGTCTTTTTGTTTGCATTATCAGTTTGTAGTTATTTGGATGGATAAGTAGGACTAGACCATACTTACCTCCACCAGGTATAGAGTTATGAGAGTTTATTCAAACTTATCCTGGCATAACTATTACAATTCATCCATGCTAAAGGAACACTTTTTTTGAGGGTTAAACTAATTCCACCTCATCCACTTTTCCTATTCTTGAAACAAAGGGGGGCTAAAGAAATAAAATTAGATTGCATACCTGCTTCTTCTTTTCAGCAGCTTCAATGGCCTGAGTTCGATCGATGATCCCTTCAGCTAACAAACTCCGTGGATCATCCAAATTCTCTCCATCTGCACCTGGCATTGGTAGAACTTCCTTTCTTGCAGCAGCTTGTAATCTTTTTATCGTCTCTGCATACTCGGGGATATAACCTTCTGCTTCATTGTCTACAAATGGAGACAGGTGTGGTGGAGGAACCCTGCCAAATAAACACAGGCAATACCATGAAGCACAAAGAATATATGGTCTTCAATTAACGCCATGAATGAGATCCTCAAACACTACTTCAGGTCTTCCTTAAAGAAACATTAAAACAGGCCAGACATAACTAGTGAAATGTTTAACATGTATATGACACCTTTTTCTTTTGGTAGGTAAAAATTTGTATATGACCTTTGTTTTGTCCTTGACAAAAAAGAACATTTACTTGTCACTTGTGAGAAATTAATATGAACAAATTGCAAACTGTAGGGACTCACTAACTCATAACAGGATATATATTGTGTTTTACCGAAATTTACCTTCCAACTAGGTATCCCTCTGTTGGTAGTATTATCCGTGCATTAACACAGTCAAAAACCCACTGAGGTTGAACATATTCTCTAGAGAGAAACATGTGACCCTGGGTTGGCCTATCAACAATCTGCATATGCAAGTATCACCCATAAAATTAGTATCCTGTCAAGGCAATGCCTGAGCATCAATATGTCATGCATCAATATGTATTTGATATGTATTACAAAGAAATTGTGTTCAATACAAACTGCCTAGATCAAAGCAATCACGTCAGATTTCAAGTAAAAAAAACAACATAGTAAACATGACCCAATAATGCATCTTTAACGCCAATTGCTGGCAAGATGAATTTCACTAATTTCCACCAGCAATTATCCACAGATCCATTAAATAAAAAATATGGACAAAAAAAGTTGCTGATGACCACTGACAAGTTTTTTATGGTCATTTACAAATGTTTAAGACATTCAAAATCCATATGCACTTAAGATACTGCTATATATCCACCGTGTTAGGTTCATTATCGGAGTTATAGTATTTATTAAGTTTATCAGGTTCTTATATTATGTCTATTTAATGCATAAGCCTTCGACAAAGGAACACTCGTTAATAAGCTAAATCTATATTTCTGAAGAAGGGAAAAATATAAGAAACCAATGAAAAGAAAGGAAAATCAATAACTGAAACACACACACAAGTGTGAATAAGTTTCTCTAATCAACAAAGTAATAACCTGATGGGTAATCCCTTCATCTGATTCATTGAATGGGGATCCATCTCCCTCCCAAGAAACAGCACCTCCAAAAGCCGGAATGATGAAAAGTAAAGATTCCCTTGGAACCTGAAATTGAGAAAAAAAATTTCAGGAAGTTATAATGAGAAGCAATGCATATATCAGCAGTAGATTACAAAACCCATCTCTTTCTCAGGATAATGTGGTGTGCTTCCCCAAACTATATTTATAAAATGGCAAACACCAAGATATGTTTAAACAGGATGTCTTCTCCAAACATAAAAACTCCATACCCGGAAAGAAAAATGCAATGACACTCTACCAGAAAAATCACATAAAAAGACACGTTCAAAAGAGAATAACCATATGCATAACTGATGCAATAACACAACTGGATACAGCACTGGACAGACTCACCTCACGACTAAAGAAAAACTTGAGATTCTTGAATAGAGTCTTGCATTCCTTTGTATCTTTGTCATCATCATCCTCTGCCGCAGCATCCTCAATGAGGTGCATCAAGGCACCCGGTTCATTAGACGGAAGTTGATGCTGGAGCTGAGCTAGTCGAAGATCAGACTCGTCGCTTTTTGTATTCACCTTACCAGCCTCAATTTGCTCTGGTCCATTTGAAGAAGCAATTTGTGTTTCAGATGACTGTGTTCCCGAATTAGAGGAGACATACCTGGTTAAAGCATAAAGCTCTGCAGATGGGGAAAAATTAGAACTGGCAAAAGTTGCAGAATGTGTATTAAACAACAGAATGATTCATGTAAGTGTGAACATAGTAAGATAAACTGCTAGGCAATCTATGTCAAGCATCAGATAAGACAACTGCAAAAAATGCAAACCTATAGATTAAAAGACAGAAATATATATATTGAAATATTGGTCACCTGCTGCCAAAGCTTCAAGTCGAGGATCCAGAACAGGTGGGTACTTCACTTTTATGGAATGATATAGCTGAAAATTTACAAATCCAAGCAGAGTCTGCACCAAGTGATAAGGTGGAGAAAAATGTATTAGCAGAAAAGAATGAAAAAAAAAGGCAACAAGAAAGGGTCATTTGGACATGACCAACTTATACTCTTAATATAGTAACATTCATACTGCATTACTGCATAGTTCACCAGATGTTTCACAAGCAGCTGGACCCAAAAATAGATATTTCACTTCTTCCACATGAAACTCTTTTTATCAGTGCTATAAATTACAAGTGACATATTCATAGATGAAGCAGATAAGGTCAGATAGGATCATCATTTTTCTTTCTTCATTTGTGAAAGTGAGTGGTACAACCAATCAATTATGCAGAATGGAAAACTCATTCAGGAAGGGCATTCCATTTTAGATCCAAAAATACAAATATTACACATTGAGAGAGAGTACCAGTTAAAACAATTGTGCTCCCACTTACCACCCACCACTACACCCTGACATCTATTCAGAAGTCAATACTTGTTCTATATTTTTCAAAAGAAAATCCTTCAACAATAAAGATTTGAGTTGACATGATCTAAATGATTGTTTAGCCAGCAGGCAAACCAGAGGTAGCAGGCAGGAAAAGCAATTTTAACAAAAACTTACCTCATAGAATTCCAAAAAGGTAAGCATGACATTAAAATCCACATCATCAGTCAAAACTTGCTGCAATGCATGTGGTGTTAGCCACGTAATTTTTTGACCCTCAACCTCAGCCTATATAAGAAAGAAATTCATCATTGTAATGCTCAAAACATACAGTAAAAAAGTGATCCTCTGAGCATTCTATATAGAAAGCATCAAATTGACCTGGTAATATATTCCCTTCACGGATATGAACGTCTTGCGCAGGCTATGGGTTCGAGATATATAGGCTTGCCACTCATGACTCAACCTAACACGAAATAAGTAACGAACTCTGAATGATAATACTAATATTAAGCATAAAAAGCTGAAGAAATGAAATTGGTAAATTCAGCCTGAGAAAAACAGCGACAAGTAAAAAATTTCTGCAATGAAGGAATTAGCAAGGAAAGACTTAAAATGAAATAAAATGACAATTCATGTGTAACGTGTATTTTCCAACTTCCAAGTACAAAATGCATCATAACGAATCTTCATAGACCAACCTTCGACAGTTATGAATTCGCTTCACTTGAATTTTCTCACTCTCCACAGCAGGTAACGCAGCAAATAGGTGCACCATTGTAAGGCAATCATCCAAATCACGGAGTGCATCAATGAACTTTGGGTACCTATAGCGACAACCATGAAATCTTAAATAGGCAGGCATTCCCCAGAACATAACCAACTGTAAGATACCAAATGACCATAAAGAGAGCTCACCGTTCTTTGATGAGATGGTCGAGTGTGTAACTTGGCTTTCTGCTCAATAGGCGTTGTGCAAGCTCCCTGTTCTTCTTTGCTTTTGCCTTCTTCACTTTCCTCTCATAAGCCCTTATACCCCTGTAGAAAAGATGGCAGGTCATAAATTGTTCTTTGAGTATTAACCCATGAATAGACCGAGACACACTATGAACCAGGACCTGACTGACCCTTTTTAAATTGTTCCTTTTGAGTATTAAAACATAAATATTTTCCAACTTCCAGACACGATCCAATATGAAGCATGAAGACCGGATATTTGGATCCAAGGGACCGAGACATGCTATATGAACCAGGACCCGACTGACCCTTTTTAAAATTGGGTTGGGTCCGGTTCCACACTGACCTGCTCTCATACAACCGAGACCCAATATGTGCATTAAAAATTTTCAAAAAGGAATAATACAATGGAACCTGTTGTTGATTGTTAAAGAAACAAATAAAATAAAGAAAGGAAAGGAACCTTCTTTTTTGTTTTCTTTAAATGAAAAAAGGCTCTAAACACACTTTTTGCCATGCTTTTGCTCATCTTGATTTTTGACCCCCTACCTTCTATAGCTGCATGTATGCGTCGATTCTCTTTGTTAACCCTTATCATTCCTTCTCTCTCCCTCTCTCGATCTCCAAGATCACAAATATGAGTTCATCACAAGCTTTCGTGGATTTTAGGGTTCCCTTCTAATGTTTTCAAGCTCTCTTTTTGGTTGCTGGAAACAGTGAGCTTCATCACAAGCTTTAATAAATTCTAGGGTTTCCTTCAAATGTTTTCAATCTCTCTGTTTTGTTTGAGGTCTTGCTCTATGTTATTGTGAGTACTTGTTTAATTTGTTTGATATTTAATTTTAGGTTTTATATGTTTTTGACCTCCCATCTATTCTGTTGTGACAAGAGAGAAGGGAGTGACAGGTTCTCAACAGGTCAGGTTAGACCTGGTTCCAACCTGATTCTGTCAGGTTCGGATCTGGGCTTTATTTATCTAAGGTACAGCGGGTCCTAGGAGGGACGCAGACCCAATGGACCTCATGTCGGGTTGAGTCCAAATCCAACCTGATATATCCCAAACCCACTGAAAGGCCTAAATATGACCCTTTAAGCCATACGGGATGCTCTTTAACTAGAGGCATGGGTTGAATCCCTATAGGTCTTGAGTTTAATAGAATTTTAATCAATAATAGTAAAAATAAATAAATAAAACATGACCCCTTATCCAATCTAAACTTAACACAAGCAAAAGGTTTTCTACCGCTAACAAGTGATGGCAAACTTCATTGTCATGTGTGCTAGCCTACCCAATTAAAGAAACATAAAACAACACTAAACCAAACTCATGCAGTGACAAGTTTCACAAGGAATACAAATTAAAACATGTCCGATCTGGAAAACACACCCTCAATAAACACCGAAGGACGAAAAATATACACGATACACAGAAGAAAGAGAACCAAAGCGTGACATTTGTTTTCCGAATTCAAAAATTATAACAAACAAGCAAAGTCAGAAGAAATGCAAGACTGCACAAAGAATCTGCATGACCGCATGTGTCCGATCAGACGCACCTGAACTTCTCGAGAAGCTGCTCGTGGGCGAGGAACATGATATCCTTCATGTGGTAATAGGTCTTGTGGTTCCCTTCCACCTTCTTCTTCGGATCCCGCGGGAACACCCCCTTCAGAATGCATAGCCGCCTATATTTCACAAACAATCAATCATGAAAACAAAAGCAAATGATTTTGATAATTGAAACCACTAAAACAGAAGAAGAAAAAAATCAGCTTTTGCACTTGTTCAACTAATAAATCTAAAAGGACTGCTTAAAAATCCAAAACCCTAAACCATAAACCCTAAAATCCCTAGCCCACCAATCCTCTCGATTTGAAGATCAAAACAGCCCCCAAAAAACACCGTTTTCGGAATAGAAAAACTGAAACAACAACAACAACAACAACAAAATTGAAACCCAAAGAAACTCTGACAAATCAGAAAAAATGGGGAACCTGAAAGTGGAGAGGTTGACTTGGAGATAGTGGACGGCCTTCGTCCTCGTTATGTACTTCGCCGCGTTCCCCTCCTTCTTCTTGCCCTAATTTCGAACAATACACACACATGTAATCAAAAAATGCGCCGACAAATACGAAAATTTGGATTTTTTTTTTTTGATTCAATTGAAATCTAGGGTGGAGGAGTTACCGGAGGCCTGTAATGCTTCGGCATCTTCGTTAATTTTGAGGGAGGCGGAGGGGGCGGTTAGGGTTTCCGAGGGAGGAAGTTTTTGGGAAGAGAAAGCTGAGGGTTTTGAGGGGCGGCGGGGCTTTAGATGGTTTATACACAAAACATTCAACTGTCGATAAAAAAAAAAAATAGAATAAAATAAAATAAAATGCATTTTGGACCCTGAAGTTTTGAAAACCTGCAAAAAATCCCCTCAAGTAGGGCTGTAAACGAGTCGAGCAGCTCGGCTCGGCTCGATTAAAACTTGCTTCAGGCTCGTTCGGTTAGATAAACGAGCCGAGCTTGAACAATTTTTAAAGCTTGGTTTGTAAATGAGCCGAGCTCGAGCGAGCCGAGCCCGAGCCTTGACGATCTCATTTACTTAATAGAAAAAAAGGAAACGAGCCGAGCCCGAGCTTATGTTATTTTCACATGTATAAGATATGATTTGTGAAATGTGAATTTTCAAATGCTAAACAAAGGTTTTTTTTAGCTAAACGAGCCTGAACCGAGCTTTGATTCGAGTTTCGGCTTGACTTGTTTAAAAACGAGCCGAGCCAAGCTTTAACCGAGCTTTTCACGAGTCCAACGAGCCGAGCTTGAACACGAAATGAAGTCCGGTCCCGAGCCCGAGTCGAGCTTGCTGCTAAACGAGCCGAGCCTGAACAGGTCAAAGCTCGCTCGTTCTCGTTTATCACCCCTACCCTCAAGTTCAAAAAGGGTAAAATGCATTTGGGCCCTCTTATTTAATTAAGCATATATCTACCATTTATCTTAAAAAAAAATTAAAAAAACATGCAGTTACACCCTCTATTGTTAGATTTTCCGTTAAGATGAAACAAAAGTATTTCAAAATTACTATTTTATCCATTAATTAATTTTTAAAATATTAAAAAAAACAATAAATTAAATTTAGATATGTTTTATGAATATTTGATACAATAATCAACTTTTCAAATCCATATGGTGAAACATGACAATGATTTAATTGAAATGATAAAACCGTATTTTTGCCCCTATTTTAATGAAAAATATAATAGTAGGGGGTGTAAATGCACGTTTTAGAACTTCAAGGGATGTTTTTGTATGTTTCAAATACTTTAGGGGGTCCAAACGCAATTTATCTTAAAAAAAAGGAACAATAATTAGGGGTCCTGAGTCTACCCTCTTAGTATTTTTTTAAGTCCCTGACAGCTTTAGAGTTTTCTTTAGGTCCTTATTCCATTTTTTTATTGTTTCTAAGAAAATAAGAGAGAGATAAATAAACAAATGCAAGTATTTTTTTGAAAAAATAAATAGATTTGACTAACATATATGACTGTTAAATAGCATGCATGAATACTTTTGCTGTGTTCTGAAAGAGGGTTAGGATTATGATGTAAAAATTGATAAAGACATGACATATATTATATTCTTTTCACTGTCGCATCCATCTTATATATTTTTCATTGAAATTCTAAATAAATAAAAAATCAAATACATTACTCATGAGTGACGCTTAATGAAAAAGATATTTTGTATAAAAATGGATAGAGCCAATCGTACAAATTCACCCACAGTTATGTATTCAATTTATACAATATTAATGGTTTCAAAACATATGTATATAAACAAATCCATAAATTACAAAAATATGTACATGAATTTCATATTAGTCATTTTCCAACAAACTAATTTAAACATTCCTTACATGTCAATGGAACCTGAAAAACTAATAAAAAAATTCATTCAAGTTCATTGATTTTCTATTTAATTTATCCAATACTTTTGCTTCAAGAAAAATAAAGAAATAGTATTCACTAAACTATTAAATTTATAAATCAATTATCATGTGATTATGCTAATTATTATGTATGAGTGGGGTAAATAAATAAATAGTATTACAATAAATTTTAACCATTAATTCTAATTGTTATTAATCAGCTAAAAATAAACTTCTAAATATAAATATGACTTCTAAATTATTTATATATAAAAAAAGCACATCATTCATTCAACTTTCAAACATAATTAATTCTATATAAAAAAATTATGATGAGTATTCATGTATTAATATATTTTTTAATAACATACATATTAAATCATAAAATTGAATTAAAATATTTCATCATTATCCAATTAAATTTTTTGTAAACTAGAAAAGTTACACATAAGTACCATTCACTATGACTCAATTTTCACCAACATTCCAAGACCACAATCAAAAGTATAAACTCTCATTTTACATCAAATGCTAGCACTCCATGAAAGATTTTATATCCCAAAAAAAATGTTAATTTTTCTTCATGGCTTTGTGTGACACATGTTTGTTGGTGATTTTTCGAAAGATTTTTTCGTGAGACCGAGGCAAATAAATGAAGGTAGTCTTCCAGTTTAACAATAAGATCAGTCACGGAAGGTCCCTCTGATGTCAAAAAAAAAAAAAACTTTCCTGTGAGTCTGTGGCACACGGTTCCAAGAGAAATAAAACAAACAATTGAGCTATCTTGCATGTCAAATGCATCTTGTTAAGAGGGCGGCATGATCTGTTCAGGAGGCTAACAAACAAAAAAAATCACTTTGAATTTAACAGTTTAACGTGAGGCTTTCACTTTCCATTCTATCCGCTCATTATGCACATGTTAGGCTAGGAGTCAAGACTCTACTGAATACTAACTGAACTGACTCAAACCAGGCCCGACTGGATCTACTCATTATGGCATTGTTCTCTTATTAGCATACACATGGTTTGGATCCAGTTAGGCCTCTCAGTATCCTATTGGGTAGTGACACGCAGACTCAAAACATGCAATAAATGTGAGCAAGTGGAGGGGGTGCTTGTAATACACTAATATTTCATACATTTAATATATGTATATTTATAAACAAACTTAATAATTCTTAAGATTTATGTGTGTTTGGGTAGTGGAATAAGGGAGAATAAGCTAAAAAATGTTTGGGTGGAAGGAATAATGAGTATAACTATTTCAAAACAAGTGCAAATAAGCTAACATTTGTGTTTCAAGTCCCATTGAATTGTGTTATTTCATCCAATCTATTCCACTGGTATAAGAGGGGTTCACATGTCAACTCAATTATCATCACATTTTATAAGTGATGGGGCCCACATATCAAATATTTTTTACTTTTTATATATCATCATTCACATTTTATCTATAACATCACCCATATCTCCACCTCTCTTTCTTCCTATTGGTTTTATCTACTTATAATTATCCACAAGTGGTTGGCTATCAAATTTCATGATCTTCTTGTGATTGGATTGAAAAATCTTTCTCTATAAATAGAGTTAATCCTTTAGTACAAGGTAATCTCTCCAATTCAGACCTTGTAACTTCGATTTACTAATGATTCTCTCAAAAAAAAAATTTGCACTTTTCTTATTATCATTCATGGGTGGAGGAAGTGATAATTGTTTTAGATTTAAGAGAAAATTAATGGAGAAAGTGATAATTGTTTTAAATTTAAGAAAAATCTATTCCAAGTAATTTTTATATATTCAATGATTCAGATAATATTATACTTGTCTTGTACGTAATTTTGATCCAAATATCCAAGGATGATTATTTTGATTGAAGTTGAGCCAGTTTACCTAGTGGACAAGAAGCTTTTCGATTTCTTCAACGTGATGTTCATAGGGCTCAATAGTCAACTGAGATCTACAGCTATGCTGAATATGGTAGAAAGTTATATTGACACCCGTGATAACGATAAACAAGCTGTGATTTGAATCCTGATCTGACGAAAGATCTGAGGAGCAGATCAGGTGCTGAATTTTGGATTTGGAGTACTGTGGACAAAATAGGAGACGAAGGGAGGAACCTAGCTAAGGTTAACTGTGTAATAGATGGCTGTGATTTTACTTTTTAACAATGGATGATGTGAATTAATTCATTTAAAATGAGTGCTAAATGCTAACTGTACAAATTCAACCACAATTATGCATTCAATTTATATAATATTAATGGTTTAAAAACATATGTATATAAACAAATCTATAAATTATAAAAATATGTACAAGAATTTCATTTTAGTCATTTCCAACAAAATAATTTAAACATTCTTACATATCAATGGAACCTGAAAATTTAATTAAAAAAAATTGATTTTCCCAATTTAATTTATCCAATACTTTTGCTTAAAAAAAAGATATAAACACTATTCACTAAACTATTAAATTTATAAAGATAGTGCATTAATGACCATGTGATTACTCTAAAATGATTTATGTATGAGAAGGGGGTGGTGTGGGTAAAGAAATAAATAAATATTAACCATCAATTCTTTCCTCGTTTATCCTCACATTTATCCGTATTTATCGAGTTGTTGGATGGACTCATTCGAGCTTTTGAAACAATAACTATGATTCACATAAACTCACAGAGGTTCCAAACCCGCAAGAATTTAGATAATAAAACTAACCATCTATTTTGACAAAAATGAATAAAAATGTCATTGGAATATCATATATAAATGTATTAATAATAATTCGATTTAACTTAAGATAAATATACATAAACAAATGCAAGTATTTTTAAAAAAATTAATGACTAAAATATGATAAGTTAGTGTCATACTGTGTTCAAAAAGAGGCATGATCATATTTCACTCCTTGGGTCAATAAAATTGTGAAACAAATGTTTCATTAATTTCCATATTTTTATCTTTATTTATTCCCAAAGAGGGACCTATTATTTTCACTATTGCATCCATCTCATATACATTTTTTTGTCATATCTTTTTTTAATGAAATTCTAAGAGAAAAAAAAATCAAATACAATACTTATGATTGACATTTTATGAAAATAACATTTTTTTAATGAAAACAGATAGAGCCAACCATATAAATTCTACCACAATTGTGTATTCAATTTATACAACATATATGATTTTAAAAACATGTGCATATAAAAAAATCTATATATTATACAAATATTTACATGAAAAAGTCATATACACATTAAATATATAAATACATATTATTCTACTGTATATATGTTGCATATCTATTAAGAATTATAGGGAAGTGGTAATATGAATCTAGCATATCAATCATTTTTCCAGAAAATAATTTAAACCATTATTACATATCAATGAAAACTAAAATTTGATAAAAAAAAATTCATTCAATTTCATCAATTTTCTATTTAATTTATCCAATACTTTTGCCTCTATTGTAACTTCCAAAAAATAATATATATATATATAGAGAGAGACACATTATTCACTGACCCATTATATTGATAAATGTAGAGTAATTAACATGTGCTTGTTCTAATTATTTTGGGAGAAGAGATAGAGAAGCAAACAGTACTAAAACAAATATAACCATTCTAATTGCTATTAATCAACTAAAATTAAACTTCTTAATAAAAAAAAGATTTCTAAATTCCTAAGAAAATAAAACTCACAAATAATTCAAATTTGGGTGTAATGTATCTTACAAAGAAAATTTTGATTATTATTCTTTTTACAAATTAAACATTTAAATCATAAATTATTAAATTGAAATATTTTATTATAATCTAATTAAATCATTAGAAAATTACAAAAATTATATATCCTCTTGTCAATATAACTCAACTTTCTCCAATTTCCAAAACCACAATCAAAATATATCAACTCTCATGTTACATCGAACACTAGCACTTCAAGGCAAAAAAAGAAGAAGTTATATTAATATTTTTAAATAAAATACATATCAAAATTATTTCATTATATTCCAATTAAAAATATTATAAACTAGAAAAGTTACATAACTTGTTCCATATGACTTGATTTTCACCAACATCCTAAGACCACAATCAAAATATATAAACTCTCATTTTACATCAAATGCTAGATTTTATATCCCAAAAAAATGTTAATTTTATGCCAAGGTGTATAAAAATCATGAGTCACACGAGGGGTATATGAGCTCAGGAAGTTCCATCTACATTTTTCATCATAACTTTCCTGTGACACAGTTCCAAGAGAAATAAAACAAACAATTGGACTATCTTTAAAAGTTTTATGTCACATAGATCTCATTCCATTCTCCAAATCTTTACGAGACAAAAAAAATAAGTTATACCACACAAATGTAATGTGTCTACAACATGTCAACCTGCATCCAATGCATGTTCAAAATTTAGAAATTTTCGCTTAAAGAGTCCATGCTTCCAAGCATAAAAAATAGTCTATAGTCATTCCTTTAGATTCATCTACCAAACCTGGGGCACACTCATCACGGGCATCAAAAAATTTCCCTTGAAATATTGGGAGCTAACTCACCATCTTTTGATTGTGCTTTCAAGACTCCATTATAGATTTTTGATGCGTTGGAGAATTGAATAGGTTCACAATTCTGACACCCAAGGAGGACTAAACATGGATTTATTGAGAAGCAATGAAAGGAGTACCAGCGAGAATCTGTTACCTATTTAAGGGAGTATCTTTCGTCGACGCCGGGGAGTCTCCCTCTTCACATACATCTTCTCCATCTCGTTGAGAGGGCGGCTTGATCCGTTTGGGAGGCTGACGAACTTCCAACCTCCCGACCCGCCTCGTTTTCCGCGGGGGCCCAGCTTCTCAACGGTGAAGTTCCAGCCTTCCGAAGGCCGCCTCCGGCTGTACTTGTGGACCTTCACCTCTCCAGCCATCTGAGCATGAGAGATTATGAGATTATAGAAGGTCTTCCTGTTTGTTGTGAGATAGGGTTTTGATTTGGCATGCTGTCTATGATCACAGAAATCACTTGCTGGGCGTCTCGTATAAAGAAAATTATATATTATTCAATTCAAGTGATCAGGAACAGAGAAGAACCTATGAAGTAATAGCCTTGTCACAAGTTTGGAATTTGGGAATATCAGTGAAGGATAAAAATTTGTAATTCCGTGAAATTTGTGAAAAGTTCAGGAAATAATGACATGCAAAATCAACATCATATGGATGGAGATCATGATCTCCAAAGATCTATTGATTGATGCACATTTAATGCATGTTAAGAATGTGTTAATGGGAATTATAATTTTGTTAGGAGCACCTGCTGAACTTCTGAATTAATCATGTGACGAGGAGTGATAGAGAAGACAAGCATCTACAGGAAGTTTTAAGAGGAATAACAAAAACAGAACATCTAAACATGCCTAAGCCATGAAGTTGATTTGCTTCCATATTTTACTCTCATCTACTTATTTTTGGGGGAGCAGAAAAAGATGTGATGTCCACCATACTAAACTAATACATAAACAGACCGAAAAAAAACCCGACCTCCCTTCTTATTAAAAGAAAATTCCCATGATTTTCCAGGCTGTATATCTCTGGTATCTTAGAATAAATTTGTGAAATGTTTTATATAAGGGAAATACTGAATTAAATGATGAATATTTTTCACATACTTTGCATATAACAAAACATGTGAACTTCCAGACAAAGGAGATACCGTGATACTAGCAATGCTTGACTATATGAGAATGCAGGTGCATGAAAGCTTATAACTTACTTTCTTCTTGTTAAAGTTCATTCTTTGAACAAATTCTTCATATAGTATCTGATCTTCTTTCATTGATAACTCATAATGCACCTCATCAAGATCCTTTGCAATGCCATCCCAGTCTTCAGGCATGACCTTGAAGTCTGGCTTATAGGGAAGTGATGCTACGTGAAACTCCTTGCAGTGGGAATTGAAAAATCTACAAGAAAGGTGAAAATGTATCAGAGAATATAACTTTCATTTCCTTCCGTAAATAAATTAATAAATAGCAGATAGAAAAGGTTTATCTTTCCTTATTTCCTCAACCAAATTAGAAGTACAGTGACATGAGTTTGAAATTCCATCGATATTGGAGGAAATTTTTTTTTCTAGATCTCAACCCATCACTCTCTCTCTCCCTCTCTCTCTCAAAATAATAAAAGAAAAAGTTGCAGGTGCTCACTCCTTCAGAACAGGTAGAGGTAAAAGTACCTTTCAGTTATGTGAATTGCGCAATCTCCTTCATTAGCATATAATTTTCAAAGAGTGCTACATTCCACAAGACATTCCGTAAAAAACTTACAACTCTACAGCCCATTTGTAGGAAGATAGGCCCCAGAATGTTACATGATATCCTTTGGTTCAAAAATAAGGTGGATCTCGAGTTATCCGAAGTCTCCTCATTTACCTTTGGGCTGTGTCAATAGTATAACATGTTAGCAACCATCTCCACAAGGTAGCAGCTTATACTAGATGTGACATCTTCATTTGCTTGTCATCCATTCTTAGGAGTGTCTTCCTATCATAATCCATTTTCTGCCACACCACACTTGAGCCATTCCAAGTCAATAGATCCCCTTCATCCACATACACAATCTCACAGAAACAATCATTCTGTAAAAATATTCCTCTCTTCTACCCTTCTATTTGGGTCTCCCATTTTTGTAAGTTTGCTCGTGTGTATACATTTCTATCACTCAAGATTTTGAGCATCATTTCCAGATCTTACCAATGCAAACACAACCCGAAGCAGGTACAAGAAGGTCCTCAACATTCATTCCTCATGCTGGACTCTCAACTTTACTCTGTGTTTTGCCTCTTCAGTTATCAGGTCTCATCCTTCAAGTCTGTCCTTTCTCTTGCCAGGGTCATTTACCTTACTGAAGTGAACACTTAGCCCCCGTTTGGATGCCGGCTAAACCCCGGATAACCCCGGATAAAATTTGGATGCCGTTTGTAAAACCCGGATAAACCCAGATAAAGTGTGCCAGAATAAACTGGTATAAACTGGTATATGGATTCCAATCAATCCCTAGAATAAAATTTATCCTAGGTTATTCCACCCAAAGAATAAGTGGACCCACTATCAAATCAATTGTCATCACTTTTTATAAATCACCTGTCAAATCAACTATCATTACTTTTTTACCTTTTATAAATCATTATCCATATTTTATTCACATTTTACCCAAATAACAAAAAAAATTTCTTACGATTCCCAACGAGAATAATTCAAAATACAACCAAACACAAAATCATTTTATCCTAATTTATACTCACTTATGCTCGGATAAATAAATACCCAAGAATAAATCCTATTATGTATTCAAACGGGGGCTTAGAGAATAATTTGAAGACAATCATTTGGTAGGTATTCTCTGGTGCAGATTGACAGGTAGCATTTTGGGATTTGGAAAGTTTCCATGACTAAGATTTGTTAATTTTTCCTAATTAGATGCGAATATAAATCAAATAAATAATTTTGGGGCTTCAATTGATAACTTGATTCTTCCAAAAAATTGGAAGGGCTTGCTCATACAATGCAATTATGAAACACAAAGCACAAGATAACACGACTCACATTGCCTATAGTCACATAAAACCATATTAAACAAAAGATGCTAGACCGAATTGATTATCTTACAATTGTACATAACATTTTCACCGGAAAGTAAAATGACAAAAATACGTATCCTAAATTACCGTTCATCAAGTCTGATCAAATAACCACATTTGCTGTGTCATTCAGGCAAATACAAAAGAACAGGAGGCTTTTAAGCAATAATTAATATCGGTTAAGTTGCATCAAACTTTTGAAGAATCAGCATGATATTAACGGAAGTTTTTCTACTATACTATCACTATGTAGAACATGTATTGGTCCAAATCTCTTGGTATCCTAAGATACTAACAGAAATTAGTATCTTTTCATATCATCCCTTAGGTGAAGAATTGAAAAGCTCTTTCATGGGTGCAAATTGGAACGGGTAGTAATAAGTTAGTGGTGTCGTATTGAGGTTTCCTTGACCTATGAACCTCTCCTTTTTCCTTTACCTACGGACACCCCCCCCCCCCCCCCCCCCCTTCAAAAAAAAAAACCAACACATCTTATAAATGATAACCAAGACCAATAAACATATTAAATCCACCACATCAACCCGCTTAAAATATTTAAAAAAGGAACCCATTTCTGAGCCCAATTCATAGATGACATAATTTTTTTAAAAAAAAAAAATGAAACCCAAATTGCTTGAAGAGAAGAGTGTCACAGTCCCATTCTTGCTCGAGTAAACTGTCAAAAAGTACCTCAACTGAATCAATCAACCAGCACAAAATTCTTAGTCATGCCTAATTATTTACATAGCCCAAAAACACAACACAACCAATCAACAACATGTACTACATAATTAATTCATAACCAAAAGATCAATCAAAACCCCCCAAAAAACACTAACTTACTCAGGGAAACTGTCGATGAGTTTCTCGACGGACTCGTCGAGCGGCTTCCCGAGCTTCTTCTCCTCCTCCTCCTCGAGCTCCTTGAGCCAGAGGATCGCGTGCACCCTCTGCCGCATGATCCGGTAGTCCTTCGCAAGCCGCTCCACCGTGTACGTCGTCGGGTCCTCCTTGTGTTTCCTGTACATCTCCGCCTTCTCCGAGTCCTTCAAATACGAACCCCTCAAACCAGGCTCCCTCACCTTCAAATGACACATTTCACTACCATTAACGAAGCTCTAGAGAGAAACAAAGATAGAGAGAGAGAGAGAGAGAGATTACTGACCTGCTTCAGGAGTATCGACATCTCCGCCTGTTGCTCGGCGAGGTTCTTCTTGGACTCACGCGGCGGCGGAGGCGGCGTAGTCGGCGCGGGTTTGGCGGGGACGCCGATGGCCTCGCCGTCGAAGTGTTCCTTCACGAGGCCCGTCGACCAGGAGGAGACGGTGTCCCATCCGCCGTCACCGCCACCGCCTCCGCCTCCGCCCCCCGACCATTCGTCTCCGCCACCTCCGCCTCCGAGGGCGGTGGAGAGAGACCGGCAGGCGGCGGATCTGGCGGGCAAGGGAACGGCGGAGATGCGGACGATAAAGGCGCGGAGGTTTTGCATTTCCTCTCTCGCTCTCTCTCTGTTTCGGAGGGGATCACGTTAGGGTTTTGGGTGGGTTGATTAGAACCGTCTGATTCATGGAAATTGAGACCTTCACTGTTCATGGCGAGGAGGTTGATGTAATGGGCTTGATCAGGGAGGTTTCGGGCCGGGCCGATCAAATTAAACAATGAGGACTGGATCCGGTCAGTTCAGTTAATATCGAATTGGACAATGAGAAAATCAAACTGCATCACTAATAAATCAAACTGCACAATCAATTATTGTATATATATTTCACTCTCCCATTTGATACTGATGACACTTAGGGTGTGTTTGGATAGGAATTTGGGTGACTGGATTGGGATTAGAATCCCAATCCAGGTCAATAAGTTGTTTGGATAATTTTAAAAGGGAGATTGATTAAAGGGGGATTGAGAATCCCCCTTAATGGTATTCTCCCAATCCCAATCCAAGTGGAGAAAAAAAAAATATTTTTACCCAGGCTCTTCAAATATATATATATATATAACCAACAATTGATGCACAAGTTCATGTCTTCTTGATTTATTTTATAATATATGAATAAGAAAGCTTTCATAACCTATTGTTGGATGATATGAGGTTCGATTTATAAACTAATTTGTGATATATATATTACTATCATAACTAATTTGTGCATAATTAATTTGTTTAATAAATTTTTATATATATAATATGTTGTGTGTCAAGAAAATTAGTTATAAAATATATATTTTAATATATATATATATAAGTTTCGTTTTATTATAAATTCATACTAATTTGTCAATATCAATTTATATATATATATATATATATATTTAATACATCTATATATATATAGGGCTTTTTGAAAATATATATTTTCTATATTGAACCAAGCATGATGATTGGGATTGAGAATCCCAATCATGTTTTTTTAATCATGTTTCATCCAAACAAGTTGATAGGATTCATCCCAATCCACCTGATTTGAAATCCCAGGATTCACGCAATCCCAATCCCACTTGAACCAAACAGGCCCTTAGGAATTCATATTTTCAATAGTTGATTAAATCCAATAAAAGAGTGAAATATATACTCAATAATTGAGTGCAGTTCGAAATGTGCAGTAATGTTACTTGTCTTCAATTGACTTACCGTCCAAAATTTTACAGTTAGAACCAATTTGTTAACTCTGATTTAAAAAAGAATTCTTTATTTCCAAGAATTCACTTCTAATAGATTATTTAAAAGAAGAAATTTTGTCTAAAATGTCATGCAATGAACATTAGAATAGAGAATTTCAAAGATGACCATTTTATTGAACGTTCCAGCGAGAATAAAAATTAACGTAAAGCTGGCCCTTAATCATTTCATGCAAACCCAGCAAGTTTTTTTGTTTTTTTTGTGGAAGTACATAGTTATCTAATAAATTGAGTGCATTGTTTTATTTTATTTTTATATGAGCACATAGAGATCTGAGTTAAGATGGCAGAAATGATCAGAGTTAATGCTCTTTTGGAACCCATCTTCAACCAGGCGATGATACATTCATTCAATCAGTCATAATCAAATATATAAATAGTTAAATACCATGTCATGAGTATATACTTCATTGAGAAAAATACAAGAATATATAAATTTAATTCATCTAATTATATACTTCATTTTTATTAAAAAATATATTTCTCAACATCTTTGTTGTCAAATGACATCAAAATAGTAACATTTCTTGATAGATCGGTAGAGGTACATCCTCCCACCGAAGATTCAATACTCCCACTGACCAAAGATTCAAGTATTACTCCAACTGATAGAAGAAGATTTTACCTGAAAGAAAATGATAGATGAATACTCCCAAAGATTATATCAATCCATATATACCATTTAACTAGAAATAGATTGTATCAATCCATATACCACTGTTAAGGGGAGCCAGCATATACAAGATCCAAGGTAAAACAATTCTGCTGAAACTGAACACAACCCGTAGAAGTCCATCCCCAATAAATCACCAATGCAGATATTGTACAAATAAATGCAGGGAAGAACAACATCAATGACAACAAATATATCCCATCAAAATAGACAAGTAACAAAGCATCCCATGCTGAAATCAACAATTTAAACCTGTCTTCATCACATTTATTAGCATCAACGTATATACAATGGCTTTTCCCGTCACCTATTTCCCTTGTCAATTAATATACAGTTCTGGGATCAGCATACACAGCATCCCAAATTCCTAATATCCAATTCAAAGCTTTAATATCACATAAAATAAGCAAGTATTTCCATCCACCGTATTCAACTTTTTTCATGGTTACACTACTAAAATTTTTTCAGAAATAGAGAGCACGCACACAAATAATACTCATGCTACATGGTTTATCCACCCTAAACAAAAATTCAAACAATGTTAGTGATTCAGTTGTCAGTCTCCTCAATTCACGGAGGGGCATCCCACTGATCGGAGCCACCATCCGCCTCCGACTCCCGCCGTTTCTTCTTCCCCTCCCCGTGCCTTGACCTCCGCGGCGCCTCGTCCTCGCTCTCGCTATCATCGTTCCGGAACCCATTACCAGCCCCATAGGAGTCCTCGCGTTGAGGCCTCCGGCTCTCGTAATCCGCACCCCCACCAGACTCAGACATGTCTTGCCCCCTGTTTCCCTGGTCCGAACTTGACCCATATCTATCGACCCGGTCATTCCCAGACCTCCGCGGGTCCCTCTTCATCACCCGACTAGGAGGTTGTGGAGGTTGGGGTGGCATTGGCCTGAATGGAGGCAGACCCATGGGCCGGTTGGGTCTCATCCCACCTGCCAACCCACCCATGAACGGAGGCCGGCCTGCAGGTCCCATCATCATGCCTGGACCCCCAGGCGGGAGAAACCCAAAACCCATCGCATTCGGTCCCATCGGGCCGTATGGTGGGAAGGCGCGGGGACCAACTCCAAGGAGGTCTGGGACTGGGAACCCGTCTGGCCCGAGAGGTGGTCCAAAGCCGAACCCATCGTGGGGAGGCATCATCATCGGCGGGAAGCCTCGCATCCCCGGCATTGGACGGCCTCCGCGCATGAACGGCATTGGTGGGGCCCACATCATTCCTCTTCCCCTACCTCTACCTTGTTGGCCTCCAGCACCAAAGCTCTCTTCCTCTTCTTCACTCTCTTCTTCTTCCTCTTCTTCGTTGTCTTCGAATGGGACGATGTCTGGGTTCTCGCCAGTGGTGTCGTCATTCACTCCCTTGGCCTTCTCCTCCTCCCGCTTAGATTCCGCAGCGATCAACATGTCCTAAACAAGGGATGACTTCTTGATTAATAGATATGGATAATATATACAATTTTGCATGCTTGATTTTCATGGTGAAAGCACATGAAAAAAATTTACATGAAGAGCAAAATATCAAGAAGCAAAATGATTTATTACGAGGAAATTGCATGGTTATCTATCTTGCAGCATAGGTTTGCATTTAACATGGTGCCCACTCCACTGCTCAATCTCAAAATCATAAAATTCAAGAGAAGGGTTTGTTTTAACTATCTAAAAAGGTCATAATGATTTAAGCGTATTTGAATTTTATATAAAAAAATATGTATTTTTTGGTTGTCTAATACTATAAGCGTTTCATGATTCATATACGAGCGGCGCATGCATGGTGTATGCAGCATAGTAGGATAACTCAATTATATTATACTATTATCCAACTCGTAAATGAATTTGATCATCTTGGAACAAAAGAAACTGATCCTGGAAATAAAATGAAATAAATAAGGGTTACAGGAAACAAAATATTTAATAAGAATATGGAATACATATCAAGAATTGACTAAGTGACAGATATACCATGAGTTCACTGTCCGGTTCAAGATATAGCAAGGAAGCCAGCTGCTCGCCTATGGAAGCTTCCAGCTCCTGGCAATCCCTACTTATCTGAAACAAGGACAACCACAAAAAAAGAGAGAGGTAAGAATGCAAACAAATTGCCAACATATTGCTACATTTTATAGACAAATGATTTCAATTCTTTCTGTTTCCAGAAATCTATTAACAAACATCCATTACATGAGAAAAGGTAACTATTTTCCTGTCGACACTAATCATTTGATGAAACTATCCAATTAAATGGTACTTCTTGTAATCGATGGAGGAGTATTTCCATGACAACCTCCCTACATTTGGTAATGACAATATTAATCTCAAGAAACAATCCAACCATCCTCATTTATTGAGAGATGCATCAAAACCACCTTCAGAATGTCATGGGTTAAATCATCATTCCAATTGGATGGTTCAGTGTCTTTAAGAAATGATATACAAATGCTAAATTAAGGCACCCCTTTTATGACAGATCTCCAATCTCAACTCATGCATCTATTTGTCCTCTTCGAAGTATAGAGTTTTGAGCAGTGTTTTCTGTCATGAATGAGCCTTATTTTTTTCCCTTTTAAATAATCCAGCACAAATATATTGATTTCTCAGAACCAAGAAAAATATACATACACTGGAACAGTAATTGGCTACATTCAGTCAACCACTAATTGCATGTGAAAAAGAACCCACAACATACACTATAACATCTAGGAGAGCATACTCGTGCAAGCGGAAGTTCATCCACATAGGTCACATGAATACCTCCCAGAAATGTTGTCATATTTGAATTTTTGTATAACTGACTACTAAAATCAACATCAACACTACCTGCATATATTTAGAAAGATACCACTACAGCATGAACACTTTTTTTAAAAAAATCATCATGAACATGTAAAAACTCAACGCTTTATGGGAGAAAAAAAAAAGAAGAAAACATTTTGTACCTTCACTGGTAAGTTCTCATTGTAAGGATTCCTCAAATAGCGTGTTTTGTGAAAGGACAACTCACCTAGCTGCAGAGAAAAACCATGCACGGTCATATCTTGGAATAAATTCAAAGATGTACACTCGCATAATTTATAGCATGTGAATTAATAAATGAAGGGGAAAAAGATGAAAAAATAATAATTTTTAAGAAAGTACCTCAAAACTATGTAAAACAGACATGCATTCATGTTTAAATAGGTAAGAACTGGGAATGAGATACAGCATAACAATATTTTCTAGACTTCACTTATGTAATTGAAAAGGAAACCGACAGTTGATACACTTTGAATTTTAGAATTTCTTATTAAACATAAAATAATTGAAGAAGTGCGCCCTTGAAATGAGACTTGGGAAGCCCAATGTCTCACATGCCATATTCTTACCCAGTACTTACACATCCAAAGCCATGTGACACAGCAAAAAAAGGAGTCCGGATGGATAAAGAAAAATTTTCAAGTAGGAACCCAAATGAATCACAAGTACACAATAAATTTCCTAATCTGCTGACCAAATAGTTATCGATCACATAAATTTATTTAATACAAAGCATATGTGTTTATAGTTTTAAGTACCGAACAGTGAATGGTGTGCATCATTCAGTCCATATCACTTTCACCTCACTGGCACACCGAAAGCTTGCATACCACGCCAGTAAATAGATTGGACAAAGGCAGAAATGTAGGAATAGAGTTAAAACTTTAACACATTTATGAACTCAAATACAGCTAAAAAAAAGACCCAATTCCAGAGCTACAAATATGCCCAAAACCTATGTTGGGATAACATTTTGCATGACAGTAAGCACGAGTACATTGTACGTTCTCATATAAGTTTCAGAGCTCTCTGATAAAGACAGTATATACAAAATTTGAATTCCTGCTTCATCTCTTTCTTTTTCTTTTGAAGAAAAAGTTGGCCTTTACTAGTTGTGGAACAAGAAGTACAAAGCCATGGAGGACCACAGAAACAAAGTAAGACAATTCCTGCCTCATCTTCAATGGCATGATTCAACCACCAAGGCGCCAAGTACCAACAATGTGGATCTCCATGGCAGTGTGAATCTCTTCAAAAAAACTAAACACCATTATAAAAACCTAGTATCATCTTCAGATAGAAAGACTTCCCTCTAAGCTTCCCGATACTAAATTTACATCTTATTGTTCACCTCTACACTACATTAGCCATGGATAACAGCTACAGACATTTTTAAAAAAGCTTCAGCATTTGGCATACAAGTTCATGACATCCATCGTCTTCCTAGCTTGCGACTACTGTCCGAGTTAAAAATCCACCAGAAAGATAACAGACTACTGTCATCACTAGAAATGCAGCTTATAAGTGGCAACAAAAGATCACTGCAGGCACTAAAGTAAATGTGGTCTGAAACTGGACTGGATAAATAAGAAGTGTGACTTAGGAATTGGGAAAGAGTCTTAGGGGATCCTGCGGTAAACAAGGGGAAGAACAAGAAAATAAGATCACATATAGTAATTGGAAAAAAGAATGGGACTCAAAATCCTGTTAAGCAGTTATCATAGTTGACATTGAGGCGCCCATAAGCTTTATTGCCAATACAGTTTATATAATGGTTTAAATGATTAAGCCGATTACGAATGGGTATGGCAATGGTGGATTAATTAACTTTCTTATTCAAGTAAGACTTCTTTTTTTAAAAGGAGTGACCACCTTTTATCAAAAAGAAAACTCCTCTAGGAAGGCGACATTGATGCCTGGCCTAAAAGGAAAAAAGGAGACAATCGGACAAGGCATCTCAGGAGATAATCGAAGTGACAAAAACATGAAAAATAGATACAATCATCACAAAATGCTCATTCCGCACAAGAAACAAACATATCCCAGCTGTTGCTGAGGAAGGACCATTCAGCAATATACTCCCCCACGTACCTTCATGCAGCCTAGAACCCCATTTCATCTGATGTGTTATATTGGGTCCAAACAAATCTAGGCTCTAATTCAATCCAGGATGCTATGTAAAATGAGACTTTTTTTTTTAGAAAAGGTTGGAGTCTTCAAATTATTGATGATGCCCCTTGAACAAGAAGAGACCTCCCAGTAAAAGAAAAAAAGATAAAATAAAAAATAAGAGAAAAATAATAACTCCCCCCATCCCAAGTTTATTAGTCGAGTTAAAAGGAGTGTCATTTAGAGAATTAGAGTAAATAGACTGGCCATTCGAAATCCTATGTAAATTGGGACTGGATTTATTAGTCAAGTTAAAAGGAGTGTCATTTAAGATCCAAGAATGATGAATGACCCTTTAGTCTTTCAATTTAGTTTCATCCATCAAAAAACAAATCAGCAGCTGAGATTTCAAAGTGATATGTGGACACACATAAAAAAATTAGAACAGGGTTGGGCTCTTAAAAGGAATGGACAACCATTCTATTTATGAGATTTGATAATTTTAGTGGGAAAATTCCAATTTTCTGCATTATCTTTCAGAAACATTAACAGAACCTTCTAGTATTAAAATTAGGATTTACAGTGCTATTTAGTTTCACCCATCAAAAACAAGTTAGCAGCTGACATTTATAATCGATGGATGGATGTGAAGAATTAGTGCTTCGGATCTCATAAGGGGTCGAAAACCATTCTATTCATTATCTTTGATAATTTTAATGAGAAAAAAAAATCTAGTTTTCTACATTGTCATACAGAAACAGTAACAGAACCCTTCTTGTATATATGGAAATTTCAGTGCTTTCCGTCCAATTTGCCCTCCTCTTTCTGTGTCTCTATATCTTTTCTTGTTTAGCTTCATTATTCTTCCAGACTGCATCAGGGTATAGGTGGAGGGTTGCATGATAACAAAATTCACCAGATCTTTTTTTTTATAGTAAAATATAGGATCACCTAAATATGATAAGCATCCAAAAACATGGGGGATAGGTATCACCTTAAGTAGGCAAGAACAAAAGTACAAGACAATAAAAATAAAGGAGCCAGCCACAACTAAACATTGCCAGTTCTATGAAGAAGTTCCCATTCATCTTGATCATATAAATATTAGATTTCAAATAACATCATGCAGACTAAAAGCTTATATTTAGTGAAGGAATATACTAGACTCATCGGACAAAGCCAAAGTGACGGGTTGGTTGCAGGCTAGATAGAATCTATTTTCTTTCTTCCCTTAATTCTGTACAGCTCCAGTTCCTTTGGGAATATACTATTATGTAATCTAGCTATAAAACTGGAAATGTTATAAAACTTAAACTATTTGCTGATATTTCAGTGCTTAAAATACGTAAAACACCACTAACAATCAGAGAAGAGCATTTGGAGACTGTCTCCAACAAGTATAGAAAGATCTGGATAATGAAATTGCGACTAATATCCAGGAATTTGTGTGGCTGGACTACCAAGATAAGTTTATAACTAAAGTGGGGAACATGTGGCTAAACAGCTAAAGAGGTATATACCATATACATTTTCAGTAACGAAGAATCTGAGTATTTATTTCATCTCATGATAAATACTGCCTAGGCCAAGCGATACAGAGAAGATTGAACATGTTTTGGAAACAATGTGTGTTTGAATATGTCCTTGTGATGTTAAAATTCTCAATAGACTGAATAAAGAGAAGACAAGAATCCAAAAGGCAGATTCACCCAGTTAATCCCGCATGTGGTATTCCGGGTATCAAGAAACGAGAAGCTATTTTGATGGTCAGCAGTGCAGCAATAAGTGGACAACACCTAGGAGGGCGTACCAGGAAACCAAGGGCTTGGGAAGCACATAATGAAATTGGAACAGTAAATCGATTAATGGCTTAGCCCCTGATTGGGTGTATTTGGGGACAAAATTCAGGCTACTTTATTTTCCTTGCAGAGATGAATTCTCCTCTTTTATCCTGGATGTTTGGCAGATATATACAAATGGCAAACATCCCAACCTTCACTAAGAATTCTTTAATGAAATAAAGTAGCCTATAGAAGCTCACATAGACAAGATTCAAGATGAACCAATTTCAATGAAGAAAACAGGAAACTGTCCTGCATGATGTGTCGATTTAGGCACAAAGTCACACCCTGGATACAGCATTCTTGCCGCACATGTTCAATTAACTTACCTTTAACCATTTCACTGAAAAATTCCGGCCATAATGTGGAGTTCCATGTGCATATTTCCAATTCCCACCACCAACAAATCCACCAATCTTAGAAGTCATCTTTGCGCATCCCTATCAATATTTAAAAAAAGAACAATAATAAGTATGCTAACTAAATAGGAAAATGAAGTAAAAACCTTAAATTAGCTGGGGAAATGGCAGCTGTGATACTGTGACCCATAAGGCCGTAAGAATGAAGTTTTGCTGTCCTACTACAATTAAAACAACTGATCTAATAGGCATTACAAAGCATTGCAGTGAAGCCCCTTCTCACCTGGAAATGGCGAGTTCGGTTAATTGAGAATATCAAAATCACATTCTCCGAAGAGTCAAAAGCTTCATTGAGTTTAGCCTCATTGCTCCTTTGTGTTGCCCACACACCTTGCTGAACAGAGAGTTCCAAGTTTTCTTTGTTGCAACTTTTAACAATAAAATACCTAAATAATTACATTTGAACATAAATAAAAGTAATTAGAACTGCATTGACTCTAGTTCAACCCAGCCATCCATGCAAAACTAAGCAATGACACTTCAATAATAACTTAAATATGGACAGAATAAAGGATTAAAAAAGTATTATGTCAATAAGAGCAGATATAGCGATCAATTGTATCTAGAAATATGCGACAAAGTTCAGAAATAAGTGGTGCCCAATTCATCGTGGATCTCACCAGCAGTGCCCTTTCCTATTCTGAGTAGCACAGCTCCACTCACTAGCCAGTTTCTGAAAGGTAATCTATGACCATGGTTTTTTTCAGGCCTTCTGAGGCCTGTGGTCCGCATGAGGCAGACATTAGTTTTTTTTTTTGTGGGAAAAAAAGTCAAAAGTAGGATCTACGTTTGCCAGATTTACAAAAGCAAAGCATAGCCCAACTCTAGGAAGGTGCTTGAAATTCCGGTTTAATTTTCTGCATCATGTGCTAACTTGTTAGCCATGCATTAACCATGGTGAATGGGCTCTGGCACCTAGAATATATGGATGTAATTCTAACAAAGCTATGATGGAATATATCTTGAGATTTAACATACTAAAACTAAGCTTCTTTTTTTTGTTTTTTTTAAATACTGGCGGTTTGCTCCCCCCCCCCCCCCCCCAACACACACACATTTCAGTGGAAAAAAAAAACTATGATTTAACATCAGTTTTCAAAAGCTTAACTAAAATTTGAAAAGACAACTATACTCTTACTATAATATCAAAGTATGACACATGGTTATTGAATTACTATACTGCTTTGATCAGTGAGCAGATTACAAGCTGCTTAGGACTACTTGAGCATCAAACTATATGAGGACCATGTTAATCAAGCAATCATAAAATTAAGTTATCAAACTCTAGTACAGTAAGAAAAACTGCAAAGAGAGATACAATGTGCTCAACTGCACAGTTTAAATTAATGAATGAGATCACTGCTAATACATAGTTCAGATATACCATATAAATGGGTCTATAAACATCATGCACGGTATAAAACATAAAGACGTATATATAGGCTTGAAAGAAACTAAAAACACCAAACCTATGGACCTTTAAAAACCATTTCAATGTTGTATAATACAAAATACAATCATACATAGACCCATTGAAAGCCTAAGAACCTCTTGACACACCTAGATTGCCCTTGAGGAAGCGGCAATGCAGTTCTTCTGGGTTGATTCTGCAAATCATTAGAATTATTCTGCAACTGAGGCTGGTTAGGTTGATTTTGTTGTGGCTGCAGAGGTTGTGATTGTTGTTGTTGAGTGCTGGGTGGTTCTGTGATTGTTGATGTTTTTATGACCGTGTTTTGAGTAGCCACACCAGGACCTTGTGGAAGTGGAGGCTTCTCAAATTGTTGATTGTAATTGGTGTTTCTATGCTGAAAGAAGCGATTCGAAGAATTATAACTGAATGAAGTCAGCTGCTGGATTTTTTGGAAAACTTCTTCAACTGAAGGTGGAGGACCAGGCAACTTCGCATGCCTATATCGACAGTCAGAACCATTTGGACAGAAACCCAACTTGTACCTGCATTCATAAAAGACATCATCGGAATTAATGGGAAATTTGTAGAGGATTCTTCTCACAGAAAAGTTCAAGTAGACAAATCATTACAAATTTTTATCTTTTGTTAAGCTCATCTAGGTTGGTTAACAATAATCAAAACCAATTCTTCTATGCTTCTGAAAGAATCAATCCACAAAGATCAAAATGACATACACCAACAGAAGAAACTAGCTCCAGAAAATGGTGTGAGCACTAATAATAATGTGTGCTTGGGCCTTCTGGTGTCATATTCATCGGATATAAAATACAGCATCAAAATTTATAAGGTTAAAAGAAGTAAGCAAAATGAATACTCTGTTAACTAACTTCACTCCTGTTCTACTACTTTCTCATGTATAATTCTTTTGAAATGAAAAATCATGGCAGACATGTTTTTATAAGTTTAAACAATCATGTGAATAGCAGGATGTAATCCCTGCATCCATTAACTTTTACACAAGTTTTTTTTATTTTGAAATTAGATAGGAACTTTTATTGATTAAAAAGCCCCCGAAAAAGGGAGATGAGGGATCTCCAAAAACAAAGAAAAAGCAAATTATAATTCGAAAAGGAAAAGGATCTAATTTGAACTAAATTCAGATAATTAACTCCTCGCAAACCAAGATGACATTTGTAGATTCCCAAATCCCAGAAGACCTCTATTCAGCTTCATTTTTTATTTCCAAGTAAATGCCAAGTGGTTCAATTCACTTCACCACAACCTAAATATATATTTAACCTAGCTTTAAACCTACGTTACAGGTTTACATCAGAACACATCACCACCAAAAGATTTAACATCTCACTAAAAAGGTGCCAATATCAATTATGGGCATCAAGTTCCTTAAGTGGCACAAAAAAAGAGACAATTCATGCTCTTATTACATAGACCCTACCATAGTTCAAAGTGCGGCCGCACGTACCGGTACGTGCGGCCGCATGTGCCGATGTGCCCCCCTCGACGCACATAACACCCAAGTGCTGTCCAAGTGCTGTCAAAGTGTGGTCATGTGCGGCCATGTGCGGTCATGTGCGGGGCATATGCGGCCATGTGCGGTCAGCCGTTCGAATCCAGTTCGAACGGGAATCAAACGGCCCTTCAGGCGTTCGAACCCAGTTCGAACGGGATTCAAACGGTTCGAACCCAGTTCGAACGGGATTCAAACGGTCCTTTGGCGTTCGAATTCCGTTCGAACGAGGTTCAAACGCCCATATACTATTTTTTTTTTTAAAAAAAAAAATATACAATGTGCGGCCGCATGTACCGTACATGCGGCCGCATGTACTGTATGCGGACCCCACCGCACATGGGGTCCGCACATGCTTTTTAAACTATGGACCCTACAACAACCATCTAGACAAAATCAGTAGATGCAAAGATGAGACTTACAATTTTTTCATGCTCAAACCTCAATCTCATCATAATACCACAACCATTTAAAATCCACCTCTAGACACACAATTATGCAAGATGAATGTTCAAAACAAGACATCCGTAACCAAATAAAACACAATAAAAGAAATCAAACAAACAAGGAAGATCCAGTGATCATTAGTAAATAGAAAGGTAAAACTTCAAACTCGAAACTCAGTCTATCAATTTTAACAACCCACTTCTTGGAAACTCAATTACCCACTATATAAAAAAAAAATTTTAAAAATCAAATTTCAAATGAAATCAAACCAAGCCAACAAGGATCAAATGTAGATTTCCAGTACATGTTGCGTACAAGTAATCGAATCAGGTGGTCATCATCAAATGGAAAGATTAAGTTTTCACCCATCATAAACAACAATGGCCATGTAATCGAATTTCAAGCAAAATCAAAACCAAATCAAACAATGATCTTCACATTACATGTTACACTCCTTGATGTCGTCGTTGGTGTGCTTGTACACGCAGTCCTGCTCCCTGCACTCCCCATACATCCTGAAGAACCGACACACCGGCATCCGCGTCTTGTCGTACTGGTGGAGGAACCCACAAGCGTCCCCCTTCATGCAAAGGCTCCTCAGCCAGTGCCGACACACCGTCTTCCTGTAGCTCCTCCTCCCCCCTCCCATCATCCCTCCTCCCCCTCCCTCCGCCGCCGCGTGGGGCGGTTGGTGGTGGTTGTTGTTGTCTGACGGATGGATACCGTCGACGGATGCGGCGGATAGATTGGGCACGGCGGCGGAGGGGTGAATGGCGGCGGGGGCCAAGCTGTCGAGCCCACCCTCGAAGTCGAAGCTGAGGACTCCCTCCGCGTCCTCCATTATTTCGTCACTGGAATTCGATCGATGTGAAGAGAGAGAGAGACTCTAATTGGGGGGTTTGGTTTTGGAAACCCTAATTTTCTTTTTCACGGTATCAGAAACCCTAATTCGTCGAGAGGGGTCTCTAAAAAAAAATTTTTTCTTCCTTCCTTGTGAGCAGCCAAGTTGAGAAGAGGAAGACCAAATCGATGAAATGGTTTTTTACGTGAGGCGCCCGTACAAATTTTGTTATTTATGTTTGTACCCTTGTAGAAATACAATTACGTAATGGGAAAAGTCCAAATAACTCCTTATAACCCCCTGACTCCTATAGTTCATTTAATCTCTTGAAAACGCCTATTTAAATCCAAATAGCCCCTTTAATTAAATTTTCTTTGAGAGATTATAATTATTCTATAAATATTTTTTCTGGTTAATCTTGATTGAAAAATAATATACCAACCTTCTGTAAGATATTAAAAATGCAAAAAATCCTTAAAGATTTTACTGCTCTGGATAGAGTTAATAGGGGGGTAGTCAATTAGGATTTTCAAGGACAAATTGTCCATATCCATGGATTTGTAAATCTTGTGTTTTTCAATCAGGATATTGATTCGTGGACAAAAAGTCCAGTGTTATTCAATTGAGACATTATTTCATGGATAAAAAGTCCAGCGTTATTCAATTGAGATATTATTTCGTGGACAAAAAGTCCAGTGTTATTCGATTGAGACATTATTTTGTGGACAAAAATTCCAGCGTTATTCGATTGATACTCCTTATAGTAGACATTTTGTCTTGTGTTATTCAATTTAAACAGGATTTGTGAAGACTTTCATAAGTGATGGATTTTTGTGGACTTTTATGGACTTTAGAGAGAGAAATACAAAGAAAAAAATCATTTCAAAATCCCACCCAAATGAGTGGGATTCTCATGGACTTTTATTTTAGCATTATGAAAAAATTTTATTTTTTTTTCCTTTTAACAAAACTCATTTATGATTTTTATCTCATGTCTTTCATATTTTTATTCACACTCTTTTTTCTTTATTTATCATCTTTTTTTCTTCTGAATGTCCATTTGTATGAAATATTGCTATCACCTCATATGTTTGATGAATACATGAGAATGGTAGATTTGTTTGTGTTGCAATCAATCATTTCATTATTATATATTATATAATATATACCTAGATCATCCACAATTATTTTCTAACATATAGATTTATCATATATTTGATTATATGTATAATGTTTGATTTGATTTTCCTCAAAGATATTTAATTATTGTACAATATACATGCATATTTTTTTTATAATGTTCAGACATATATAAAAATAAAAAGATATATTTAGGCATATGTACATATATGACTAAATATACTGATTGTTTTTATTTCATTTTTTTATTTAAAGTAATATAATGACTACTTTTATTTTATTTTATTTTAAGTAATATAATTTATGATTTTATAATAACAGCTTTACGAGATACTAGATTCATTTGTGTCGAAGAGATGCTTGCTACTTTTTTAATGACAATTGAACATAGTTCTCGATATTGTCAAACTCGTGTAAGACTTTTGGCCGGTCTAAATAGACTACTAGTAAAAATTTCAATAAAATTTTGAAGGCAGTGA
The DNA here is from genome assembly GCA_030737845.1 of Acorus calamus. Taxonomy (NCBI): domain Eukaryota; kingdom Viridiplantae; phylum Streptophyta; class Magnoliopsida; order Acorales; family Acoraceae; genus Acorus; species Acorus calamus. Next base: position 28,315,885 of record CM060868.1, on the reverse strand, counting down.
ATACAATAACACCAGAGTTCATGTATAAACCAGGATGTTTGGTTTCACAAAAAATTAGGGAGAATACACGATTTTATCCTTATTTGAAATCCATATGTGTTTATTAATAGAAATTTATATGTGAAAAAGAGTAAATCTGTGAAAGTTTATGAAAGTCCATGAGAGTGATTTGTGAAAGTCTGCAAATGTCTGTGAAAGTCCATGAGAGTGATTTGTGAAAGTTTATAAGTGTATGTGAAAGTCTGTGAAAATCCATGAGAGTCAATATGTGAAAGTCTGCAAAAGTCTGTGAAAGTCTGTGAAAGTCTATGAGAGTCAATCTGTGAAAGTCTGCAAAAGTCTGTGAAAGTCTGTGAAAGTCTATGAGAGTCAATCTGTGAAAGTTTGCAAAAGTCTGTGAAAGTCTACAAAAGTCTGTGAAAGTCCATGAAAGTCAATATGTGAAAGTCTATAAAAGTCTACGAAAGTCTGCAAAAGTCTGTGAAAGTCTGCAAAGTCTACAAAAGTCAATCGCTTAAACAATGTCCACAGAAATTCATCAAAGTTCGCATCGACTACTCACCCCCCCCATTAGAATCTATCCAGAGAGATAAAATCGTCATGTAAATAATGTTTCTCACATTTTAACAAATTGTATGGGGTTAATGCATTTTTTAATAGAATTCATTTGACATATAATTAATTAATATCTTTAATTTTAAATTATTAAAATTTAATATATTATTCTAATTTTGAAATTCACCCAACCCGCCCGAATTGCATTCCTACGTGAAATTCGTAATTTTTTCTCTGCCCAATCAATGTCTTCTCTTTGTTTTTGTTTTTTTATTTATTTTGTATTGTTTTTTTGTTTTTTTTATTTTTCCTCTCCCTTTCCATCTCAAACAATACATCCCTTCTTCATCTACCTCTTTTTCTTTGAGAAAAGATAGATTGCATATAACTTGAACAAATGGAGGTTATGTAAGTTTGAATTTGCCTCAAGAAGCAAGGGGGAAGGGGAGAAAGTGTGGAGAGATTCGAACTTGAATAATAAGAAGAAAAAAAGAGCAAAAACGTGTTAATCACACAAGCAGTGTAGATTATCACCTCAGAAATACATAAAAAGAGAGAGGAAAGCCAGAAATGGTCTTTCTTGAGCCCCGTGAAAAACAGCTAACTCAATCTAGCCTGGATCAATTTGAAACTCTCCGTCCATAAGTCTGATGCTTCTAGTTCTATGATTGAATTGTGGTGGCGGAGGGTTCACAAGATGATTAGTGTCTCCTTCATCCTCTCATTCTCTCTATACGTGGAAGACTCATTTCAGGGTTTAGTGAAAGTGAGGAAGTTGTGCAAGGGAGTCTTTCGAGAGCATATTAAAATTAAGTTGTACATTTTTTTCTTTTTTCTTAAATGATAGACCTTTTATAACTAATGGATGAGTTACAATTGATCCAAAGTTAGACATTTCTTTTCAATATTGTGTTCTTGTTTGTTGGTTGGTGTTCGTTTGAATTAATATGTGATTTATATAAATGATTGATGAGATACCTATAAGACATGAAAATATCTTTGTTCTTTTTCTCCATGCTTTTCTAATTTCATGAAAAAATTATTTGGTCATACTCTACATTGGAAAAATGATATGTCAAACTCTGTGTACAAACCCCATTCACAACTCTTACCTTTTAAAAAAACATATATACATTCACCCGTTGAAGTAAATAATGCATAAATTATGTTAGAATAAATGAAGTGAATTCTTCTTCTTGTATTAAAGGAGTAAAAAACTCTATTAAACTATTATTAAATTAAATTTTTTGAAAATACTAAATTTTTATAGGGTCTGTTTGTTCTTTCGTATCTTTACGCCAAACAAGTCATATTATCTGTTTGGATGCATGAATAATATTATCACATCACCAAAACCCTAACAAAACCCTGTCGAAAAACCAAATGAAACCCTACCCTTATCGACAAAGTAAATCCAACTTCAAAAAACCCTAATGAGTCACTATGAGATATTCGAACCCCAACCATCTCGTCGGAGATGAATCGGAAGGTAGGACAAGGGAAGCCCTCCACCCGCTCTTGCGGCGGCCACACCAAGAGGAACTGAGAAACCAATGACGGGTTCTTTGAGTTCGTCCCAGAAAAGCATAAGTGGCAGAAGAACAGAGACGAAGAAATCACCAATGAAGATAGCGGAGCTGCAGCGGTGGAGGTGGAGGCGAAGCTGAGGCCGGCGAAGGCTCAGATCGAGGAGATCAGCCAAATCACGAGGCATGTGAGGGGGGACAACGGAGAGGGATCGGAGGGTGAGGAGGAGAGGGAGGGGAATTAGGACTCGTTGGTCGCTAGAGTTCTCTAGAGGGAACTCGCATCGAGGTATCATTAGTTTTTAAAAAATTTAACTGTGAGATATTTGAACACCAACCATCATGTTAGAGATGAATTGGAAGGGAAAAAGAGAGAAGCTATTTTTTTTTTTACTATATAGTACTTGGAATAAATCTAAAACAAGTATCCCTTCCTCAACCCATGAATGATAAAAAGAAAACTAGCAGAAAATATTATAGGAGAGAATACTTTCTACTCAGGGATAACCTCTATTTATAGAGAAATTTTCTCAATCTCATCACATGATCCAAAAAATTGACAATCAACCACTTGGATAATCACAAGTGGATAAGACTAATAGAAAGAAAGAGATGGAGGTACGGGTGATATGCTATGGATAAAATGTAATTGATGATTTATAAAAAAGTAAAAAAATATTTGACATGTGGGCCCCATCACTTATAAAAGATCGATGGTGACAAATGGGTTGACATGCGAATCCTTTTTGTACCAGTAGAATAAATTGGGTGGATTAACACAATTCTAGTGGGAACTGAAATATAAACGCCAACTTATTTGCACTTCTTTTGGCATAGTTATATTCATCTCTTTATTCTACCCGAACATCTTTTTAGGCTTATGCTCTCCTTGTTCCACTACCCAAATGACACATGAATCATAAGAATTATTGTTTATAAATATACATATATTAAATGTACTAAATATTGGTGTATTACAAGCACCCCTTCACTTGCTCACATTTATTGCATGTTTTGAGTCGGTGTCACTACCCAATAAGATACTGAGAGGTCTAACTGGATGTAGACCATGTGTCTGCCAATAAGAGAACAATGCCATAACGGGTCTGGATCCCATCGAGCTTGGTTTGTGTCAGTTCAATTAATATCCAACAGAGTCCTCACTCTTGGCCTAATATGTGCATAACGAGCGGATAGAATGGAACGTGAAATCCTCACGTTAAATTGTTAAATTCAATGTAATTTTTTCTCTGCCCTGTCAAGGTCTTCTCTCTTTCTTTCTTTTCTCTCTCTCTCTCTCTCTCTCTCTCTCTCTCTCTCTTGTTGTTTCTCTCCTTTTCCATCTCAAACATCCCATCCCTTCTTTATCTAACTCTTTCTACAATTGAATAGTGGTGGTGGAGGGTATACGGGCGGATTTGGGTCTCCTTCATCCTCCCATTCTCTCTTCATGTGGAGGAACCATTAGAGTGTTCAAGGTTTAGGGAAAGCGAGGAAGTTGTTTGCTCTTTCTGTGAGGGAGACTTTTGAGCTGGTGGGTAATTACCCTATCTACCCCAAGGGTCGACATATATTTTATTTTTCCGTTCTTTAGTTTTCATTTATTATATGTCTCTCTATTTCTTTCATCCCCTATTCGGACATGTACTAATCTATTTCTTCAATGGAAAATGATTGGTGGAGTGCGTCTACCTTTTTTAAAAAGAAAAAGATTTTTGAAGAGCATGTTAAAAGTTGGACATTTCTTTTTCAATTTTTTTTCTTTTGAAAAAGGTAGACCTTTTATAACTAACGGATGAGTTACAATTAATTTGAAGTTATACCCTTTTTTTTTTGATACTGTGTTCATGTTTGTTGGTTGGTGTTGGTTTCAATTGATTGATATGTGATTTGTATAGAGGACTGATGAGGGTGATGAGATACCTTGAAGACATGAAAGTATCTATGTTTTTTTATTTTCATGCTTTTCTAACTTTTTAGGGACTTTTGATTTCTTTTGTATCTTTATGATAAGACAACACATATTATGTGTTTGGATCGCAGATAATATTATCACCATATCATATGACTAATAAAACCCTAACAAAACCCCGTCGAGAAGAGAAGCCAAACGCAACCCTAAACCCTCCCCTCATCGAATCCACCTTAAAAAAACCCTAGTGAGAGTGACTGAGAGATTGGAACCCTAAACATCGTCGGAGATGAATAGGAAGGGAAATCGAGGGAAGCCTCCATCCCGCTCTCGCGGCGGCGGCAGAGGCGGCGCCGCCAAGAGAAACCGGGAAACCGACGACGGGTTCTTTGAGCCCGTCCCGGAAAAGCAGAGGCGGCGGAGGACCAGAGACGAAGAAATCGCCAGCGACGATGACGATGACGACGATAGAGCGGCTGCGGCGGTGGAGGCGGCGGAGTCTGAGGAGGAGGAGGAGACGGTGGCGGAGGCGAAGCTGAGGCTTGCGAAGGCTCGGATCGAGGAGATCCGCCAAATCACGAGGCGTGTGAGGGGGGATGACGGAGAGGAATCAGAGGGCGATGAGGAGGCGGAGGAGGAGAGGGAGGGGAATCGGGACTCGCTGATCGCCGGAGTTCTTCAGAGGGAGCAGCTCGAGGGGTTGGGGAGGGTCCGAAGGGAACTCGCGTCGAGGTAAAATTTGATCTTTTTTTTTGTGGAACCTCTTTGAATTTGCTTCATTTTTTGTTGTTTGGATTAATTTTAGGTTTATATGTGATTCAGTTTTTTGTGGGTTTTCTTTGTTGGGTTTGTTGAATTCGCTTAGTTTGGAAGTCTGTCTGAGTTGCGTATTGAAAATCTGAATTCCATTGTCACAAAAAAATGATTTTTCACTACTTAAATGTGTTTTATTTTATGTTCTTTAATTACATGGTGAGTGTCAATTGGTGCGTTCCTTTGTGTTGTTCGGATACATCGAGTTGAGGGCACAAGTTTTTGCCCCCTTTTTTATTCAATTTATACGTGTTCGGTTCTTTGTGGGTTTTCTTGTTGGGTTTGTTGAATTCATGTCATCTGGTACTCCATCTGAGTGTGCATTGTAAATGATGAGCCTGCATTGTGATAAAGATTTGGGTTTTTTTCGCGGACTACTTGAGTGCATTTTCTTGTACGTTTTTTGAATACATCATGAGTTTAAGTTCTTGCGTACTTTTAGGTCCAATCACTGTAAGATTCATTTTTTTTGGTGTTAAATTGGTAGTTCTTTAAATACACACGAGTGTAATTCATGTGTTCTTTATGGTCCGATCACTGTAAGATCCAATTTTTTTAATGGTTTTTTTTATGGTGTTGAGTTCGTATATTTTGGAACTCCCATCTGAGTTTTGTGTTGGTTTGTTGATATGCTGTATTACATACTTGAAAGGGTGATAGGGTGTTGCATTGACTGCTTTGAGAACAAGTTTTGATCCAGTTGTTTCTTTGCCGTTGCTCTTTTACTTTATTTCCCCCAGGGTTCGGGAGCCTGAAACAGCTGATGAGTTCCGGTGTCTAGTGCGGCATCCGCAGTCCGTCACTGCAGTAGCTTTGTCTGAGGATGATTCGAGGGGGTACTCGGCTTCCAAGGATGGGAAGATCATTCACTGGGACGTGGAGAGTGGGAAGAGCGAGAAGTATACATGGCCCAGTGAAGAAGTGTTGGTTTCACATTATGCAAGAAGTCCAAAAAATCAGTCTGCCAAGCGGAGCAAAAACGTGTTAGCGTTGGCTGTTAGTTCTGACAATCGGTATCTGGCGACTGGGGGTTTGGATCGGCATGTTCATTTATGGGATACACGGACACTGGAGCATATTCAGGTATTTGTTGTGTATTCTCATTGTGAACTGTTTTTTTAGTGTCTGCTAAACCTCATCCTCGATTAGAATATATAATCATGCAACTTCTGATGATAGAATTAGTTATTTTACTTGAGCATTTAATTATGGTATTCTTATGGAACATCTGCACAAATACCTAATAGATAGATAGTTTTGGACTTCAAAATTCATTTGGTGGAATCGTTTTTCTCAATGTTTAATTTCCATTTTGAAGTTGGGTATACGACATGGAGATGGATGATATATTTGTAGGTAACATGAGAAGTAGGACATCGTTTTGGATTTGCATACTGATTTATATTACATTAATCATGGAAGTGCAATGAAATTTATAATTATAAGTAGGAATTAAATATTAGTATTTTTAAATATTAGGTAGATTAATATAGGGCCTTTACTCGAAATTCGTGCTTCATTGTACAGGCATTTCCTGGGCATAAAGAAGCAGTATCAAGTCTGGCTTTTAGGCTGGGGACATCAGAACTCTTTTCTGCATCTTTTGATCGGACAATTAAATCATGGAATGCAGAAGACAGAGCTAGCATGGAGACAATATATGGTCACCAAAGTGATGTGTTAACAATTGATTGCCTACACAAAGAACGACTTTTGTCCGTTGGCCGCGATCGGACCATGCGCTACTATAATGTAAGATTTAGCAAATTTTCTGGCTTGACATTGTAGATAGGTGTAATGAATGAATTTACATATTACTGAAACAGGAGACACATTTATAATGAACCCTGTGGAAACCATTTAACTTGAATGAAGAAACTAGTATAGTGCACATAATTTAGCATATCATTTGTACTCTATCCACAAGAAAAATATCAAGACCACTGAAGTCATTACTCAGGATGTCACTTTTTACGCACATCTCCATCAACCATTGAAATTCCTTGCAAAATTCTTAGGCGTGTGTCATGTATGCCTTTTTCTATCATTGTTTGTTTTTCCTTCTGACAGACGTGGAACTCATTATATAAATCACAGGGCAGCATGCTTGTTGCATAAAGAACTGAAGGGGGAGTTCTTATATATCGGCACATTAGATAAAAAAATAAAAATCTATGATGATTGGATCCTTGAAATAGGAGGTTTACCTATGGCCATTAAACAAACAGATCTTTCATGCATTGATTTTTTTTCTCATATTCTGTGAGTAAATCCATTAATTCATTGGCTTTATGAATGGAATTTCATTGCATATTTTGTTATCCTGTTTACAAATGTATATAGTTATTAAATAGTCTTTCATATTTTATCAAAGAGGGAGCAACCAATTTTCCCTTCATAAACTGATCAGTAATTTTACATTCTATACAAATCATACACGTTCATGAACATGAATGTTAACAAATCTGATTATATTTGCATTGCAGCTTTTAAACAACTGTAAATGGTATGCATTTATCTTCTGTCATGTATCATCCATAATGTGTATCATTCGATTAACCTTTTACTATATTCAATTGTGGTTGACTCTTTGTTTTACTAATAGGTTTCCAGTGGAAAACATGTAGTTTTCCGTTCCTCAAAATCATCTTTAGAATGTTGCTGTTTCATCAGCGACGACCAGTATTTATCTGGTTCAGATGATGGAAGTATTGAGCTGTGGAGTATAAGGAAGAAAAAACCTGTATTCATTGTAAAAAATGCCCATACACCACCATCGACTTCTGGGGAACATCTGAATGCAAATCTTAATGGGAGAATTCCCAATGGAGATGTAACAGGTGAGCAGTACCATATATTTTTTTTTACCCATTACGTTTTATAACTCAGAATCTAAGTTTCAGATAGCCAAATCTTTTTTGTCAGTAGTCCTTGTGTGAATCCCATTGTTTGATCGATAATTTTCTGTGGCACTCATTTACAGGCATGCGGCTTTTAATTTCTAAATTCTTTTTTTTCCCCATGGATTGAAGTGACCATTTTTCACTTTAATTGCACAGAAAATGGAAATTATAAGGCTGAAAGTTCTTCAGCACAGTCATGGGTTAGTTCAGTCTCTGTATGCAGAGGCAGTGATCTTGCTGCATCTGGAGCCGGAAATGGTGTTGTTCATCTTTGGTCAGTTGAAAGTGATGCCATTAGCATTCGTCCCTTATATGATCTTCCACTGGTATATCCAATCGCCTTCTTAAATTGTACTATTATGTTTGTTTCTGTGGTGCTTGATAGTCTAGATATAATGGATCCTTGTGGTCAGTCAGTCAGATTCTTAGATATCAGAAGAGATTCTTTGAAGAAAGCTCTCTCTAATTTTCTGCTTTCGAAGGATTTGTATTGTCCCACTATCATGTCTGTTTTATGCTATGATACTTTTTAAATATCAGGCTATATGTGGCAAATACATGGTAATGACGTGGTTATTCTGCCCGGTGAAAAGACCAAAATCAGTTTCCTAACTAATGTGAAAGTACAATGCATCTTTGTTATAATGAAGGCAAAACTTCCATTGTTAAATATAAACATAAATAGAATAGGTGTTTCAAGATTAATATAATAAAGAGGTCATTGCTTAGAGCACTGGTAAAAATTCAGGCTGGTTCTGAAAATAGCCACATTTTGCTGCCCCCCCACCCCCACCCAAAAAATTAGAGCTGTATCCAGTCTCTCCCCTTTGAACTCCCAGCTATATGTGAGACAGCTCTAGGTAATGGCCTTTTTCATAGTCTATTCAAGCGGCTTAGAATTGAGCTCTAGGTATGTGATAGTGTGATACAGTGTAAATTGAGCGGATAAACTTATCTATGGAAGTGTTTTAGAAGGCATTAAGGGGCTTAGAATTGAACAGCAAAAAACTGCGAAAATTATAAAACCTAGATGGCTAGTGGGCCTGCCTAGGTGGTTTTCCGACCTGCTTCTTGGAACAGTTATCATTTGATTGCCCCCAACTCTCATATGAATAAAGAGAAAATACATATTGCTAACTTACCTTGCATCATTTTTTAGCTAAGATTATATTGTGCCATTACAGGAAATTGTAGCTGTGTCTCCTGTTTAACTTCCAAGCATGAAAATGTATTCATCGTTTCATACAAACCGTCAGCGATAACCTTATAATGTTTACTTTGGATACAGGTCGGTTTTGTGAATTCCCTTGCATTCGCAAAATCTGGGCGCTTCCTTGTGGCAGGAGTTGGGCAGGTCAGTCCATCAATTTAATTATGTTGTGGCTGCACGTATATGAAGCATCTTGTTCAGTGATTAGTGTAGCTGAAATTCTTTAAGGTCCTCTGTTTTTTTTATTTACATTCCCCTCTCTGGAAGGGACAGAAGAAGGATCTCATTCTCGTTTAGGAAGTTCAGTTATGACACATGAAAGAAAGGCATTGTGAGGTTTAAATAATCATGATTTGATATCAATTCGCCTTGATCGTATATTGATATGATTTATACACTGCACATGATTTTGTTTTGGAAATCACAATATACTTGTCCTTTCTGGTTCTAACCTAATTCCGAATCTCCAAAAAAGTGTCAGTTTTTCCCCAAAAACTATAAGTTGGATACACGAAAAATTTGAGCATGAGGACTGAGGAGTAAGAAAAGAACAAAAGATCATCATTTGAGTATTGAACTAACTAGTGATATGCATTGGTCAAGCGAACTGACACAAATTGTGTGATTTGTTATAATATGGAATGATTTTGAGAACCCTTTGTATTATTAGAAGAGGTGCTATACAAGTATTCCTAGAAACATATTCTGTTTTTTTTTTTTTTGGTGTAAAGCTTTGTGCTTATATTATATTAAGTAACCAAAATACCCCCCTGTACAATGTCTGTCTGTGTATGTGGGTATTCACCCATTACAAAATTTACACAGAACTCAAAACAAGGATTACAAGAACTAAGGATACTCCGTGGATCCTGTCATTCGTAGAAACATACTCTGTTGGTATAAGGTTCCTGATGTCCATTTGTATCATTTGATTTATGATTCTGATTCTGATTCTGATTCTGATGAGAAGAAGTTGAGAACTGCAGACTCTATACCAGGTTGCGTTAGTGCTGGGATTACGGAAACTTTAAATGGGAAAATGTTACACCCCTTCATTCATGCAGTCACTTTTGCAGTCCCAACACATATTGAATTTTTTAAAAGTGTATACTTGTCTAATAAAGTACTTGCTGTCACAAAAAATGTAGTGCATTTTCAAATGCATACTTTTTTACATTTTCCCTAATAGGGTGTATATTGGAGCATATTCTTTATTAAAGATTTCATATACCAAGTTAAGACTATAGGAGTTACTGAGTGAATCAACGTCCTTAAAAATCATTTGCATAATGGTTGCGGATATAACTGCTTCCAGAAAGAGCTTGACTATTTTTTACCTAAAACTTCATGAGGGCTGTTGCACTCAAATTGGGCCAGCCATGATTGTTAAAATCAGAACTACATAGAAAAAAGGATAAATTTTCACCTATTTCTATACTTGTTGGTCTAATGTAAAAACAGAAGTCTTCCTGTATATTGATATCCTTCGATAATAATCATATAGGACTTAATCAGGGTGATCTTGTGTAAGATCATTTTGCCTGTTCCAAGTTTCAGATTCACCGTTAAAGTGGATTTCATAGTCTAATTATTTTACAAGAATTTGTGGATTGACAATCACTAAATTCCGCCATGCATTTATTTCCAGGAGCCTCGGCTGGGAAGATGGGGGCGAGTCGCCTCCGCCCGAAATGGCGTCGCAATTCACCCCCTCCACATTTCAGGGGACGGTATCACAACCTCATTTTAAAAAACCTTCAATTTTGACACCAAATGAAAGCTTTATTTATAGTTTCAAAAGTTTTGCAGGTTTAAGATATTAGATCTGAGTCTCAGCAGATTTTTCTTTTCTTTTGGGGATACAAAGCCTTCTCAATTGTTGTATTCCAAGGAGAAGAATCTTTGATTCCTTCTATGATTGTGATATCCAGAGTTTCGAAAATTTTGTATCACTGTAGGCATTATTGCTTGAATGTAGACTATGATATTCTGATTGAATGGCCCAACAACGTTTGGGTTTTCCTGCAGGGGTTTAGATGAAATTAAAGTTATTCTTTGGAAGATGTTACACTCGGTCATTCTTGAAAACATGTTTTGAATTTTTTTAACAGTTATATCTCTAATAAAATACATACTTTCTTAAAAAAATGAAATATATATGATAATGAATTAAATGCTGCTTTACATTTTTTTTTCCTAATGGTGTATGCTCACATAGTAAAATATATATTTCATTAATGCAATAATGCAATAATGATTGCATGTATGATTAAGTGTATCAACGCCCAATTGTTTAGTCTTACCAAAATGTCTACAGAAAAATCGGAGCCATTCATTTTTTTTTCATTAAAATTGTATATAATATGAACAGGAATTCAATTCATTTGTATGCCATTTGACAATCTTGAGTGACATTGTAAATGTTGGTATGTGGTATTGTTAGTCTTGCAGAACTGCAAATTTCAAACCTAGAATTGGTCGTCTGGTTGCCAGGGAAAAAAATTAACACATTCTATCAGCATAAATTATTTGCTCAGTTGGCCTCCTAGCTTAGTTCTTTATTTTTTCCCAATAAGTCCGGAGCTCAAATCTCTTAGCCTTTGTTTGGGTACAATAGATGTGAAATATGATGAAATATGGGTTAATAAGTTCAAAAAACCTGTTTGTTTTAAAAAAATAAGTGAATATAGCTATATCTAAATGGTGAAAATCAGTTGATGTAGATATTCTAGACGTCTCTTGGAATTCTATAAGAGAACTCACATTGTTAAAATCACTTATGAACACCTTATAAATCAAATAGCCTCGTATGTCAAATCATTTTTTTAGTTTAATAAATCTTTATTATCGTATATCTGATCAACGATCAACCAAACAGTAAAAATTCATTATTATAATTTTCTATAAAAATAATTAAAAACACAGAAAATGATTTATTCCATCAATATAATCATTATCTATCTTATAAGGTCATCTCCAGCCCTTACTCAAATCTATACTCCAAATTTCACTTAAAATTTGAGTAAAAGCTTGATTTGATATGATGTGTCTCTGACCATCACTTTGTGTTTTACTCAATTTTTTTAAAAATTCACATCTTCTTCTAATTATTTCCTATAAACATTTTGAAAGTTCTTTTCCAAACAACTCAATTTTTCTTACCTTCAAGATATTTAAATTTAAAAATCATTATCATCCAATTTATTGAAAAAAATTAAAAATAATATTTTTTTATTGGAGTAAAAATAAGAAGTTAAAAAACAAAGATGAAAACTTAAGAAAGAAGATCACTTTTTTTTTTTTTTGGTTTCAAGAGATTGTGAAATTTTTTTGGGGTGGGAAGACATCTAATATAATTAAACTAAAGATGAAGTTAAATGAAGAAAAAAAATGTTACATTTGAAAGAAAATGTGGAGATATTGAAAAAAAAAAAGATATTAAAAATTTGAGTCTCCCTTGATTTTGATAAATATTTGAGTAAAAACTTGATTTGGTATGGGCATGAGTAAATGATTGGAAATGATTTTGGATGACTTTTATTCAAATTTGAATTTGAGTAAAAGTTTGGGTATAGGATTAGAGATGCTCTAATAGCTTGCCCAAAATGAAGCTTCTACTTACGTATTCCTCATTACACAAACACACCAAGGCAGCTTTGGAGGAAGCAAGAGAGAATCGGATAAGTGTTCTAAAACGTGAGAAAATTATCCTTTTAATGCTGTCACTGAGCTTCAAACGCAAATGCTGGTTGTGTTTGTTTTGGATGTGGCGTACCACCGTGTCCGCCAGCATAAACGCACCCCCAACACAGTCCAAACGGGGCCCAAATTTGAAATAACAACACATTCCTCTTTGGTGATTCATTCCTCTTTTCATGGGGATCACACTTATCACTGTTCCCAGTCTTAGGCCCCATTTAAAAACATGCTTGAGATTTAACTTCACCTCTCCACTGATTTTATAAAAGCTATGCTTTTATTGCTTTTTTTCAGTTTGGATATCAGTTTTGAGAACTCAACTTTCAACTAACTCATAAGCTTTCCAAACCCATATAGATGTCATCTACTCATCTTCCTAAAAGTTATATCATTTATTTATACTAAAATAAGAAATGTGAGGGTAAAATATGAACAAATACTTAAAAAACGAGACCAATCCCCCACGAACTCAAACCTCCAGTGGATTTTTTTTTTCTAATAAAAAAAGCTTCAGACAAAGATAAGTTCATCTGAAGTTGATATAATGGAGAAGAATTACAAACAGATGCTTCAGAGCCCAACCCAACCATCAGTTGTTCAAATGACTTCTATGGGGAAAAAAAAGAAACAAAAAACATCATAAACAGATCAAACCTAACTGAAAGACTGTTCTTCTCAGTTAGAGAAAGAGACGCACCGGTGCGAAAGAATTATCATATCATACTTCTAAAAAAAACACAAGCAGCCCTTCTTCAAGATGTACAAAAGAAAGGACATTTTCAATAGTAACCCGAAAACAGCCGGGCGGCGCAGATGCCATCTTCCTTCCACGATCCGGCAGATTCCAACTTCATTTTTCGAGCCATTTGATCCACAATCCCCATCTCTACTAACCACAAACAACTTCTGGAGTCTCTTTATCCGGTTCCACATCCCTGTCAACGGAATCCGATGGACCTTCTTCACCTGCATTGGTAGATTCTGGTGGTGGTGGTGGAGTTTCACCATCCTCTACTGCATTGTTATCTGATGATGGTGATGGTTCAGTTGGAGAATCTAAATCGACCACCTCAGTCGCTCCAATTTCAGATGGATCACCGGAATCAGAGGTCTCCCTCCACTCGACCCATTCGGCCGGGCTTGAACTCGTTGGGCCTTCTTTTGGGTCATCATCCAGTCCAGTGTTGGGCTCTGGCTCCTCAATGTTGGGGCCTGGCTCGATTGCATCGGACGTCACAGTGTCGACCACCTCATCATTGTCGTTTTCGGTTGCGGCGACTTCGTCGGTGCCGTTTGAGCTGGGTGAGGGTGAGCTACTTGAGTTCTCATCAACGACTCTGTTTTCTTCAAATTCAAACCAGTTGGAGTTTGAAAAGAGAGAGCTACAGGGAAGGGCAGTGAGAATTTTGTATGGATGGAGATAAATTTATGTAATGAACATGAATGGGTAAGGTTACCTGTCCTGCTCATCTCCAAGACGGAGCGAAGAAATGACGACTTCGGCAGACTCATCATCAAAGTAGACATCCTGCAACATATACCAACATCTTAATTAATTATCATTCTATGTTCTGAATGCTGTTGATTCTTTGGAAAATGTTACACGCAGTCATTCTTGCAGTCACTTTTGACATCCCAATACATTTTGATTTTTTTTTTGAATACATGTAATTGCCTAATGAAACACACTTTCACAAAAAAATGTACTTACTAAAATGAATTGAATGCATACCTTTTTACTCACATTGTAAAGTATCTATTAGAGATTTTATATACTGAGTTAGGACTACAGGAATGACCGAGTGTAACAGCGTCCTAATTCTTTAGGTGACCAAGGGCACACTTCAATAAAGAATTAGAGGATCGTGATACATCCTAATAATTCCAACATCTATCTAAATAGGCAAAGAATGGTATACCTCGTCATCCCGTTCAAGTGAACCTTGAGCCTGCATGTGTGACTATTGTCAGTCAAACTAATCATATGATGATAATAATAATCTCCATGCATGTATATTCACCAACCAGAAAAACAAATTTGTGAATGGAAGAAAATAGAAGACATTCAAAACAGTCAAGAACACAGCCAACAGTCAGGTGTACAACTTAAAAAAGAGATTTTTTTTTATTTAAAAAAAGGTTCAATAAAAGGGTACATAATTATTTGTTCTCACCAAAATCTAGTAATCATTCCAGCAACATATCATATAAAACAGTGGTGGTGTCAGCAGGTGACAACCCACTTTAGCAGTGAAAAAAAGATTCTAAATATATGTGTCCCATATTAAAATATTGCATGCTTGTAAATTAACAAAAACTCCCAGTGTCTTGCACACAATGCCTCACTTATTTAACCCTATTTGGCTCACCCAAAAAGAAACCTAGAAACCATGTGGAAAAATGGCTTCCAATAGGTTATCATTTGGATTATACATTGAAATAATAAAAAAATCTTAAGCTATGGGAGAAAACGCTCCGTTTTTCTAGTTTTATTCTCTGTTGTATCAAAATACTAATATTAATAATTAATATAAATTTGTGCCAACCATTTTTTTTCTCAAAAAAAACAAAAAACAAAACACTTTACAAGATATACCTGGAACACAGTTCTTCATTGTAAAACTGGTTAAAGTTTGACATGTAATTTCACATCAAAAAAGAGAAACAAATATTGAGCTGGCCATGAAGCACATTACCTGTTCAATATCATCACTGCTATAGATGCTGTACCGAAATGCCTGACTCAAATTATTGGCTAATGCTGCTACATCATAATCTCTATCTCGGAATTCTTCATCATCACTATCCCTGGTCCTGTCCTGTAATGCAGTTGGCCGCCTGAAACAATTAACAAAAGACTTATTACTGCTAATTCCCAGGTAAAATAAAGCCTGAGTTTGACATTGTGGCAATGCAACATCAGTATTCCAGAAACATTAACTATATGATATATACATATTCACAGTGACAAGATTTTTCATAAAATACATTCTGAATATGAAACATGATAAAATTAATCAAATCATCACACAATTATGAAAACTTAAATCTCAGCAAATGCTTTTTTTTATTTATATATAAAATATTACAACTTGTCTGATATAACAAGGATGAAATGCACGGCATCTGCGTCAAATTATAACTAGCATCAGAGCCAATAAAATTAGAAGCAGGAATACTTTATACAATACATCATTCTTCGAAATAACATCATAAAGAATGTGCAGTGATAACTAATAAGCGTGAACAGTGCTTAATCCAAACATCCTGCATAAAACTATGGTAAAACACAAAAAGCCTATATTTAAACAGAATAAAGCTTGACTGACAAACAAGAACGTGACATTGAATCCTAGTAAGCAGCAATGCCACAAATGGGAATGATTCAATCATAGTTGTCTAGGTGGCCATGCGAGCCTAAGTGGAGACAATGTGCTTAGCCGCCTAGGGCTAGGTGCGCATAAGTGTGCCTAGGTAGTGCTTAACTAGATATATATTTTAAGATTGTAATTTTATTAATTTACTACGAGCGAATTTAAAATGAGAATGTGTATTTATAAATGAAATGTATAACTGTATAATGCAAAGTGTATTAGGAAAAGGGGGGACAAACTTACCATCTAGTAGCTACTATATGATGTTACCTCCTCTATTTGTTGTGTGACTTGTTGGAGGGGGGTGGGGGGAAGAGAATTAATACCCTATCGGTCATGACCCATATGACTATTTAATTTTCTTTACAATATGTTTAAATTAATTAATTTGACTTTCTTTACATGACTTGATGAATGATATATTAAAAGGTTATTTTATATTAGTTATGTTACTTTTTATAATCAAAACGATCAAGTATCTAATTATGTTTTTTGGTGGGTTCTATCTATTTATGTCGTTTTGATTAAATTCTACTTTCAATCTCAATCATTAAAAAAGGGTTAAAGACATTTGAGTCCCTGTAAACATGCATAATCTCACAATCAGACATACATGTGCATCCAAACAAAAAAAAAGTCTCATTATCCCCGTTATCCATTATTAACTCACCCATGGTTTAATTTCCTTTTTTTTGTTGAAAAGTTAAGACTCTTGTCCCATCACTTTCATTAACTAAAATAAACCATGAATGTAAATTGACTACTATACCCTTCCAAATGTCTTTGACCAATTTTTTTTTAGGACTCTTGAGTCTCTATAAACATGCATAATATCACACAAGTCCTTTCAAACTTAGGGTCAGACATATTTGTCCCTACAAACACAAAAAATATCACACAAACACATACATCAACCATTATTAAGTGTGAATTAACTATTAAACCCTTCAAAAAGCCTTAATCTCCAAACAAAAAATTCAATTAAATCACTCCTTCTCATAATATTACCCATTCACACAACACACACTTTACCAAAATATAATCAATTTTTACTCAAAAATTTACATGAATACTATTGATGCACACACACAACCCACTCTTTGAAGCAAGAAAATCTAATTTATATTATGCATAAAAAAAGAGAGTATGTACAAAACTCTAACAAACGCTAATTGATTCGGCCATGGAATGAGTGTTGTCACGTCAAAGATAATCCGACGTGGAAGAATATGAGTAGGGGTTGAAGAGTGAGGGAGAGGGAATGTGACAGAGGAAGGTTAAAAGGAGAAGAAAAGTGAGAATGAAATAAAGGGCAAAATGGTCATTTCAAAGGACCTACTTATCTTTTTTTTTTGTGTTTTCAGGGACTTATATGGGTATTTAATTTCATACAATAGAATATTTCAACAATATACCGTTAAAATAGATGAAAATTCTCAAGGACTAAATTTACTAACCATTACAGTTTAAAGGACATGTATGTTTGACCCCAAGTTTGCAAGGACTTATACGAGATTATGCATGTTTTCAGGGACTCACAGTCTTTAACCCTCACAAAAAATGAGTCAGGTCTATTAAGCGTTTGCCCGACTCATTTATTATGACTAGAGAGAAGGTCGATGCTTACACGTGTATATTGGGCCACATGTGAGAATATACGTAAGCCTTAATGGACGACCTAACTACCTAGGCATCACCCGCACAACCATGGATTCAATGGAGAGTCTCAATGGAAGATTAGACAAAAAGTAGAAACATGCATGTATTCATGTTGCAAGATGAATATCAATCACAAATCACAATGCATCAATATGACTATGATTTTCTTAATCTAAAAAAAAATTCTAATACCAACAATACACAAGAATTCTACCCGTCAAAAGTACGAAACACATATAAAGAGACTTCTAAAATGACATCTTCCATGATAATATGCTTAAAGTGATGTATCACTTCCTTTAGGACAACAGTTCAAGTGCTACTCTCACATGTATAGACAAATAAAATGAGTGTCATATATATATATATAGTAAAACGATTAGGTGCGGCGAACGGCGGGTGCGGCCGTGACACGGGCCGTTTGATCACGGGTCCATCGCTTCTGACGGTCGATGTGAATCGCATCCGACCGTCGGATGCGATGGACCCGTGATTGCTTCCACACCCGCCGTTCGCCGCATGTAATCGGCCCTCTATATATATATATAAAGTGATTAGGTGAGGCCATGTGACAGGTACGAACCATGTATATACATCTTTTATCAAGGTATATGAATTGATAAAGAAAACATATAACCCAGTGAGGTATATGCTTCAATGAGCTGATATAATTTCTTTACCAACGCATATACCTCGATAAGGGATGTATATACACGGTTCGCACCTGCCACATGGCCTCACCAAATCATGTCTCATATATGTGTGTGTGTAACTGTGTATATATGTATATAATGGATATGGATAGGCATAAATAAAATAAGTGTCATAATAGCAAAACTTTATCCAATATGTAACAAAAAACCTACCCACATGCCCACTGATAGACATTCTCCAACGCATTTCGTTTAAGCAAGACATTCATATGCCAATCAGTCCACTCAGCATTATCCTGAAAGAAATGAAGACAGAATTCAAGTACTACTTTTAGATTAAAAAGGCTTTTCTGGACCAACCCCCCCCCCCCCCCCCCCCCCCACATAAGATAGAACCATAGTTTTATTACAGAAAACTATCAAATGCAGCAGAAAATCAGGAAGACATATTAACAACTTTTTCAGGGAAAGTGGAAAAAAGGTATTCTACAGTTTTCAAGAAATACCCGGGGGGGGGGGGGGGGGGAGGGGGGAATTGAACCCCCTGACTCATAAGGAGTCCTGCTCCCACAAGGCAAGTTTATTTCTACCCAGATATTTTTGAGGAAATGGTACGGATTCTACCACCAATAAATATTAAATGATTTGTTGTATAATTCCAGCAAGTAAAGAAAGAAGAGAACAAAAAGAAAAATCTCAGTAGGTGAGAGATCTACTGCTCCAGCCGCCAAAAGAGCAGCAGGGCTATACAAAACTAAGAATCTATTCTCAGATTGTTCTAAAAAATTGTTGGACCCAGCAAATTGCATACTCCGAGTCCAAGCCATATACCCTTTACACCCTCTCATATATTTGCCACATACGGCATATTTTTTTGTATAAACACTTCGTTTCCCAAACAGTCCAGCAGATTGCTGGAATAAATCATTGGGAGATCTTCACTTGATTGTTCCTGTCCCCTATTTTCCTGAGACTTTCTGCCCAGATATTGTCACCTGTAACTCGTGATTCTCCCAGTTATTCACACCTCGTAAACCACATTTGATCTCCATAATAACAGACCTCTAGCAAAATCGGCCAGTCATCAAGTCACTACTAATTTAAGATAAACTTGCAAACTGTTACTTTAGAACAAAACAGAGCTCATTCATATGCTGGGAGAGAGGAAGTGGCACATGATAATAGTGACAGAACTAGACAAAGTCCTGTGTTTAAATTCTAAGAGCAACCACTTTGTACCCAAAAAACAAAAGAACCTCTAAAGATATGATTAAACAAAACAAAAGCAAGAGAACAAAAAAAGAAAAATCAAAACAAGTCTCAGGGTCAATCAGCTCTCACTGTAATCCCTATTCCACCACATAAACCTCCCCTCATTCATAGAAAGAGTGGAAAATGCATAATAAACCGACCCAATCACTTGGGAAACCATTATTGCCCCATGTTTCCATTCTTTCTTTTCACAGTATTCTTCTTAATTGGATTATAAAACACAACTTCAGCACATTATTTCAATTTCTGCGAAGATTCATCAATGACAATAACTCAACCAATGAATGCACATCCTTTCAATTCATTAAAAATTGAAATTATTAATCTTGTTAAAAAAAAACACACCAATATCACCAACCAACCTGCAAATGTCCCTGGACTTCTGTGTTGTTATTTCCCAACTGAACAATTTTGTTAGACATGCGTGTTAGGTGTCCAATGTTTCCTATCCTTGGAGGAGATCTTCCCTCTGCAGGAACCGTTGGCTGCAGGCATAAACACAGAAACCTCATTAGTTACAACATTTTGAACTTTGTGGTAAATTTGACACAACTTTTTTCAAGCTCTATTTGAGTAGGACGCAAATTGTGATTACCCGTGACTAGTGGAAATGCATGGGCAACTCACAAGGGATGTACGTGCAAATGGAGCTTCAGTTATATTAGTAGAGAGATAAGTTACCATAGCATGACAGATTATTTAAAAAGCTTGGGAAAATACATTATTGGTGAAAGCCATTGTTTTTTAGTCAGAAGGGGTAATTTTTCATTGGACAATTGAACAGCTCGGTGAGCCTTTGGTAGGACTTATGCATGGGCAATTCTTCATTTATTTTAATTTTCCCTATTGAACTGCCTTGTCTCCTATGGGTTTTTCTGAAATTTTGTGTGTGATAAATAAAATAGTTAGCTTCATTATGGATAAACATAATCAGAACACCAGGTCATAAAACATAAAATGAGAGACTTCAGAAGGAGATGAATCACCAGCATATCAACAGAACCCTACCTTATTAGGTTCAGCTGACAAGGTGAAATGTTTTTCGGCATGAAGAATCCTCTCAACAATATTACAATCACGGAGAAGATGCTCAGTAAATGCAGATTTATTGCTCTCCAAGCATGACAATATAATATTCTCCACGTGGTGGTGCAAAAAGTTGTTATAAGGATACCTACAATCGTCGTGATAAGTAGAAGATAGTTTTTCAAATGTTCATGGGTGCACTTTAAACAAAAACATGCAACTTACTCAAAAAATAAATCTAAATACGCTGTAAGGCCCCTAGCCTGATCAATTCCTTCTCAGCAGCTTCACTAGCAATGTCTATAAGAACTGAAATGAATTCCACAATCTGAAAGTGAAGGTATCAAATATGGTATGTTAAAATACTCAGATAGGCAGATGAATAGTTACTTGGCTAACTAAAAACAAAGACAGAAAATATGCTACCTTTAATCGATGCTTTCCAAGAGGAGGTTGTAGATTCCCGTAAGTGGTAGGCAAGATAACCTCAGAAGAGGAGATATCCAAAAGCCTGAGCAGATCACCTGCCATGAATAACAATAATAAACATTCTGTTTGATGAGTCAGAGAGAAATATATCTACTCAGAGCAAAAACAAGGGAGTGAATCATAAAAGGAAAATGATCACCCATAAAATTGTAACCGACTTTTTGTGGGCTTTGTCATAACCCAATGATATAAGTTGTCAATAACTCAATATATGACACTCTTTCACACACTCTGTCAATAATAATTTTTGTGACGAAAAAACCGCTAAAGCAGAAATTACACTCTGCAATAACATGTTCTTTATCCCTGCTCCAAATGCCATTCACTTGAAGAGATGAAAACTAAAATCTCACATCAAAGATCCTGGTTTCTTCCATATACAAAAGGCATTCAAATATATTTTAATGATCAACATCCGTGACTGCATGTTATACAAGTGACATTTATCTTCAAGGTATTATCAGATCAGCTGGTTGAACAAAATTAGGTGCTCAGTCAGAAAAAAATAAGCCTTTGACATGATTTACACATGAAAAAATAATTATTGCAACCCATGCACCAGATTGGACTGATTAATGGGCAGCTGTGATGCTCCAATTCATTCAATTATTTGATCCTTTTCTTCCACCCTGGAAAGATATATAACAAGAATCATTTTGAGATCTAAGCAGGATTTACAACAAAAATCATCTAGGAGTCCTAATCTAAAACATCAACAGTCATCATTCAAAAGTGGATGCTCAAGTTTTTCGAATACTGAATATATAATTGATTAAATTTAGCTTCCCCCTCCCCAAAAGAAGAAGAAAAAAAGGCTTCCAATTATTCTTGAGTTCAAAAAGGCATAAATGTCTAAATCCTGATAAGATGCCGTGGGATGATATCCCAGCGGCCAAGTCATATTCAAGCTGAAAAGAGTCCCATCCATTGTACACTTCAACAGAAAAGAAGGTAATATGGATAATTCAGTATCATACATACCAAACATCATCATAAAGCCAACCAACAGCAAATTGCATGTTTCCCACTTATTTCAGGCCATACAAGTGCAAATCCATGTTTGAGAATTCCACTATCAGATAGCTGAATTTTTTAATCAATAACTTCAATTCTTGAGAAGAAAGTAATGATGAAGAAACCTTCAGCATTTTCATTATTTCTGAATGTGCCTCCACAAGTCAATGACCAGTCTCACATATATTCAAATAATGCAAATGACTGTTATTAGGTTGGAGGAATTGAATTCACCATATATCTTATACCCTACATGATTTATAACCGTAAGCCGCATCCTAGCAGAGTTTTATAACAATACACTAATTTCTCACAAAATCTTTTTTATATAGTGTAGTGCCGCATCCTATCAGAGTTTTATAACAATACACTAATTTCTCACAAAATCATTCTTATAAAGTGTAGTGTCTAGCAAATTCATGAAAGCCACAACACAAGTAAAAGAAAGACAAGCAGGAAAGGGCAGCAAATAAGGAATGCCCCTCCCCAAGGTCCATATTACTAATTTCTCGCAGAACCTTAAAATGGTGTATCAAGTACCCCATACTCTTTTTATGTAAATTCAGTACATCACATATTTGTTAATCAATAAAGCAATAGTAAAGAAGCAAGCATAAATAAATAATGCCTTTTATAGAGCCACAACTTGAACAGTTATTCCAAAGCAATGACACCAGATTCTATCCACTTTATATTCATAATTTGAAGACGACAAACTCCTCCGGTTGTAATTAGTTTTCCAGCAGGTACAAGGAAACTCTAACAATCGATTGAAAGGTGCAACCTACCAAGACTCTCCAACATGCCATCAATTGCTTCCGGATTTGCCATCACTGATGACCCAGCGCTTCCCTGGCCTCGATATGAATAATAAGAAGTTGATAATGATCTCTTAGGGTCTAATAGACATATGCACACTGTCAAAGAGTGGACTAATACTGATTTAGGTCTAGAATCTTCCAATGCATGATGAAATAGTCTGCTCACAAAGCTGCAAACAAATTATGCACTGTCAGAAACAATTGCAAAATAACAACGGTGATGTAAATGCTTAAAATTTCGGAGGTAAATATTGCAAAAGAGGATAGGCCACCTAGGGCTTGAAATTTTTGCAGCAAGCCCAGTAGGAGCATATCGAGTTATAGCACAAAGTGTTTCTGCTGCATTGGCATGTACTTCAGGACAATCCTGCTCATGATGTCATCAAAAGAACAATGGGTGAGACGACATATGACTATATCATATGTTGAATTTAAATTCACATGCATGCAAGACTATTTTAATAATATAACTTTTACAGGAAAGTCCCAGTGTTGCAAATTTATCCCCCCCAAAAAAAAAGAAAATACAGGGAAGGACTAAGCCCATGTCTAGTTCGAGAATAAGCCCGGAATAAATTGGAATTAGTCGAAATAACATCATTCTGGATGTTTGGATGACTGGAATAAATGAGAAGTTGTATGCCAAAATTAACTAATACAAAATGGTATATGGATTCCATCCACCCATTAAAATTAAGTTATTCCAGGTTATTCAAATCAAATGAATATGTGAGCCCACTGTCAAATCAACTGTCATCATTTTTTTACCTTTCATAAATCATTATCCACACTTTATTCACATTTTATCCAAACAACAAAAACTTTATTATTACGTTTCCCAATGAGAATAATTCAAAACACAACCAAACACAAAATCATTTTATCCTTATTTATACTAGAATAGTCATACATCTCAGAATAATTTAATTCTCGAACCAAACATGGGATAAGAGTGCGGCTTTAAGAAAAATAATAAGAGTATAAAACATATAGGAAAAACAATGAAACATTTCAGTTTTTTTTTTAAATAAAATAAAAATGAAACCAAACATAATATGGTGCAATGAGGGAGAACTAAATTGCACCACAGGTTTCCATCCACAGAATACATGGAAATCAAATGTTTAGATTCCAGATCCCAGGCCACCCATAAAAATTGGATTGTGAGAATTGCAGGCAAATTTTATTTGAGAAAGCAAATTATCTTTCGAGAACACATATTCCTCCTAGTTGTGTGTGTGACAATCAGTGCCCCCCATACCTCCTTATTGGATTGGGGGGGGGGGGGGGGGGGAGGTTGGTACTAACCGGCTAACCCCAAGCTCGGTTTGCTATTCCTCCTAGTTTACCTGTTGAAGGACTGGTGAAAGCATCTTTTGAAGGCTGAAAGCAATTATCATCATAGAATGATGTTTTGCTAGTGGTGATAAGTCTCCTAGAGTTGTTCAAGGGTGGTCCATTTCTTATGAGCCACTCCTCTAATTATAATTTCCTTCTTTATCTACCCCTTTTCTCTTTTGTACCATGTAGTCCATCAGTTTTAATAGAATTGGTGGATACCACTTTTGGTTTTAAAAAAAATGCAGGCAAGTTCATTCCTAATACTTGTATCTCAAGCTTTAGTATTCTTTTTTGATGTGTTGGAAATCAACCTACTCATATAAATATAAAACAACTAGAAAAGTATGAAAACAGAAAAGAAATAGATAAAATGTATTTCTAATATGGTAAAACCTAACAAGCCACTTACTGATGAGCTGAACTTATCTACAATCATCTCAAGAACATTTGTATCATCCAACCACTGCATTGTATCCATATAACTGCCATACATGTGTTCATCAGCACCAATAAGCCGAACCAAAACCTGCTTACAAGGACATAGGAAAAAAATGAACTCTGGCTCCAAGAAGGAATTCCAAATTACATTAAAAAAAATGGACATGGTTGCATGGGTATGGAAATTCAGGTTTTCTTGAACCAAATCTCACTTGAAATTACAAATTAACATAATAGTAAAATGACTTGCTCTTCAGGATAGATTTGTCCATTTGATCCTTATGAAGGTGATAAAAACTATGGCAGCCTTTGGGCATGCCTCATAATGTCACACCCTATGCAGCACAGACACGGACACGGAATATGGATACAAACATGAGGACACGGAAAACTTTAAAATTAGGATACCAACACAGAAAGGAGAACAATAAATAAATAAATTATATATATCATATATATCTATATAAAAAAGAGAGTCAAGAAATCCATAAACCATTAGAAGTTGACAAAGCTATAGTGTATCAAACACCAAGCAAAGTAGTAAACAAATAGAACATGACAAATACATAATCCATATGTATCACAAAAACCTAAATTTATTCAATTTTATCACTGGTGGATCCCCCAATAATAATAACACAAACAACAAATAAATGAATAAAACAGAAAACATCAACCAAATTACATCAAATAACAATAACAAATCATAAAAAAGTAAAACACCTACTCAACCCCTTTAAAATCTACAGTGAAGTAACTGACCTGAAGAAGAAGGTTTTTGACCGGTTATCACAGAGGGGATTTCACCCTGTTGCAAAATCATTTGATGCAATAATGAGGTGACCAAAACCAAAGAGGAGTATTCTGTTAGGGCAAGGTTAGGTGGCATGGAAACAGCAAGAATTGCCAGAGTTAAAAGCAAAATCCAGAGAAATTCGGGTGTCATAGTGCCAATCAAAATCCAAGCATTTATGTGGGATGTATCTATAGGGCAAAATGGACCTCAAGGGCGTGCCGTCAATGAGGACAAGACCCAAAATCAGTGGTGCATCTTTTTGGTAATTGCAGAGTGGTTAGACCTATGTGGATGGATCTCGGGATGACCACTGGTATGGATGTTGGCTTCAGATCATTGGAAGTGATGTGGGGAGGCGGGGAGAAGATTAAGGAAGAAGGGCGACAAGCAAAAAGGCCAAGATTTCCTAATCTTTTGTTTCCGCGGGGTGTGGGATACTTGGTTGACTAAAATATAAGTGGCTTTCAAAAGTAGTAAACATATTATGAGAATATTTGGGAGGTGCTAATAGATTCATTAAGGAGTGAAGGCTTTATTGCGCTATAACAAGTCGGGTGGATTTTGTGGGGGGTCTAATTGTTACAGAGGAATAAGTAGTGTATATGTGGAAGATCTACTACACCACGTGTGACCCGATTCTCTCTTCTTTATGTTTTTATTTTTTTTGTTTTGTACTTAGACTTTGTAATACAGCATTTAATCAAATCATGGTAGATCATCTACCTTTCTTCAAAACATAAAAGATTCTATAAATATAGTAGTAAACTCCAAAAACATAGGGGGAAATTAAGGCCTTGCCTCCATAGAAAAATAAATAAAACGGTGAAAATGAGATGAGATATCTCCCTGATCATAGCCTTTTTTTTCTAAATCTCATAAATATATTTATAACCCTAGGGCTGTAGTGACCTAACATTAGGAAAGGACTCGGAGTACTAGTGCCATTATCCCAGGATGACAGGTATTACAAAACAGGCCCTAAACCCGCAAAATCACAGATGATATACATTTTAATATGCTCATAAATACCGATCCAGTCTTCTGCTGCATAGTCAATGACTTAATATTATAGTATCAGCGAGATCCATAACCAAGATATTTCCCCAAATTCCTACAACTAACGATTCAATTAATACGTCAACAAATTAACCCAGAATAGCATTCTTCGCAACAGTGAAAAAAGAAGAAGATCAATGAATCCTATTTTAACATCCATTCCTAATTATTAGGGTGTATATGGAGAATGGTTGGGACATGGTGATTAATTTTATCAAAGATCGGGTTCATGCATGAGGAGGGGCAAGTAGAGTGTTTTATGTGGTGGAAAAACTTGAAATTGGGGAGCAGGTCTTGGGGTTCTGTGTGTTTCGGTAGAGCTCTCCTCTACCTTTCTTTGCTTTGGGTGTGTAATCCTTAATTTTGAATAAAATTGAGGCTTATGCTTACCATTCAAACAAAAAAAAATCCAATCCTAATTGAGCTCTTTTTGAGAGAGAGAAAGAGAGAGAGAGAGAGAGAGAGAGACAGGAACCTAACATTTGAATGGATGCAGATATTCAAGTGGTACAATTTCAATGTTCATAAAAAAGTACAAAAATATTACAAACTGATCACTGCATCTGAATGCAAATTTATTCAATGAAAACCACAATCACAACCATTATGTGCGAGGAGTTAGTTAATTCTATTCTTCTTCAATTGGGAGGCTGTGCCTTATCGAATTTTCCTTTACTTTTCTTGTAATTGGAGATCCCCCGTCTCCGTTTTTTTTTTCGGGGGCTTTTATTAATAAAAGTTCCTACCTTTTTTTTTAAATAAAAAAACCATTATGATCTATCTGGTTAATACAACGTGAACAATAAGGCATTCTGAGACCTAATCACAACAAGAATGTTTTAATTACATTTCAATTACTAACCTCCATGATGGATGTGATGCCAATAAGATCAACCAATTGGCAAAA
This sequence comes from Acorus calamus, assembly GCA_030737845.1. Classification (NCBI taxonomy): domain Eukaryota; kingdom Viridiplantae; phylum Streptophyta; class Magnoliopsida; order Acorales; family Acoraceae; genus Acorus; species Acorus calamus. Next base: position 28,288,421 of record CM060868.1, on the reverse strand, counting down.
AATTTCCTGATGCTCCTGCACATAAAGATACAACGTCAATTAAATTTGACACAAATGCACCATACACTGATAATCAACCATAATATCTACAAAGACAGTCCTAATGATAGAGGTGGGTCTAGAGAGTATTGAATTGCACATATTTTCCAATGTCTCTTGATTAAATAGCTGACAAGCCTATAACATTTTAAGTTTTCCCCTCAAGGCAATACTGTAAGCGCTAGTGTGATTCCATCTTAGATAACAAGGAAATCATACCCTTCAGCAAGAGTTCCTTTTCCAACATCACTTTGAGCAGAATTTTAAATACAAGAATAATCTTTAACATTAAATTACTCCTCGTTAAAACTTCATGCTCCTCGTTAAAATTATTGCACCAGAAACACTTGTATCATATGCTCAATAAGAAAAGTTCATTCAATTACATATGGAAATGCCATGACTTACTTGAACATAATTTACAAGTGGGACTGTCTTTCTCAACATTAAGCATATGACCACCTAGCAAGAACAAACCAGACAACCATCAGCAACCTACTTGGTAGAATTGTATATCTGAAGAGAAACAGGCCTCATGCAGAGAACAGGCACAGTAATAACGGATACCTTACTAAAGTAACCAGCCAATAATGTACCATGTGAGTGATCAGGTTTCAGGAAGGAGAATAACAATTCCATCAGCTGCAAAAGTTACATAGCAGGAAGTAAAATATACATCTAAATTTCTGTGATCATCATAAACAGAAGCTATTCCTTGAATCAAAATTATTCAAGAACTCAAGGATAGAAAAATTGACAAACAGAAAGAAGTTATAGCACTCACTTCCTCATCCTCTACTAAGGTTTTGAGGATGATATCAACCTCACAAGTAAATATTTCACATGCAATAAATGGGAACCTGTATAACATCATAATGATGTTGAAATGATTAGTACCACAATTTAAGTCCTCTAGCAAAAATCACAAGAAAATAGCCAATTAACTTACTTAAAAACACGTTTATTTTCAGCATCAACAGGAGCTTCTTCCACAATGTACTGAAGCAACTGTTCCACCTGAGCTCTCTCTCGCAAACTATACAAGGGAGAAGAAGAGGAGGTTATCACTTATCACCTTAATGAAAAGTTGCATAGAAAGAGGTCTGGACTCATAGTTTAAGGTTGAAAACAAACAACCATGACATCATGGGTTCAGGTCCCTAGCGCTTATCTGACAAATAAACAGTTGCATAGGGGAAAAAATGAAAGAAAGAAATTTATTTAGTCAAATCTCTGAAAAGAGTTCTGCCAAAGAGCTCAAAACATGTCAATTTCTTTTGTATTTTCTTATAATAAAATTTTCCCTTTAATAACTAACAAAGAATTTTCCTCCAAGAACAAATGAAATTTTTCATTTTATACAAAAAAGAGGTGAAATACAAACCTGGCACGAATCAAAATCTACAAGGAATGTCTACCCACCCACATCCACCAATTACAAATTTACAATAATTGCCTACCACATAAAAACATCTATACAGAGCATGTAGTGTACAAGTTCAATGTGAAAAACATGTCAAGTAGAGGATATGGCTCATGGAAACATTTAAAGAAATGGAACATCAAAATTACAAGTAATAGGCTCAATGTTTAAATATCGATTTTATTGATATATCGAAAAGGTTTCAAAACGATATATTGATTGATATATCGATTTGGTTTTCTTTTTCTCAAGACAAGTGGAAAAAATGAAAAAAAATCAGAAAAAATAGAAAAATGGAGAATATACATATTTAAAACAATGATTCCACACATAGCATAATAGAAAATATTTTAGTTTGTCATTATATGGTATTAAGTAACTTATATAATGTAATACATTTCAAATTTCAATATTTGAAAATTCTAAATTCAATACTTTAATCAAATTTAGTTAAATTACAATAAACATCCAAAGAATTTGATAAGTTTTCATAATATTATATAGGTTGCTTCATTATTATATATATATATATATATATATATATATTATTAATGCACTATATATGAAATTATATGATTGTTATGAAAGCATTGGAAATCTATACCCTTTCATAAATTTGATTGAAATTTCATTATGAATTTATTATTGCTTTGTAAATGAGATTCCATTTTTAAAATATTGGCATTGAGGGGCATCATCTGTTTTTTTTTAATTAAAAAAATTCTAGTCAATTTCTCGTGAGAAATTGCCGAGAAATTCAATTTCTCGCGAGAAAATAACGAGGAAATAATTTTTTCGCTAAAAAAACCGATATATATCCGATATTTAGCGATTTCCTCATAAAAATCGATATATCGTTCGATATTTAAAACAGTGAATGGGCTTGCATCTAAAACCAAAATTGTCATCTACATTGTCCAAAGTTACAAGAGAAAAAAGTGAGGAATTTGTCTTTCTTTTCAAAAGAGCTACACACACACACAATAAGACTTCAAAACTTATCTTAAAGAACCTTCCATTGCACAGAAATGAAAATTTCCCACATATGATTTATTATGATTTGAAATCAATATCAATACCCATAAATTCACTAAACACCAAAGATACTCTTAAGAGAGTTCATTTTAAGGCATGTCATATGTGAGTGCTCTTTTGATAGTAGAACAACATAACAAACACTATAACATTCCAAGATACACTTATGATATACCACCTCATTGAAAAGAAACAATTTATACCATAAGACACTTGTCAAAGGGGTGGTGGATTAGAGTAGGTGGCATGCCCAAATGAAGCAATTTCCTAAAATCAAAATCCCTTATAAGGGTCCAAAGACCCATAAATGGGTGGAGGATACTGTTGTGTCTTCATTGCTGCTTATATTCCTCTTACCCCTTTTTGATCGGTTAATAAAATTGGTCCACTATCTTTCTAAAAAAAACCTCAAAAATCAAATAACATCACATAAAGAAAGATACTAATATCAAGAAACATGCAAGATTATTACAAATTGATGAGCCGCGTATTTAGGGCCTTGCATTCTTGTATGATTTCATCCTCGTCAAGAAGCTCCTCCAAAGTATAGTTTTCCTTGTCTAGAATAGTTTCCACCTGCAACAACAAGAATGTACAAAAAAGAGATCAATCACATGGGTTGACAATAAAATGGTAAGATCAATACCCCTGATAATCCACTAATAATGTAGAAGGTAGTTAATGAGCAATTCCTCCACCAATACATCACAATGCAATTGATTAAGAAATAACAAACTTCAAGCATCTAGAAGATATTAATATTGACACAAGAAAGGTACACTCATTTTACAAACAAAACAGCAGCAGAGCACTGAAGATATAAATAATGTGAATAACCTTATAACTTTTTAAAAAAAAATATAGGAGCAATTTTCTTGGAAAAAAGCCTCAAATAAGGAGCTATTCCAAAATTATGGATTGTCAACTTCCAAAATTATTGTCACCCAATATCTTCATATCGAGAAAAAAACCACCCATGTAATCTCCAAGTAAAACCTTTTTTTGTTGGAATACACATTAACGACAAGTAATCCAAATGCTCCAAAAAACTACATATGGAACTAGCCATTGGAATTTGGCATGATTACTATGACAAATCTCCAAATATTTTTTGAGGGTCTTGAAAGAGCAATGGGAATCAAGAGCCTTTCCCACCTTCTCCCAAATCATTCCACTAATGAGCAACCGAAGAAAAGGTGGTCCCTTGTTTCCTCTTCCAAGCAGAAAAGTATGCAAGTAACATTCCCATTTTGAACGATTGGTCTTGGTAAGCACTTTATCAAGTGTGGAAACCACATGAATCCCCTTATTTTTCAATAGGGCTAGGGCTCCCCAAATGAGGCATTCAAAATGAATGGTGGTAAGGAGGTCTTGGAAAGGATTCTTATTGAGCATCCTATATCCTTTAACTATTGGAAAGTGGTCAAATAAAAAATCCTCCCAAGTGCCAACCTCCAATAAAAAAATCCTCCCAACCATAAAATAAACTATCATTTACGATTTCCATGAGTGCACCAGAAATGATTCATCCATTGGAAAATTGATGATCAAAAGACCAACACCCCCCCCCCCCCCCCACCCCCATCCCCCCCAAAAAAAAGGTCCAAAAGAGGTGGCACATGACAATTCTATTTCTGAAATCCAATTGCAAAGCAAAATCCCCAACTAATCTCAAGAACAACCAAATTCAATCCCCACAATACAATGTCCATGCACCTCTATCCTCAATCTGATGCTGCTAAACTCATCCACTCAATCCCAGCCATATTAAGGATTTCAGAGAAATCAATAAAAGATATCTCAACTCACATAAATAACCACTCTATAATTCCAACAAATCAAACAAAATAGAAGGCCAAACAAATTCAACAAACTCCCACCCCACATCCCGAGTCGCTTTAAAAATACTCAAAACTCAAAAAGAGGTTCATCACAGAGTCATGACTTACAGGTGAAGCTGTGGATAATCCAGAAATTTTCCAGAACATCTTCACAGCACAAAGAAGCCCAAGGCCTCTTGATATCTGTCACCCTGTCCAAGTGCCCCAGAGAACCCTCAGATCTGCAAATCCAAAGCTCAAGCAAGATAGTCGAGGATCAATTAATTAGAAATTCAATTCTTCTTTTCAAAAAACTCTCCAAATCGAATTCAATTAGAAAAAGCTACATGCTTTATTCCTTCTCCCAAGTCCCAACTCTTCCATCACAATTATCCAAGACCTTTTGCATCCACAATAGAAATTATAATATGGAAAGGAGGGATCCTTTTTCTATGAGGAGTCTTTGTATTTGGTTTCATGAGACCTTATCTATTGGGTGGGACATTCTGGCGTCCCCTCTTTTTTCTCCTCTTCTCAATCCTTAGGTTCAGTTATATCATTTATTGGATTAATGAAATGGGTAAACACTACCTTTTCCTCAATAAAAATAAGATAAAATTTATTGGACCATGATTCCATGACACTGAATTCAAGCATTCAAAACAATTTGTCCTAAATATAAGCACCTCAATTTTACCTAAACATATGCAGAAAATTGCCTGCCATTTCACATATCACTAGCAAGCAATGATTGGCAGTGGACACCAGTGGGTTTGATACCATCCAGATTCAATGTTAAACAACCAATTGTATTGGACTTTTATCATATATAAGAGCATGGATTGGAAGGTGCCAATATAAGTAAATCAAGGGCATCAATCCTTGTATACCCAGCATCAAACATAACAGCCAAAAGATCAGCCTTACATATCCAGAGCCACTCATATTCACTCTCTCTCCAATCAGCCCACTAAATTGGATTGCCTCAAAAAACCTAAGAAACAAGTGTTAACTAATCCTACAAATTCCCTCTTGGTCACCATGTCACTGATGTCAGCCTCAAAACCTATGAAACAAGTCTTGTTGTACGCTTTCCATAGACACACCAGCAGCAATTCATATCCACTCAATGAAGTACGAATTCCATTTTCAGGCAATCCAAATGTGAAGCCAAGTCCTTCATTCCAATCCCAACCACACCAAAAATGACGCTTCAATCCCATATCTTCACATAAACCTTCTCTTCTTAGATTCAGAGACATTAAAAAACAACAATATGAACCCAACAACCGCCGAATTTGAATATGATTTCATTAAAACCAACATAAAAAGAAGCCCCAGATCACATAAACAGCCACTCCATCACTTCACAAGATCCCCAAAAAACAAATCCAACAATCTCTACAAGGAAACAAAAAAGACTCAACAAAAGATTCGAAGAGTTCAGACTTACAGGCGACGCCGTGGTCAATCCGGTCATCCGCCAAAACATCCTCGCAGAGTGGAAAACCCCCCGAACCGCCGGTCGATCTCCGTCGCCGCCCCGTCCGAGTGCCCTAGGAACCCTCGAATCTACGAATCCGAATCCCGAAGAGATAGATAGAGAGAGAGAGAGAGAGAGAGAGAGTCGGTACCGAATCGGGAACCCTAGAAAATGCGACTGCTTGGGGTTTCAAAAGAATCGCTTCGCAATCGAAACCCAAATCGCGTAGAGAGAGAGAGATTTTATTATATACAACGAGTGTATATTGAAATGTTTTTTAAATTTTTTTTTATTGAAATTAGTTTACGAGTGAGGGCGGTTGTTCTTGCGTTCGTTTAAAGCGTACGCTCTGACGTGGCAACGTGTCATTGGTTATTAGTGGAGGACAAGTCAGCACGGACGTGGGGGTGGACAGTAGACCCGAGGCCCGAAACGGAAGGATTCTGAAGGCCTAAGGGTGCCTCTATTTGCACCCCTCAAATTGGGGTGCACACCTCATAAACGGGTAATGCATAAAAAATCCGTTTATAATCGAATTTGTGCACACCCATATATTCGGATCCTTCGCGACACTCGTAGTGTCGATCATTGACGTTTGGGTCGATAACGGGGGTGTCGCGGGGTTCAGAAACCTGAATCCATAGCATCTGAATCCTTAGCGACACTATCAGTGTCGGCATTTAACATTTAAGTCGACAATACTAGTGTCGCGGGGTTCAGAAACCTGAACCAGTAGCATCTCCATCAACCATGACACTATCAGTGTCGATATTTGACGTTTACGCCGACAATTCTTGTGTCGCGGGCTTCAGAAACCTAAACTTATAGCTGACTAATATGTGTGTCGACATTCTGTGTGTCGACGAGTTAGCTATATGGCGACAGTATCAGTGTCGATACTAACAAATTTTTTGAACGATTCAAACATTCACACATTCTCCTCAACCACCTGCCGTTGGATCTCCGCCTCGCCCTCTCCTTCTTCGACTGGACCGGATCCCTCCCCGGCTTCCGCCACGACCACGGCTCCCACTCCGCCCTCCTCGGCCTCCTCGTCCGCCACCGCCTCTTCGCCGCCGCCCGCCGGATCCGAATCTCGATATTCAGATCGTGCGATGCGGGAGACGTTGTTGGGGCTCTCGAAGGGGAGGGTCTGGGACTTGGAGAGGTCGGTGACGGAGATGCGATTGCCAACGGGGGAGATGAGTTGGGTGTCGTCGGTGTGCTTTGAGAATGGATTGGAGCTTAAATAAGGGGGTGTTTAAAGAATGAGAGAAAGTTTTGATGGGTGTGTAAAAATAGGGGTGTGCACCCCAATTTAAGGGGTGCAAATAGAGGCACCCAAGGCGTAAACCCGGCCTATTCTGGCCCGGTCCGAACCCATTACCTTCAAGGGCCGGGTTTGGGCCCGGTCCATGTGGGCACACTCGGCCCAAGAACAGGTCTAAATTAGCCCGGCTAGTTTAGCCAAGTGTTAAAGTTTTAAAGATAAATTTTTCTAATTTCATATAATAAATAGTCCATCAATTTATTCACATTTATATTTATCAAAATTTGAGATAAAAAATGAGAATAAATGTATTTCAGTCTTTAGATAGAACAAAATATACATATTTTTTTTTTAAAATTGGAACAATTGTCTATAGTTTATCCCGATTATTTTTTATATCAAATAGGAATAAGATTTCCTCTCATTCACTTATCCCAATACTTATCATTTGCCAAACCAGCCCAAAACTTATGTTTTTAACGAGTTGTTTAAATTGATTTCGTGACCATGAATAAACTTGACAATATATATCCAACTTATTTTATGTAATATATTTATTTATTTTTTAAATCAAACAATTATTTTATCTTTCATATATTTATATTTTTAGGATCAGTGTGAGTTTTTTTTATTAATTATTATACTTTAAACCATGTAATATAAAAATAATTTTATATTAGGTAATTATTATATTTTTTATGTAGTTCATATATTAGATATTTTATTTTTATTTTTTAGATATTTTAGATAATTATCTCAATCCGGATCAGGGATTTCAGATCGGATACAGATACTTATTTTAAGTATCCATCGGATATCGGATATGAATATTTTTTCGGATATATAATATGAGCACATTATATTTGCATCTGCTCCATTGACATGCTTAGTCACGAACCACATGTTAATCGATCCATGACCTGTGAGTCCAGTCCACTTGCATCCGACAACCAAGAAATTTCAAGCCATGATTAGGATCAATCGTGGTAAATATGAGATTTGGGGCAATCAATATTGGATCCCCCCAAAATCCTAATTAGATATTATAATCCCTCAAATTGAGGGATCCCTCCCAATCGACCAAATCAGGGAGAGATCATCTATCAATCCAAACTTGTATTATAAGCAGTAACCAGCTCTCTCCTTATTGAGTTTTATGGAGAAAAAAATTCTACAAAAATCATAATTTCTATTCGACTGACTTGGTGGAGGATCTCCCAACCCGGATCCGGTTCTTCAATTTTTTCTCCTCCACATATCCATATGAATTCATATTTGCATTCCAGTTGGATATATGCTGGCTAATATTTGGATATGGCTTTGAATATTTAAAACGGATTTGTTATCTTGGCTAGTCTCTACTGATCTCTCAGGGTTAGTAGAAACCTCTTCTGCTTTGTTATCTTGACTTTAAAATTTTGTTTGTTTAGATTTCCTAATTGAGTTTCCCTTCAGCTAGTTACATTTTCATTTTCTTGAGCTTTAGCTTTTTAATGAATAAAGCTAGAGCCTATCTTCAACTCAAAAAAAAAAAAAAAAACTGACGCGGATTTGAATATGTTTACATCCATCCATACATGCATGTGTTGTTATATAGTTCCCTTTATAATTTCATATATGTCCAAGATAAATACTCATTAAATGAAACATATAAATTTTTACCTTATCATAAATGGACCCATAAAATTTATTAGAATATTAGTGTTGTACGCACTCGTGCACGTATTATTGATCATATTTTAATATTGAAAAAATCTTTAATGAATATTAAATTTAAATGGAACAAAAACTCTAGAATGAATAGTTCCTCCTTCCACGCGAAAGAGTTTACTTCAAAGAGTGGTAGAAAAGCATTAATACAAAAGAAAATTGTTTAACGGACAATTCAACTGATTCATGTGACCTCAAGTTTAATTAATTGTAAAGTGTAATTAGTTTAAAGAAATAATAAATAGCAAGACTTTATTTATGCAATCTATTTGTAAAAAAAGAGAAGATAATAGCATAGCTATATGAACATAACATTACATATTTTATGTAAATTGTGTTTTAATCTTATCAAATTATCAATGCAACCATAATATTTAATAATATTTATGACACTAATAATCAATAAACTGATTTAAATTTTTTTATTAGAAGTTAGAATCCCCTATTAAAGGGGGGGGGGGGGTTTGAGAGAGAGAGAGAGAGAGTAAAAGACAGGTGGATACATTGTTGCGTGAAATCAAGAAGAATTTATGAAAAAATACGAAATAGTTAGTTTTTTTTATTATCAACGTAAAATACAAAATGCAAATATATATGGTTATAAATATGAAAATGAAAACTGAAAACGCAATAGAGACTTGCCGTCAATAACTTTAATAACTTTAGAAGCTCAAATGGATCCAATTCCATTTGTAATTTTAATATTTATTAAATAAAACTACAATACATATTTTATAATTTCATAGGTATCTTAATGGTCTAAAAAAACATTGAATGAAATTTAATGAAATTTGAAGTATGAGAAATCATATTTTGAGACCAGGGACCTGATTACAAATAAAAAATCTGAATGAGAGATATGTTTATAACAATATCCATACTGGTAAATATCACACTTGGTCATTCCAAACCAAACATGTTATAAAAAAATTTAAAGTATAAATTTCTCCAGCACATGCTTTAACAAAAGGTGAAGCACAGTCTCGAATAATTTGAATTTGAATGCATACATTTTCATGTTATTCATAATAGATCATATACTAATATAATAATATATATATTTTTTCTATTACAGAGTTCATACATTAGGTTAAGTGACATGACATTTGCAGGAACAATTGCAAAGGTGTCCAACACCCAAATTTACAGTTTTGTGAATTATTTCACCATAAAAGCTTTGCTAAAAAAAACATTGTGATGTGATTTATTAGATTTGGACATAAATTAGTAGTCTTAGAACTATGATTTAGTTGGGGGCATCATGAACAGCATCTTTAAGCAGAACAGCATAACTGTTTTCATAAACACATGATATATATAACATGTATGATAAATGATAACTATAACTATATCACTCATGAAATAATTTAAATCTACATAAACAAAAATATTATTTTTTCAAAATTGCAGGTAGAGTAGGTACCTTGGCTCTGAAATCTACTTGTTCTGTTCAAGCTTTGCCTGGAGATGCAATGAACTGCACATGTGCGTCTGTAACACTGAAGCCTTGTCACTGTATTTTTCGTCAACCAAGCTGTTGAGGGCACTCGTCACATATTCAAACTTTGGCCCATACAAGTGGGACGCGCACGCCGCTTTATATGTTAGCAACTCCCACTCACCTGTCACGAGATCAAGACGAGAATATCTGTCAGAGAATTCGAGGAATGAATTATATGTGAGCTTTGGGTCGTACAATCTTCCTCTGTTAGATTAGTACAATACAGTTTCATCCTACATTGGTGGTATGCAGTGAAATATCATAGCAAAATTTTCATGAGATTAGGGTTAAAAATTAAGATCCAGATTGAAGATCACAATGTGCAGGTTGTTTACAACAATTTTCAGTGAAATCCAGAGCCCTATGATATCTAAAATGGCCAACATGTTATGATTATCAAAATGAAGTGCCCAGCACGGAAGTGGTGTGCATCATGTATATTGTAACACCTCAAGCTTACAAAACAATACGTGTTTTAAAGCTAAGCCCGCCAAGGGGCAAAACAGACGATATCATTGTTAGTAAACATGGGGCATTGAAATTGGTATCAGAGCATGTCCACTAGGTGGTTGGTGGGTACGACCCTACACGGGGACGTGTGATCCGCTGAAGTTGGGTGGTTTTGTCACATGTGGTCCATTAAAGGGGGTGGTGGGCTGGGGTTGGGGTTGGGGTGGTCAACATCCCAATACAGACCCATGTGGAGTCAGGGGTGAGATGAGAGCCAGCACCCCACAGCCCGATGGGGAAGGTTTGTCTGCGCTTATATTTGAACGCAATGCTTACATAATATGCATTTTAAAGCCGTGAGTTTGCTGAGGGGCAAAACGAATTATATCTTGTCGTGTAAACCTAGAACATTACATATATCACTGAAAATTACATCTTGTTTATCATGAATGGATATGATGGATGATCTATGGATTAGCATATGATGAGGCAATAAATTAAAGTCGCCTTAATATAATTAACACAAGTAATAGCATAAGTATTACCAGCTTGCTTCTCGGACAGATAGACATTTCTGCTGAAGTGGCGCGTGCGCCACCACTTACAACGAAGATCCCATGAGATCCTTGCCTCTTGTCCCATGAAAACATCACGGATCGCATTAGAAGAACTGATCGGCATTGGATTGCTTTCATTGACAACTGTCTTGACATTGGTTGACAGTAGATCATCTCCACATTTATCTTGCATCACCATGTTTTGAAGTTTTAGGAAGCACATGCATAGCTCTCCCCAGGCATCACATGCACCACATGTTGCATCCAGATGCAATGCTATCATCTCCAAAAGTGCTTTTGTACTGTAAGTTCCTGAAATGTTTTACAAGATTCGAGAAGAGTGCATGACAATATGCATCTTCTTTTACAAAGATATTTATAAAAGAATAAAACACGAACTGTCAGATGATGCACAGTCTTACACAATTCAATGCCAGTGGAATACACTTCTAAATTTATGACAAAACAAAATGCAAGTATAAAAAAAAACTCTCACGTATATTTTGTCAGGGGTCCTAAACATAATTCAACATCAACGGTTCATAGAGTCAAATACTAAATGAACTGAAGCGGACATGCTGAGAAAGTTATAGCTGAAAAGTAACAACTAAAAAAAATAGGATATTGATAATATATCCCATAATATGATAATTTATATCAGTCTCATGAAACATAGTGGATATCTTGAAAACTCTGTAACTTGTGTTTTCTTCTTATTATTAGTATCTTGGGCATACATTAGCCCTTCACTACCATATACCTAGGATACTGTTTTTGTTGTGGAAAGTTAGGTTTTATTGGCCCCTCCTATTAAAGTATTAATGCTTGATCTGATTTTAATAAATCTCAGGTTGTGAGTTGCCACATTCCCTCCAAAAAAAAGTTGTCAGCTACTACTAATGGACTAAATGATTAACCTCACAGTTAACAATTAGTGAATGAAAGCGTCACAATTAACCATTATACAACTAATAGTAAACCAAAAGATTTGCTATACAAGGACTCCCAAATAAATAGTGCAAAGTCAATCTTCACTACAAAAAGAAGAGGTAATTTAGTGATGCACCAAAAAGATTTACAATGAGAAAACTCTGCGTTATGAATTCAAGTTTGAAGATAGAGGCAAACCGGAGTTATGCATTTTGATAATCCTTGATAAAGAGTGGCTACATAATGGGTCCTTCAGTAAAACATTCTCGTAGCATTTAGAAATCACATCAAACTGGCTATTGGCAACACTTTCCATTATACTAGCCTTTAATCTGTGAGATAAATGTAGATTTCAGAAGAAATTTAATATTTACATTGATTCTAGTTACCAAATAGTATTCAGAGCTCAAAAGAAAGTTGTAGAGTTCTATATCCAACAGCAAAAAACTTTTCTATGTTTAATTTTATGTCTCACAATTATCCTACCATGATAGCTTCTGAGTCACAGAAAATGTCACGTGCAAATATGCAAAATGTGATCACAAACGCTCTCTTGCAAAATGAAACACGTGATATAGTACCATTGTCAAAGTCTAAACTACCATGGAACCAAGACCTACACACCAAACCCCATAACTAAAACGAGAATATAAATCAATCATGCAGATAGTAAGTGGCAATCTGCTTGTCATGATTTTTTTTCTTCAATGGGGAACACTCGAGGTTAAATGGAACATCAACAGTGTTTCACAGAAGGCATGTAGCCTTGGAAATCGGGAGGTACTAAACTTCATTATGTCAAATGCTATTTTTATTTCCATTAGGGTCTTGAAGTTGTTTTCAGATAAAGTGGAATACATTTATGTAGGGTTGGTAAACGAGTCGAACGAGCCGAATTTTGACATGTTCAAGCTCGGCTTGTTTATAAACGAGTCGAATCGAGTCAAGCCGAGCTCACGAGCCTCAACGAGCCCGGCGTTCTTCTCCATTTTAGGGTTTTTAGGGGTTGGAAACAAAATTTTAGCTTAAATGAGCCAAGTTCATGAAAAAACGAGCATAACTTTGTATTGATTTAATGTTATGATTTTACACAGGAGTTTAGTCAAGCTTCAATTAAGTTTTTTATAACACAAACGAGTCGAATTTGAACACAAAATGAAGTTTGATCCAGGTCCCGAGTCTAACCGAGCTTTAAAAATTGTTCAAGCTCGCTCATTTGTTTAATTGAACGAGTCTGAACGAGCTCAAACCGAGCCGAGCCCGAGCCGCTTGGTTCGTTTACCAATCCTACATTTACGGATAACTAATACATAGGGCCCTATGTTGACATAAGGAAAGCAAGCAAGAATGAGCATCTCTGTGAGGGAAAAACTCTTTTTAGCCTTCACAAGCATCTATTTACTGATACGTTAAGCATCAGGAAGATTTTCCAGATGATTGATGATGAGATTCAAAGTAACTGGCAGATCGAACGATAGTGGTGTTCCATATCTTCAATTTTATGATTTATCTGAGGATGAAAAATTTCACCAGATTTGAAATTTTAAAATAATAATAGAGCAATGTGAAACATTTTCAGATGCTGTCAAATTGAAAAAATCTTCTGCTTAGCCACTCTCCAATACATTGTATTTTTTTTCATTTTTTGTGTTATCCTCTACCTTAAAATAACCAATTTCTCTATCTTTCTTCACAAAAGTGCCTATATTTTATTTATTTTCAACATATGAAATACTCATCTAACATCGGATCAGATTTTTCAAAATCCAATATGTACCCATATTGCATACTCCAAGTTTTATCAATGTAAGACCCAGATTCTCGACCACCCCATTGCAGGCTGTACAGAAATGCAGAATTAGATTGGCAAATCTATAAATAAGGGATAGGAAAAGGTTTTAAGAACCTGAAGGGCAGAGCAGTATTTGATATATGACAGATCTTCTCAAGCTCCACACATGTCTCTGCAACTCGATCACCCAGCAGCAACAGCTGGCGCAAACACAAAACTAGATATAAAAAAAAAAGGAAACTGGGACCAAGAGGGGCAACAAAATATTAAATGTTAATCATCCGATTTATAAGGATTATGTACAAAACATTTAGATGAAAAATCACACTCCTAAAATGTAAAATCGCATGCATTCTATTGATTCTTCCACTTCATATAATTTTCCAGGTACCGCATAGGCAGTACCTTGACAAATGTGATTCCTTGCTTTGTATAATGGATTACATGATTGCTGAGTTCATATTAACCACATTTTCTAGTGTAGCTATTAAAATTTTTCTACATCATACATGTCTCCATAAAGTGAAAAATTAGAGGGTATCAAGTCACACATTAATTGCCTCACAGAAAACAGACACAGCACATAGCAATTGAAGAAAAGAAATATTTGTCTATGTGCCTTGGTCATTTATGGATAATACCTAATAATATCTGCTTGATAATATCTGATTTGCTAACAAATAAAACCAATAAATAGATAAATAAATATATCCAGTGACATACCACAAAGAGGATGCGCATAAGACAAGCGAGAATGGCATGTACAAATAACTAAGAATGTTGTGATGTTCACCTACTGCAACTTCGTTATTTCTGCAGCTCCGTATATCCGTTCTTTTTGAATTGATTGCTTTTGTTTTCAAAAAGGCAATGCATGTAAAACATTAATGTAAACTAATTCAGAAAACTATATTGTAGGACTTCCATTTCATCATAAATTAAAAAATTATGCCCACACATAATTACGCATAATTTCACCCAAAGCAATTTGGGTTTTACTAACAAACCATAAGACTTGGTGCTAACTGATTTCCTATATCCAAGGACTCAAGAAGCCAAGGATTGTAGCATGTCGTACGATCCATACTGGTTTTCAGATCACCAGCAGAGTATGGGGTATAGGCTGGAAAGTTAACCTGCATTGGATCATATCATACAGTATCAGACTGTATTGATCCAATGATGATGATTAAATAGACATGTTATGGATGACCCATACATAACATAACATCTAAAATTTATTTCATTTTTATTTTGGAACTTGATATTCTCGAGCCACAGTGATCAGAAAAAAAATCCTCAAAACAAATGGATGGAACCTGTTTTGAAGACGAAACAAGTTACTTGGATCAATGGCCTAATCAAAGTTCATAATTTGTTTCCTTGGCTTCTTAGTGGTTTTTTTTTTTTTTGGGAAGGGGGGGGGGGGTGTTCAATGGTGTATTCTGAAGTAAATTAATGGATAATAGATCCTGGATATAACCACAATTTCTTTAGAGATTTGCTTTGGATTTTTTTCTGGATTTGTTACTTATCAGTTACCTCGTCCCAAAAAAACTGAAAAAAGGGTTTTATCATCACCACCGAGAGGCTCCAAGCTCGACGACGGTGGTTACAAATTAAACAGACCAGGGTTTCTGTGTGTAAAAAAAAATCATGTCTTCAGTAATATATTTTTGGCAAGATAAATGTTTCCTGTTGCATCTGTGGCTACTGCTTTTCCAAGCATTTAAAAGATGGGAGTATATAAAGAGGATATCATCCAGCCGTTTCCAAGTGGGGAGGAAGATGGAAATGCTGTCCAAGACTGAGGAAAAACCTCAGAAAAGGAGATTTGGGGGAGCTGTGCTTTTGAGCAGTTTCAAGGAAAGTAAATTAATATGGGTTAGGAAGAAGAGAGTTTTCTGTACTAAAAGGATGTAAAAGTCTTTACAGTTGAGTAATTCTACTATGCAATCATGAATTCCACAGAACTAAAAGGTAATTTGGGGAAAGACTAACAAATGTAATGAAATGCAGAAGGTTTGACCACCTTTGAAAGTACAAGAATTTATGTGGCTGGTCTTTGTCAATCAAACACACTGGACGAACTGCCATATTTTTGAACTACCACAGTATGGCCCATAATAATGATGGCATTTCTCTCTCCATAGTTTGACATTCAACTATTGGCATTTATAGGAGAATGAGAAAACTACGATAATACACCTTTTTTCCGTATATGTGTAGATTCCTGATAATTCACCTTTGATGGCAATAAAGCAACTAACAACAGGAGAAACATCAAGGACATATCAAACAGCCAGGTTCTGTTGTGCATATCCAGGCTCTGAATGGAACAAAGGGTATATTGTTATCAGAAAGTTGAAGCCTGCAACTATGATTGGAGTGTTCGAAGATTTCAAACCTAGATTAACTGCCATCAATTTTGTACAATGAAAAGAATCAAGAATAGGAACAAAGGCCAAACAGACTATCATAGTAACTTCAATATACATGATTTTCTCATTGAACCTTATGCACTGACAAGAAATCCATCACATTACATTATGAGTGCAAAACAACAGTTCTGGGACAGAATCCTGATGTCCATAAGCATCTACTGTTATACAATAACTTGATGTAACTGTCTGTTAAAGTACCTGGATCAACGGAAGCAGGGCAGCCATCAGTGGAGGGTTTGTATAAAGAGCAGCCCGTAAATGTTTCATTGAGTCTGTGTAGAGTTCATAACCCGTTCTCCCATGTAAGTCGATAGAGCACTCGAACTCTTCAGATCGTACAGGCAACAAACTTCGGTCAAGTCCTTGCAAGGCAAACAAAACAGCCAATAAGCACATAGAGATTACAGCACAACAACAGCAAGGTAAACAAAACAGCCAATAAGCACATAAAGGTGACACTACAACAACAACAAGAGATCTACAAAATGAGTGCCTAACTTCTTCTTCATTTTTTTTTTTTTTTTGAAAAGAAGGGTAAGAGCAATCTTATTAATAATGATGCCCTTTAAACAAAGAAAGGAGAAGAGGGATCACCTAGAGATAAAAAAAAAGGTTGGAAAAGGAAAAAATTAAAATGAAAGATAGAAAGAGACAAAAGGATGGACTGCAAGGATTGCCTAACAAAAGTTGAAATGGAAAAAATAGATATCAGCAAGATGCAAGTTGCAACTAGTTCTCTAACTCAAGTTGACTAGATGTGAACAAGCAAATTGCTCTAGATCGCTACATCATTAAATCAGTAAATGACTTTTTTTTTGAAAGAAAATGGTAGGCTTTCGCCCTCGTATTAAAATAAGAGAGAATGAGTGCAAAGGGAATTACAAAACAAGGAAGCAAACAAAACACAAAATCTCAACTCGACAAACCCGCCGTAGAAAAGACATGTACTACATGTGTGTCAGAGCTCGAAACATAATTCACAAAAAACTCATTACCCTTGTATTACAAGATTCCCTCCCATAAGAGCAACCAACATCGTCCCAGCACAAAATCTCCCATAAAAGTAACAAACATTAGTGGTAGGTACTAGGTGCATTTTTCAGGAGGGGAAGTGGAAAAAGGGACTTTCCCTCATTTAATTAACTGAAAACCTCTCGAACAACGGAGAAGAAAGAAACCATACAACTAAAAGAAGAAAAGATGAAAATCCTTTTCCACTTCTTTTCCGTGTCTCGGAATTGTAATCTATGATATTTGGAGGTAGGGTTCCTACTGTTTTTCCAACCAAAAAAAAACCATACAATGGCACTAATCATACACCACCTAAATAAATCAATACACCACCTAAAATAAAATCGGCTGCTCGATACATAATTGCATGATTTTTTTTGTAAGATGAACAGGTAGACAAACTACCGCGATTCATACATATATGCATAGTTATGCTCCCCTAAACAGAAAATCAGACAAGCCCTCATGCCCTCCTACAATGCTGATAATCTACTCCACCCTCAAAATAATCCCAAATATTCTGAGGTTGTGTTTGGTTGCATGATTGCAAAACTGTTTTTAGGCAAAAGCTAGATTTAAAACTAATTTCGCAGGAAGTTGTCTCCTCTTCACAGTTTCTGGAAAACTCAAGTTTTGGACATTTTTTCACAGAAATTTGTTTGCAGCTTTTGACCCCAGTTTTTTTGTTTGGAAACGCATTTGAGAAAAACAACTTCCTGCAAACCCCAAAACTACCCAAACCCGTTTCCAAACGGGCCTGAGACCCTCCTTATCTGAAAATGCACTCATTGCACAATATCCAAATACTCCAACATACAGAGTGCTAGAAAACAAAGAATTTAGTTTGTTTATTGTGATCCTTCTTTTGCTCACCTCTTCATGAACCATTCCCACGTGGCTTCAACGTCCACAAAGTCACCTACCATACCCAAGCCATCATCACCTTGCCCCACATTACCTAACAACCCGACAATTAAAGAAGAGATGCACCATAAATTCCTCTCCCATTCCACACATCTCATAAAGAAGATTATCATCATTTGCCCACTTATCAAACCTACAGGCATTCTCTTGATTGATAAATTAAAGAAGGAGGCCAAGATGCCTACCATTTTGTTATAAAAAAATGAAAAAAACATTTTTAAACCTCTTCTATGTTTACATGGTTCAGTTTGATCTGAACTCATTTCCAAACTCTTTCCCACAAATCAAAAAGTGTCCAAACCAGTGTTTGCAGGAACTCTGAAAACATTGGTCCCACGAAGGTAAGGACCTGCGAACGGGAATGCCACTTCCACCCCGAATCTTGCCCCCAAACTCCAATGCCAAACAAGTTCTGCTGCTAAAGTAATATAACTTCAGTTACCAATACCATAGTATGTTATTGCCATCTTAAAGTCAATGTTCAAAAAAATACTTTTAACATAACATGACTTTAACATTTCAAGTATATGTTAAAGTATTTAAACTATAAAATGAAATCTAACATAATAGTTTTACCTTGAAAAGTTAAATTATTGCATGTGAGAGCTAAAATATTATTTGTGAGAGAGATAATTATACTATTATTTGTAATTATGCATTGCAACAGAGCATATATAACACGTGTGCTGCATTTTTTCCAAAACAAACAGAGGTGTGAATGGAATGGTCATTCTGCCTCTTCGATTATTTTTTCCATCTTGTACCACAAGTGAGAATGAAATGCGCGTTCAGTAGGCCTCCATCCCTCAATTTATTTAAACTATCAAACAAAACCTTGCAGTCCAATTGTTAATTGAGTGAATTTCAGAAACCAAATTGTGTACGAAAGCCTAGGGTTTTTTTTTATCTTGCATCATTTTCTTTGTATTTCAAATTTTTAGTGGAAAGATTGACTATCAAACTCATAAGTAAAACAGGTGTGTGAAATCAGTCATATCACTGGTTTTCAGACAAAAACTTAAGAGAAACTGACATAATTTCGGTGATACCAAAGTTGGTCCATCTGACGAAAAGGTAATATTTTATGCCAAATATCCACTTCTTATTTTAACCTTAAAAATTCATGTGAGAACCATCTGCAACAGCATATTAAGCATAAACCACTGGTGTGTTCACTGTTCACAAAGAAAACATGGACCCGAAAGAGAGAGTAAAACCGTGTAGAGAAAACTAACCATGAGCGGAAAAGATGGACACACCATCCAACTGTTTATAGTTATTAGAGGTAGCTTTGCCTTCTTCCTTTTCAACTGATTCATTCAAGTAAAAATCCTGTGTAGAAGGATCACGATGGGAATGTTTTCCCCAAGGATTGACTTCAGAATCTGTGAGGACCTTTTTATCATTCCTTACTGAGGTATCCGAAATGCAGTCGGAGGAAACTTTTACACGGGTTCTGGTGGTGTCATGCTCATCCAAATGGTCAACCAACTCCTGTTTGACAGAAGATCTACCACTAATTGCCATCCCAGATGACCTTTCCGGAATAGGTATGTCAAATTCCTTTAACTGCAATTCTTCAGGAAGATTATTATACCAAAGCTGATATAAGATCAGCCCATGAATCAAATTCACCATTGGATCCATTGCAGCCTCATGATTTTGCACAAGTCTGGGGAAAGAGAACAACAACAATGAAAAATAAATACACAAGCTACTAAACTCCATCACTGAAGAAAATCATGCATTGCAAAAAGTTATTTGCCAATTCAACATAACTAGTAGAAATAAAAGGAAGAAAATATAGCCAGAAAAATACACAAAGGAATTAATTCAGAACATGTAGATGCAAGATGATATATGCATTTTTCCTTCAACCATACATGCACTTCAGCAAAACAGTGAGGCCATTTGAAAAATGGAGCAGCTCACATAAGATCAAGGTGAAAGATAAATGATGTCCAACTCACGTTACCCCGCCCTAGAGAGGGTTTCTCGGTCCGCAGTTGCTATGTGTGGTGGTGAAGAGAGAGACCTAGACAACAAGAAATTTCCAAAAAGTCCAAGGAAGTGTGGCGTGTCAAGATTCCTCTGAAAATGAAGGCTTTCATGTGGCTTATGTACCAAAATAAACTCTTGACCAAGTCTTATAGAGCAAAATAGGCTTCGCGGGATAACAAGACATGTGATGTGTGGCGAATAAGATGAGACTACGGAGCATTTGTTGGTGATTTGTTTGATGGCGAGGCACACCCGAGACTTTATGGATCCGGCAACAGAGATGGAGGTGAACTAAAGGGTATGTGGGGGGCAGGAAGGAAGCTCGGACAGAGGGAAGACAAAAGCACAAAGGCAAAGCGAAGATCTCACAATCATTACCAGTCCTCATGTGAGCAATTTGACTTACAAGGAATCAAGTTTTCTTCAAGAGGGCTCCACTATATGCTGAGAACATATGGAAATGGTGGTTCATTTCATCAAAGCGTGGAATTGTTTTTGTATGAGGGCTAGTCTAGTGATGTATTCGGGGGGTGGAATTCATTACTGAAGATTAAAGGGTGGGTATCATATGCTCGTTGTGGTTGAAGTAGACATATCTTCCACATTTGACCAGTTTGTAGCTTTGCTTTGTCTTTGTTAATGATATTGAGGTAGGATGCCAACCATTATGAAAAGAAAAAAATCTCATTGACAACATTGAATCTATTGGATTTCACAGTATTAATCATCTCCATAAATAGAGGTAAGGCGTAGATAATTTATTCCTTATATAGAAACTATTGAATTTGAATATAATACACAAATATATATCCATTTCACAGTAACTATGTCCTCAGCTCAATTCCATTGTCTTCATAGTAAATCTATTATGTTTCACATCCCACCTTACCCTCTCATCTATTGGATTTCACAGTATTAATCATCTCCATAAATAGAGGTAAGGCGTAGATAATTATTCCTTAAATAGAAACTATTGAATTTGAATTTATGTACACAAATATATATCCATTTCACAGTAACCAATTCCTCAGCTCAACTCAGCTCAATTCCATTGGAGGTCTTCATAGTAAATCTATTATGTTTAATACCCCACCTTACCCTCTCATCTACATCCCTATAGGCCTTACTCTCCTCTTCATAACACCAACTTAATCTACTCAACCTTCCACCATGGATGGTGACTAGATTGCCTCCTTGCCATAGGAAAGCAATCACTACATACAAACACTCAGGTAGAATACATGTGCACAATAACAACAAATAAGATTTTATAATTTACTTAATTATTTAGTACATATCGCGTTGCATCCCAAATCCTTTCTAAGGGCGAATGCCTACCAATTCATTCAAAAAATATTATTTAGTCCAACAGATTTTACAAAATTCAGAATGAGGTTCCCTTTGCAGTTGAGAGATGAATGTTAATAACTTAATATACTTGGATTTCACATAAGTAAATATTCTGAGTAAATTGTTCATTTACTGAGGGAAATGCATATAAACATTAGAAATCTTTTTTTAGACACTCTAAGGCAAACTGCACAACAAGAGCCTATGAAAAGAAGAGTTATTTGCAAAAAATACCCTTATAAAAACCCTATATTTCCAAAATACCCCCATTGATATTCTATTCCCAGCAATGTCCTTTTGAGAGGTATTCGTGCACAATTTAAAATATATATATTTGTTATGATAGAAGAGCATTCATGCACAACTTAAACCTTTTGAGGGGCATTGCTGAGAAAAGGGTTTCAACAGAGATATTTTGACAAAGTAGGGTTTTTTTAGAGTAGATAATTATGCAAATAACCATGAAAAAAAAGACCATGTCAATGTACAAACGGTCAAACAGATAAAATAATAATTTAGGCTAAGGATTGAAAATCCTCAAGTATATGATATTGGAGTCAATGCCAGGTAATATGCTTGGGCTACCAGGGCCACTTTGTGCAAATAAAATGCCAAAGGTTGTAATTATATCCAGTCTCTCCCTTCCCAATATCTTGTTATATACAGGACTGCACTAGGCGATGGCCTTATATATATAACATGACACAAGTACCAAGAAACCAACACCTAGAATACAAAGTTTTATGGATATATGGGCCAGAAAACTTTATTTCCTTTATGTAAATAAAGTGCAAGTTATGACAAAAGATGCTAAGCAAACCAGAACTCTGTGAAAAGCGAAGCAGTAACCGTAATAAGGATAAGAAACATACAACCTCGTACTGTTGAGTGCTTCTTCAATATTCCCTTGCTTATAATGAAAAAGAGCATATTCCAATTGCACCAAGTATTTCTGTTCAACAAAAGACATGTTAGAATTATGATCAAATAAAATCACAAGAATCACTACCATAAATTTCTACTTTTAGTTGTTTAAGGAACCATGTAATCTATCTTGCATGGGGTGTCCGGGTGGAGTTGTATTTCGTTTGTTTTTATTTAGGCTATTTTCTTGTTTTTTGAGCATTTCCTCCGGTTTAATAAATTCATATAGTGTGCTCCTCCTCCTTTTCTTTACCGAATAGAATCTAACTTCCTACCATTAAAATACATTTAAAGGCGAATGATTATCATAAGAGATTCCCTACATGGAGCTTCTTTGTACAGAGCAAAATGGCATCCTTTGCAACTCAGCTCCAAAAATGGTGGAGTACTTGTTCTGCCTATGCCCCATTGCATCCTGGTTGTGACAAAGACTAGGAGCGTCGATGGCGCTTCGTCTTGGGTTCCAAACTTGAGGGGATGAGGGAAGCAAACAAGAACATTGTGAAGGAGGATAAAATCATTTGACAAAAATTCCACTCTTGTTAATCCTTGAACTTGGACCGTTTGGTTCATGAAAAACAAATCATATTCGAGGGGATTAGATTCTATTTTGAGAACCTATAGGGATTGACAGAATGCCTCATATCTAATTGGGTTCGGCACCTAGCGCAAGGGAAAAAAGTGTGTTTCTACAAAGGTAGGCCATGCATCAAGGAGTAAGGCCTGGGGAGGTCACTCCCAATTGAACCTGGTAGATAGCTCTCCTACTAGGGCAATTAGGTTGCAAGTTTTGTTGCACTTTATTCTTCGTTATCGTTTTATTCTCTCACCTCATTTCACACATTGTACTTTGGTTTTGTAATACAAATTACGGTAGCAATTGTCTATCTCTTCTCCACAGAGAGAGAGAGAGAGAGAGAGAGAGAGTCCCGTATCCTTGTAATTGTAAGATGATATCCACCAGCTAAAGATCTGCCTGGTGCTTACATCATAAGCACATTGGGAATGCAAACAATAGTAACTATATACATGTGAAATGACAATAATGGAGTCCCAATCCTCAAGTTTTATATGAAAAATCTCTAAAGCCCAAATATTTATGAACTGGCCCATGCTTGACCAATCAAGGAGATAAACCGTAAACGCATCATAAAGAAAAATAAAATTGTAGAATGTAATGTGATTTGCAAGGTATATAAATTATAAACAACAAAGTTCAAGTGACCCTGTCATTACTTGATATTCATACAAATATAATCGCCTGGTTATTCCTTGGGTGCGTCCCTTACCTTATAATCCACAAATCATCATCCTTGATATCATGTTAATCCCAAAGGCTGTATAATATTTTCCCATTTTAAAAAAAAATGGATATCAGAGAACCTTTTTTCTTGGGTGGATCATCCTATTATAATACGAAGCAACAGCTTAAAAACACTCGGACTAACATATTTAAAATCTAATAGCCTGATTACTTTCACCTTCTTTGGATGCTTCTTCATGTATGAGTTCTTCGTCATCCAAACCTCATATGTATTCTTGATTTTCGTATTAAAACCTTGACCCTTCCCAAGCCGACTCCGAAGCTCCATCGCTGCCTAAAACAAATATATGAGAAAACAAAAATACGAATTAATAGTCATAATGTTTGCGTAAGGTACGTACCACGTACATTCTCCGATTGGCGGTCAGGGAAACGCCATTAGGGGTCCCTCGAAGGAGGACACTCAACACTCCGCTCGCCTCCCTCCACGCGTGGCCCCGCGTGAGCCCCCTCAGGAGCCGCATCAGCCTCCCCCGGTGTTCGTGGAGGAGCCAACTCGTCCGCTCCAGCTTGCGCGGCTTCGTCGGTGGGCCGAAGATCCGATTCTCCGGCCTCCGTGGCCCGTCGTCGTCGTAGTTGCCAACTCCTCCTCCTCCGCCGCCGCCGCCGCCGCCGCCGTCGCCGTCTTCGACGGCAGCGGTGGCGGATCTCGTTCTCTTCTTGTCTCTGGATTTCGTTGTGGTCTTCGTTCGCGAGGCGTCGGCCGCTAGGGTTTCGTTGGAACAATTCATCGAACAGGTTTTCAGGTCTCTCTCTCAATGGGAGAGTTTTTCTGAGACAGGCGGAGTAAAGTGAGCGTCGTATAACGAGGAGGATTTGTTATGAAAGGGTTTCCTCAAAGGGTGCGGCTATAGCCACCCCCACAAACTCTCCTACCACCCATTTTATTTATAAATAAAAATGTTTTGTTACATTTTTTCTCATACCTAACTCATTCCAATCTTTGAAGTGTTTTGTATTTCGTTTAACATGCTACATGTCGTATTTAATTTGGTTCAACATGGTCCATGACTTTCTAGAATAAAAAACATTTGAAGTGTTTTTTATCCCGTTTGACATGTTCCATGTCTTTCGTGTCCAATTTGATTCGATGGTCAATGGCTTTCTAGAACAAATGTTTTGTTGTTTGGGTAAAATGTGAATAAAATATGGATGCTAATTTATAAAAATGAAAAAAATAATGATAGTTAATTTGACGTGTGATTTATAAGAGGTATAGATAGTTGATTTGACTGTGGACCAATATATTTTTTCGGTGAAATAACCTATAATAACTTTAATTACAGGGGTATATTAGAATTCATATACCACTTTATACTAATTTATTTTGACATACTTTATCCCTACCTATTCTATGTTTTCAAACATCGTTTATCCCTTGTTCTCTTTTATACCATGTTATCTGAGGGCTTATTCACGTTTTAAACGGGGGCTTAAAGTGTTCTGTATTCCGTTCAACATGCTCTATGTCTTCCGTGTTTGATTTGATTCGACATGATCCATGTCTTCCGTGTCTTTATGGCTTTCTGAAATAAAAAAACATTTGAAGTGTTCTGTATCCCGTTCGACATGCTCAATGTCTTCCGTGTTTGAGTTGGTTCGACATGGTCCATGGCTTTTTAGAATAGTGGATGGGGTGGGGTGAAAATGATTTGGGTTGAATATTTATATAAGGGTGGACTTATAAAGTAGAGATATATAAATGGGTGAGGAAAAAAAGGGGTGGGTAGGAGAGCTTTTGAGGTGGCTATAGCCGCACCTTTCCTCGGACCCTCTCTAAACCCTCTCGGATTTATACAAAAGGAACTCGTGATTTGATATAAAACCCCTTGAACTTGTAAAAATCGTAAAGCACTCTTAGCCCCCGTTTGGATACAGAATATGATTTATTCTTGGGTATTTATTTATCCGAGTATAAGTGAGTATAAATAAGGATAAAGTGATTTTGTGTTTGATTGTGTTTTGAATTATTCTCGTTGCTCCCGTTTGGATACCAGATAAGCTCCAGATAACCCCGGATAAAAAAAATTTTGTGTTTGGAAAGCTCGGATAAACCCAGATAAAATGTGCCAGAATAAACTGGTATAAAGTGGTATACGGATTCCAATCAACCCCTAGAATAAAATTTATCTTAGATTATTCCACCCAAAGAATAAGTGGGCCCACTGTCAAATCAATTGTCATCACCTCTTATAAATCACATGTCAAATCAACTATCATTACTTTTTTACCTTTTATAAATCATTATCCATACTTTATTCACATTTTACCCAAACAACAAAACATTTATTCTTACGATTCTCAACGAGAATAATTCAAAACACAACCAAACACAAAATCACTTTATCTTTATTTATACCCACTTATGCTCGGATAAATAAATACCTAAGAATAAATCCTATTCTATATCCAAAACGGGGGCTTAATAAAATCACAAAATATTCACCAAGTCTGTGTGTTTTAAAAATATTGTTGAGTTTTTTTTTATTTTTTTGGTAAGGAAAAAATATTGTTAGTTTAAAAATATTGTTGAGTTGGGCCTATAGTCACCACAAATAACTCTGTATATGGTTAATGTTTACCATGGATCCATTTTAACCTCCCTTCGACTCCAGTTTGGATCTAATGCGGCCTGGTACTAAAAAGTATGTATATGTACCATTTTTGTATGTTTTGTCACATCAAGTTGTGTGTATTGTCAATTGTCACTTATCACACTATCACAAAAACGATACAAATGTTTTTTTAAAAGAAATATTTATTTTCTTTCTATATAAGATTTATTTTATATATTATTTTCAAATAGGTACTTGTATATATTACTCTATATGTCATATCATTATATTATACTAAAATATGATGACAAACCTAATAATTTTCAAATAAATAGATTTCTCATGAAATTATTTTCAGTAAAAAGAATTTATGTAAGTATTTTAAAAGATATGTGGGATTGTCCTTAGAAACCTAATGGAGTGGAATGAGAGAATATTTACAAATAATAAGTCATCTTGAACTCTTACTTAAATATATATCTAAATTTTACTTGAAATTTTCATTTGACATGGTGTTTTTGCAACCAATTTTTTGTTTCACTCATATATTTTAAAATTCACGTCCTCTTTTATTTATTTTTTATAAAACATTTGGATAAATGTTGGAGTCTTATTTGATTTAAGAAAAAATTTAATTTAGCATGAGTATGGATAAATAGTTTCAAAGATTTTTGAATAATTTTTATCTAAATTTTAAATGTATATAATATATAATGGGAGATAGCTCTTGCAGCCTAATCGATTGTGGGGAATCATTTAAAGCACATAAAAAGATGTGTCAACTTTAATGTACAACAACGTTTTCAGCCTTTTCAAATTTATACAGAGATTTTTTTTTCTTTGAGTAAATTTATCATTTGTTAAAATTTCATATTTGATGGGGGTACTAAAACATTATCAAGTTTAACTAGTTAATTCAATATGTTATTGATTCAGGTTAATTTTTTTAATATTTTGACATGGTTTGATAAATGGATAAATATTTAAGATAAATTACTCTAATTTATGAAAATAAAAATACTATAATTTTTATTCAGTTTTGAGTTAATCTTACATAGAAACAATCAATTGCTCATTTACTATACTAACTTATATTATAATTGAACTTAAAAACATAAAATCACCAAAATTTGCCTGCCCTCAATCTCGAGTTGACATTTAGGTAATTCGAAAGATTAGATATGGAACCAATCTTTGACTGAAATGAAACGGAGCATGTTTTATTTAAAAATACATAACAACCATCCACTAACTAATTAAGTCATTTAATATATATTAGTATCTAGTAAAACATACGTAGGTAACATGTTTTAAAATTACATAAGAGTGAGACATTAAATTCAAATGTAACGCACTTTTCTTTTATAAATATGTAATTATGTAAGTTGATGTATGATTGTATGCAAATAAATCCATGGTTGTATACTTGTATGTAAACAATTTATATGTAAATAGACCATCAACAGTTAAACTTTAATAATCTAAACTTATTGGATCCATTTAATTATAATTATTATTTTATATGGGCTTTCAACCATTGGTGGTGTAAAGTGGTAATAGAATAAGGGGGGTGACATATACATATGGCATTATATATGGGGGCCGACCTCACATGCAGCCCCTACCTTCATCTTCTCTCCCCTTTTTATATATATGGCTTTAGAAAAACAAACAAAAAAGCTCTCTAAAATGTTTCTTCTTCAGTTCTTCTTCCCTATCACTAACACCGCTCCGGCCTTCACTAGAGAATCTCTCAGACCTTGTGAGAAGTGACGATCGATCGTGGAGGTGGGTATTCAGTCAACTTGCGTTTCAAATATTCACTGACAGTGCTTTAATATGTGGTGTTTTATTTACATATTAACATCATGTATCTTTTGCATATAAAAGAAAGGGTTCCCAAGATAAAGTAGAATTCCAATTATTTACTATGTGTACTTAATGCATTAATGATCACTCATGTTAAGCCATTCTAGTGTCTAATTCAGTCCACATGCAACACTATTTTTCTTCTCTATTGATTTATCTATCTGGGCGTTTGAAAGGATCGCAGCTTGTTCACCGTAGTTTTTTCATAGCTTGCACTCCAAAAAAATAAAACTCATTGTGGTCATATCTCTCCGTAGTAGGAGTCATTCAATCATATACGTGTGGAGGCCTTATTCACTGAGAACAAAGTGACTTCACTTACTTCCACGTTTCCAAATACACTTCTCTAATCTCTATCTTTTTTATTTCATGTTTTTATTATATATTTTAGAGCATGCATGACTTCATTTGATTATATTCATGTTGTGATAATTATAAGAACTTGTGTTTAACCTAATATTTGTTTGTCACACACAACATATATTATTTGTTATTTTTAAAAAAAAATTATACTTTTCTATCACAATAAAATAGTATATTTTTTAAAAAATTAAAAATTTTAAAAATTAATTCATACACTATCATAAACCATCATATAATATAATAGGACAATATATATTATGTTATCATATTGTATGAGCTACAAAACAGATTAAGTGTATCAATACACATGAATGGATAATGTTAAAGACATTTTAATTTTTCACAAATATTAAAACCATCTATTGAGTGTTATACTTTAATAAAAAGTGTATAGTTGTTCTAAGATGTCTCGCATTCTAACATGAGGGGTCAATTCCCGAAAATCTAGGGTTGGGCTGAATTTTTAGAAGAACATTTTTATAATTTTGTTTAACTGTACCATATTTATTTAGACTCTATTTGAGAAAAGGATGGGTGCTGAGAAGAGAGAAGTTGATAGTTTCATACTTCGATTACTTGATATAGTGAATCATTTTTTGCTCTCCTCACATAAGCATATTTTACCAAATCATGTAAATCTGTGTGGTATTTTTTGTAGTATTTTTATTTTACAAGTGTTGAAATTTAATTCTACATGCGTCGCTGTATCAACAAATAATGCTCTATTTCAAAGTAATCGTGTCCAACTATCTTGTTGGGTCTATTTAGGGTTTTTCAATTTTTTTGATTCGGGGATATTAGTGTTAGATTTCAATTGATATATATATATCCAACGGTCGACGTGAATTCCGATGCGATGGACCCGTGATCTCGTGTTCGTGTATATGGGAAATGATACGGTGCTGCGGTATTGGGTCCATCGATCGCATCGGACGGTCGTTCATCTCGACCGTTGGATTTTTTTTATTATTACTCGCGTTCAATTGGTTCATGCTCTATTGGTTGATTTCGTGCGTTTTTTTTTTTATTTGTTCTCATGTGTGTGTTTTCTAATTAGGGTGTTATGCTCTTTGTTGCTAGTAATTTTGAGTTAAAAATGTATTTAGAATTTTGATTTGGTTTTTAAATTGGTTTATCTGATTTTGTAATGAAGTTGATGGAGTTGTAATTTTTTTTGTTCTTAGTATTTATGACACGGGGATTTGTATAGGGTGACATTTGTCTATGGTGGCTATTGGAAGCTCGTAAATCCCCGAAATGGTCTGAATCGTGTGGAAGAGAAGCAGTTCACAAAGGTTTTCGATAGGTAAAAAATTGTAACAATGTTTTGTGTAAAAACTCATGAAAACACACCTTTATGACTCCATTTTTTCCTTTTTTGTATACATTGTGAAAATTTTCTATCAAACTTTTGAAAATTAAGTTCTTCACTGTCCTTGCCTAACTCATAGCCGGCACTGGATGTCTGATCATCAGCTACAACATCGGTATCTCTGGTGGTGTTACCGCGATACAGCCCTTTCTCGACAAATTCTTCCCGTTGGCGTACATCGTGAAAAACCCGGGCCACTACTGCAAATACAACATTCCAAAGCCCATCTTCTTCACCTCCTCCCTCTACCTGGTGACTTTGGTCGCGTCCACCGTGACACAGAAGTTCAGTCGAAAGGCCTAGTATTTCTTGGAGGTCTTAGATTCTTGGTGGACGCGGCCACCAATGGTTTCTTACAGAAATTTGTGATGCCCATCGTCGGCCGTATCCTCTTTGGTGTCCGTTTTGATATCACCGATCAGTCTATGTCACTCCACTTCTCTGAGATAGTCTCGGCGAACCATCGAGAAATGCTCAACATTGTGTTCTAGATGATGATCACCATTGGCATCCTCGTGTTGATGAGGTTGGCACGTGGATGCCGATGATGATCACACCTAAAATAAGATGTTGAACATTTCTCGGTGGTTCGCCGGGGTCATTTCGGAGAGGTAGAGTGGCATACATTAATTGGCGATGCCGAAGCCGACACCAAAGAGGACATGGCCGATGATGGGCATCATGAATTTCTGTGAGAAGCCGTTGGTGGCTGCGCTCACCAGGAATCTGAGACATTCGAGCAACATCGATGTCTTTTGACCGAATTTCTGCGTCACGAGGGACGCAACAAAGGATACGACCAAAGCCGTCAGGTAGAGAGAGAAGATGAAGATTGGGCGAGCTTCGGACCGTGGTATTTGCAATATTGGCTTGGGCTCTTCACGATGTACGTCAACGGAAAGAATTTGTCAAGAAAGGGTTGCATCGTGGTAACACCACCGGAGATTCCGATGTTGTATCTGATGATCAGACCTCCAATGTCGGCTATGAGGTAGGTGAGGACGATAAACAACTTCATTTTCGAAAGTCTAACAGAAATTTTTCACAATGTATACAAAAGAGGGAGAGAGAGCCATAGAGGTGTGATTTCAGTGTTTATGTAGCAAATTGTAATTTTTCTGTTTTAGTGTAAGTGTTGGAGGCACCGGTATGAATGGACCTAGTTCACAGACGAGAGTGTCAGGGAACCAAGTTATTGCAATTATAATGTTTCCTTCGCTTGTGGTTGATGCTTTAAGACACTTGTATTGCATTTAGTTCATTGAACAGAGATGGGAGTAGGAAGGGGGAGAAACTTGGGAGTCAGACCATTTGAAAAGCCAAGAAAAAAAACTTGACCACAAGAGGTGGTGGAGTAGGCCAACTGGGTAGCCCTTTCCAATGGCATGTGACACAAAGGGTATCTGAAAATCATAGTTATTTCATACCATGTGCTGAGTTTAATTGCAATTGTTTTTGATATGAGGTTGCAATGGAATTCTTGGATTATGTGGTGGTTGGCCATTTCAGTGGATTCTGTTTGGTCATAGACTTCTGGACTGTATTTCTAGAATGGACAATGCAGTTTGTAGTTTTTTTTATATGGTATGGCAGTGATTGTGTGTTGTAATGCTGTAGTGCTATTTTTTATTTATTGTGTATGTGGTGTAATGCTATTTTATATATGTATGTATGAATGCTGTATTGCTATTTTCTTTTTTTGTTGAGAAACAGTGTGTGCTGTAATATGAAACATGTTGTTTAGTTGCTTATTTTCAAGCAAGTTATGGTGTAATCTGAAACAGGCACTGCTATTGCTTTATTTTCATGCATGTGTGCTGTAGTACTGGTTTTGAAACAGGTTATGTCAGTATTGTTTTTCAAACAGGTTGCTAAATTAAATAGTTTATTTGGGCTGTGCTTTGTTTATTTTTGAAGCAGTTTATGTTTTTTTTTATGGAAACAGTAGGCGTACGCCTAATATATTAAGAACAAGATGCCCAATTACAGATGCGTGAGATATAAAAGGGTAGATGCACAGTATATAGAAGTATTTTGAAGCAGCTTATGTTGTAATGCCAAACAGGTTGTAGTATTGTTTATTGAAAGCAGGTTTTGAAACAGGTTATATGGTGGTTACTGGTTAGTACAACTAGTTTTCTGGAACAGGTTCTGCAACTGCAGATTATGAAACACTTTGTTAGCATGTTGATGAACAGTACAATTACATTTGAATGAACAGTGAAGAGAAAGAGGTTAAACTTTGACATAAACTTAAAATTATTTTTTTGTTATTATTAAATCCAATGTACACGCACGTGTATATATCACATTGACCTCCTCCAGGGGTAACAGAATGTGTTACTTAAATAGCACAAAATTGTTTATACAAGGTTTCTTATATATGAATAGGGTGACTTTGATCAGCATAAGCATTGGTACATGAAACACATAATGGTATTTTTGATAATATATCTTTATTTTTTTATGAATGTGAGCATTGTTATCCTCACATCACTGAAACTATGTCTATTTAAATTGAAAGTCATGTTGTTTAATTGAACAAAGAACATGCACGTCAGATGTTGGAGAAAGAACCCAGGGAGACTACCCAAACTGAACAGTTAAAGTGAACTCCAGAAGTGGTGTTTATGATTTAAAGTCATGGCTAGACCTCTGAAATTTGAAGAGCAACATTTGACTAATAAAAGACAGGAAAAATTTAAGCAAACATTACCAACTGATTGACCTTTTGTTTGGCAGTATCCCCTAAGTAACATACCTACTATCTTGCCAATGAACATGTGATGTGAATATATAACTCCAGGTGATGGGGCTGCTTCTTTGTATAATAATGGAAGGACAAAGATGTGAAAAAAATTCAAAGATTCAAAGCTCTGTGGCTTAAAAAAAATTCATATAGCAAAAATAAACGAAAACCTATAGAATACCCATGAATGACCAATAATATCCTTTCTATCAAGTGAAAAAAAATAGATTTGTAAACAAACATACTAGTAGATAAGTGAAATGGTCAGGGGATGAGTGTGTCAGATGTATCTAATTAATAAACAATTGTGTTTGTTGTTGTGGAATTTCAGTCCATGTCTTGTTCAGTATGGTTGCTCTGTTAGATATTTGTAATGTTACTCCAAGTGGTGGGACAACTGTTTAACTTATGTGTGTTTGTTATGAGTGAAATAATGTTGAATATTCTTAATGAAACAGTTTTGAATAAAATAGGTACTGTTATGTTCTGAATGAAAGCTGAGAGACATATTCTATTATGTTGTGAATATTATTTCTGATTGTTGATGAAATGGGAGGCTGAATGAGCAGTTATATGTTTATGTATCAAGTTTTGTTTGTTCTTTGGAATGAACCAACTCTATTATATCCAGAGAGTTGTGATGTATCAGTCTTTGTGAATTCAATTTTGATGTATCAGTTCTTTGAGTTTTCATGTTATTTGAGTGTGTTGTTAACAGTGTTTGTGATGTCATGTATGAAACTTCAACCAGTTCCTAAAACACTTCACTATTGATATATATAAAACTTCACTAAGTGACATATACCAGTTTGTAGAACACATCAAATACAATGACATTGTTCATTCAAATCTCAAAATACAGTGAATGAAAAATATGAAAATCACAAAGCACATGTAAATCTTCATTTCCCATGAATTGTATTTTCTCCTCCATTTCCTTCATCTTTCCCTCCATTATTTTGATTTTTCCTCTAGTAACTGCAACTTATAAACCACTGTTTGTTTGAACATGGCAAATTCATCCATCATATTGAAATCATTTTTCAAAAGTCTTCCACCCAAGCAAAATATTTACAATGTCTGAGTTTGTTAATATTAAAAAAGAAAAGAAAAGAAGATGCCAACTTTTAAGCAATGCAACAACCCAACTTCTTTAACACACTCAAAACAAAAAGATGCACTCACCCCCCATTGTTGACATTCATAAAACCTCTTCCTCTTGCTTTTTTTTTCTTTAGTTGTTGTCCACATTTTATATAGGATGTCAAAATCACAATGGGATTTGGGATGGAAAGGTGGCTCATAGAACTACTCATGATTGAGGATGGATTAGAGAAGAAAAAAACACAAGGGATGAACATATACACTTAACACGAGGAATTGAATATGCAATTTCGGTTTATTTGGCCAATTCGACGGGATAAGAAGAAAATTCAGTTTGAAGAAAGTGGCAGAGGAAGAAGGTGCTTATTTTGACATTTTATCATCCCCAATAATAATATTGGGGTATTCTGGACATTTCACTATTGTTTAATGACCTTAGAGCATCTCCTTAGGGTCAAAAAATAATAAAAAATTAAAAGTTGATTTTAGAGTCTCACTGTTCATTTATTAACTCTGACCACAATCTCTATTTTCATTTCTATTATATTTTTATATACTTTTTTTTTATAAAACTTAAATTTATATTATCCCACTTTTTTTTATGTAGTACACAAAATTAGGAACTATAAAAAAATTTAAAATCAGTGGAAGTTAATATTATCAGTTCCATACCAATGATAATTAAATATATATTTTTAAACATATATTAAACATATTCAATATTATACTCATTTGAATTATATCAATTACATCTATCCAATGATATCAATTTTATGAAAAATGAAATTATGTATAAGAAGTTATACACTTTTTTAAAAATAAAAAAATTAAAAAAAACTCTAAATTTGGAGGCTCAAATAGTGAGCCTCCAAATTTGGAGTCTCAAAAACCATCCTCCAAAATGGAGGGCCGTTTTAGAGGACGGTTGGAGATGAATTTTCACCCAACCGTGCTCCGTTTTGAAGAAATGGAGCAAGGTTGGAGAAGCTCTTACATCCACAATCCTTACCGCTTTTTTTTTTAAAAAAAAATATACACTCAGTTTGTATATAATATTATAAAAAGTAAAGTATGTCTGTGTGTGTGATTAGGTGCGTATTGGGGTGCACCGTGTGGACATGGGAGCACTGTGCGACATTGCATATGCACCATCCGATCATGTAATTTCGCGATTAGAAGGTCCAATGTTAAAAAAACTATTAACGGTAAGAGCCTCCCATCCGTGATTGCACTATTTGATCCTCTGATTCATTATTATCAAATTGAAATCACCATTTAAAAAACAAGAAAAAAGAAAGATGAGTTCTTCAGAAGGTTATTTTTTAAAAGATAAACAGATCTCAACCATCCATAACGTCTTCAAAGCATATAACATACATAAGATCAAATTCCAATAAAAGCAACGATTCTCAATTAAATATAAAATAAACATAGCTCAAGCTTTGAATCATTCTTAAATTTCATCTACATCATTTTAACAAACATGTGGTATGCATATATCATCATTCATCAATATTAACATGAAAAAATTATTGGATCCATCATGAACCACACAAAAAGTGACATTATAAGTAAAGAGATCTCATCCTCACCAGTAAATCTTGATCTCTAAGTCTTTCAAATCCAATCGAGATCACCAATGAAGCCAAATGAGAGGGTGGAGAGGAAAAAAGAGAGGCGTACACACACCACTTCTTTATTCTTC
Organism: Acorus calamus; assembly: GCA_030737845.1. Lineage (NCBI taxonomy): Eukaryota > Viridiplantae > Streptophyta > Magnoliopsida > Acorales > Acoraceae > Acorus > Acorus calamus. Next base: position 28,252,716 of record CM060868.1, on the reverse strand, counting down.
TCCTTTTTCTTTCTCTACTTCTCCTCCCCCCCCCCCCCTTTTTTTAGTTCTCTTGGATGAAATTGGGGCGGGGGGGGGGGGGGTTGAGGGAGTAAGAAGAGGTATTTATGCTCAAAAAGAAAAAAATGTTGTTCGGATTTAGAGAAGAGGCATTTAATGTCAAAAGGTAGTTGATGGGGAGTGAGAGAAGGTAACCACAAGGGAAAAGGGGATAGAGAATAACCACAAGAAGAAAGGGGAGGTGCAAAAAAGGGTGCAACTTGACCCATGTTGAGCCCGTCTATTACCACCTACCAATGTGTAGTCCCTCCTACCAATTTTTCTCATAATATTAGTTTTTATGTTATACTAATCTCACGACCATTTAAATAACATTGAATGGGACTTCTCATCCCCCCCTCCCCCATTTCACTCAAGATGTATATCAACATAAAAAAAAATAAAGATTAGAAACTTACAGTAAGACAGAATGTTGAGAATACTAAGCCCTTGGATGGGAAGACAGAACGTTGAGATGTTTGGAAGATAGAGAGGTTGAAAGATCTTTTATAAAAAGATGTTCGAAAAAGCAGAGTGAAAAACTACATTAATGAAGTATAAATTCACATTTCCTGAAATAGAAACAATAAAAGAAATTATACAACCACCAAAAGAGTTTTAGAGATTGTTTTTTAAAATAATTATAAAAATATTTAAATACAAAATCATAAAATTTAAATAATTTTTTTCGTTTACTGCTCGTTGAAGTTAAAAGATTTGAATTTATGTTCATTTCTTGTACTAACAAAAATTCACTAAAATTGGATATATAAGAAAGAGGACTTATCCTCTAATTTGTTGTTATTAAATTGCAATCACCATTTTAAAAAAAAGGAAAAAGGAAAGATGAGTTGCATTCATATGATTATTTTTTAAAAGATAAACAGATCTCAACTATCCATAACATCTCCAAAGCACACAACATACATAAGATCAAAGTCCAATAAAAACAATGATTCACAATTAAATCTAAAATAAACATAACTCAAGCCTTGAATCATTCTTAAATTACATCTACAATATTTTAACAAACATGTGTTATGTATATCATCATTCATCAACATAAACATAAAAAAAATTATTGGATCCATCATAAATCACACAAGAAGTGAAATAATAAGTGAAGAGATCTCATTTTCATAAGCAAATCTTGATATCTAAGTCTTTCCAAGCCAGTTCAAAATCACTAATGAAGCCAAAGGAGAGGAAAAAAGAGAAGCACACATACACACCACTACTTCTTTCTTCTTCTCCTTTTTCTTTCTCAGCTTCTCTCCTTTTTTTCTTTTCTTTTTTGGCTCTCTCCGATGAAATGGGGGGGGGGGGGGGGGGTGAGGGAGTAAGAAAATGGATTTATGTCCAAAAAGGAAAAAATGTTGTTGGGATTTAAAGAAGAGGCATTTAATGTAAAAAAAAAGGTAGTTGATATGGAGTGAGAGGAGGTAACCACAAGGGAAAAATGGTTAACCACAAGGGGAAATGGGAGGTGTAAAAAAGGGTGCAATTTGGCCCATGTTAAGCCTATCTATTATCATCTATCAATGCGCAGTCCCCCCACCAATTTTTCCACAACATTAGTTTTTATGTTATACTAATCCTACCACCATTTAAATAACATTCCATAGGACTTCTCATCCCACGCCCCCCCCCCCACCATTTCACTCAAGATGTATATCAACATAAAATAAAATTAAAATATAAAACAAATATTAGAAACTTACAGTAAGACAGAATGTTGAAAATATTATGCCCTTGGATGGGAAGAGAGAGTGTTGAGATGTTGGAAAGATAGAGAGCTTGAATTATCATTTATAAAGAGAGGTTCGAAATAACAAAGTCAAAAACTACATTAATGGAGTATAAATTCACATTTCCTGAAATAGAAACAATAAAAAATTTATACAACCACAAAAAAAATTTCAGAGATTTTTTTTTAAATAGTTATAAAAATATTTAAATACAAAATCATAAAATTTAAATATTTTTTTTGGTTTTATGTATTGAAAAGTCAATCTTATGCACTATCGGCCTTAGATTATCATTGTTTCCTTCCAGTTTGAGGAATGCATAGCCTACAAGATATGGTTCTCCAATTGAAAATGACGATGATAAGCAATGATTATGATGGTGTTGATTATGATTCTAAATAAACTAGCATTTACTTGTCATTTCAAGTTTTGCCTTTACTTTTCCATATTATTATATGGTTATAAACATTTTGCCCCTCTACTTCAATAATATAAGTGATGGAGTTATGCTCATAATGTTATTTGTGGATGGAAAACACAAATAATAATAAAAAAATAGAAACTTACAGTAAGACAGAATGTTGAGAATACTAAGTCCTTGGATGGAAAGACAGAACGTTGAGATGTTTGGAAGATAGAGAGGTTGGAAAATCTTTTATAAAAAGAGGTTCAAAATAGCAGAGTGAAAAACCATATTAATGGAGTATAAATTCACATTTCCTGAAGTAGAAACAATAAAAAAATTTATACAACCACCAAAAAAGTTTCAGAGATTTTTTTGTAAAAAATAATTATAAAAATATTTAAACACATAATCATAAAATGTAAATAATTCTTATGTGAATTATCCTCTAATTCATTGTTATCAAATTGCAATCACCATTTAAAAAAAAAACAAAAAAGAAAGATAAGTTGCATTCATAAGGTTATTTTTTAAAAGATAAACCGATCTCAGCCACCCATAACGTCTCCAAAGAACACAACATACATAAGATCAATGTCCAATAAAAATAATGATTTACAATTAAATCATAAATAAACATAGCTCAAGCCTTGAATCATACTTAAATTTCATTTACAGCATTTTAACAAACATGTGGTATGCATATCAATATTCATCAACATAAACATGAAAAAATATTTGGATCCATCATGAACTACACAAGAAGTGAAATAATAAGTGGAGATCTCATCCTCACCAGTAAATCTTGATCTCTAAGCCCCTGTTTGGAAGCTAAATAAACCCGGATAACCACATGAATAAGTCAGAATAGGCATAATGGGTTGTTTGGTAAGGCAGACTACTGAGGGATAACTTATGCCTGGATAACCATGGATAACCCTGCATAAGTATTCCAATGGTCACCAAGAATAGAATTTATACCCATTTATTCCGCGTGAAAGAATAAGTGGGTCCCACGCGACAACTCATCATACACCATTGTCTTTTTCATTGAAAAAGAAAACCACCCGTACAAGAACCTATTCTCCTCTGGTTTCTTGGTTTTTCCTTTTTTTCAAAAGGAACTCGTGACGAATCCCTTCGCAGCCACAACAAAAGCTTCACCACCAGCGAATCCATGGCTTCCCGTTGAAATCGACCTTACCAAAAACTGTTTCGAATATTTCGTGAAACCAAATCCTTGACCTGTCCATCAACCCCTTTCAAAAAAGATTTGGATTCATCATGAACTAGACAAGAAGTGAAATAATAAGTGAAGAGATCTCATCCTCTCCCGCAAATTTTGATCTCTAAGTCTTTCCAAGCCAGTCGAGATCACCAATGAAGCCAAAGAAGATAATGGAGAGTAAAAAAGAGAAGCACACATACACACTACTTCTTCCTTCTTCTTCTCCTTTTTCTCTCTACTTCTCTCCTTTGCTTTTCTTTATTTTTTTTATTTTGGTTCTCTTGGATGAAAGGGGGGGGGGGGAGTGAGTGAGAAGAGGTATTTATGTCCAAAAAGGAAAAATGTTGTTGGGGTTTAGAGAAGAGACATTTAATGTCAAATGGTAGTTTATGGGGAGTGAGAGGATAACCACAAGGAAAAATGAGAGGTGCAAAAAAGGGTGCAACCTGGCCCATATTTAGCCCGTTTATTACCACCTACCAATGTGCAGTCCCCCCTACCAATTTTTCCCACAACATTAGTTTTTATGTTATACTAATCCCACCACCATTTAAATAACATTCCATGGGACTTCTCATCCCACGCCCCCCCACCATTTCACTCAAGATGTATATCAGCATAAAATAAAATAAAAATAAAAAACAAAGATTAGAACCTTACAGTTGACATAATGTTAAGAATACTAATTCCCTTGGATGGGAAGACATAATGTTGAGATGTTGGGAAGATAGAGAGTATGGAAGATCATTTGTAAAGTGAGTTTTGAAATAGCAGAGATGGGACATAAAGTTGGCATTAAATGCTGATCATTGCTGTGATTTGTTCAAATCAGCCGCTCGATCCCACCAGCTAAGTCCTCGTAACTGCCCTGAACTCACCGCTTCCCTGAGGTGGGACATAAAGCTAGCATTAAATGCTAATGATAGTGGCATGTTGCCCAATTTAACCGTCAAATTTCGCAGGCAAGTTTCCACAAGCCACCTAATTTCATCGTCTGTCAGAGATGGGACATAAAGCAGACAATGATGACTGGCGGGTTGCTGGAGTCAGCCGCTTAGTGCCCGCCGGTTGCGTTGAACAAGCCAGCCCCTCCCTGGACATTTTGTCAGAACAAAGATCAGGAGGGGAGTCCAATCCCATTCTATTATCCAATTCAGGCTTTTATCCAGTGGTAAAACCTTTTTATCGTTTTTACTGTAAACGGGGGGGGGGACCTTTTTCATTCATCCACAAATCAGCAAATTATCATAATTACTCACCCCCCCCCCACCATTTGAATTTTTGAGAGAGAGAGAGAGAGAGCTTTAGTTGAGGGAGGAGAAAACCCGTTGACCACCAAAATCCACTTTCTAGAAACCCTCTCTAACCACTGTTTTAAACTCCTCTCAGCCCTAGCCAAGTAAACCCACTCCATATCTAGGTGTTGGCCAAGTTCAGAAAACCCAAAACCCAGGTACCAGGCGACTAGCCCAAACCAACCGGTAGACATAGGCGCCTAGATTGAAGTAATCAGCATCCTCCCCCTTTTCCAGCAGCCTTTTTCAAGTTCTTATCAAGCAGAAAAGATTCTCCGTTTTCACTTCTAAGTGCAGCTGGCCATAGCTTAGAGATGAGAACCCTACATCTACCCCAGCGAGACGATCAATTGAAACATCAACTTTTCCTGCTTTTTCATAAAGCAGGTGGCGATCACACCCCAAATATGTAGCTGTCAGTGACTCAAAAAAGACCCTTCCAAGAGGTGATTTGATCAGCTACGAGGCAGACCAGAACCAAGCTTCTGGGAGACCTCTCAAGATCAATACCGACAAAGCCGTCTCAATACCTATTAAAACAATGGTTAAAAATAATAATCTAAACTACATAAGTTGACAATGATCTAAAACAACTACCATTATCACCAACACTACTGATGACTCCAACTCCATCACCACTACCACAACCACCACCACCACCAACACTCATACCATGACCACCATTCACCCAAGCTTCCATCACCACATCTAATGCGTCTACAACAATCAAAACACAACACGACCATTATAAAATCCATCATAACCAACACCACCCAAATAAACCTTAAGCATCTACATTCATGCCCATCACCACCAGCAAGACAACATTCACATTTCCCACCATCGAAACCACCACCTACACCATCACAAGCACAAATGAAACCACCTCCATCACCATCACCATCAGCAAGACAACATTCCCATTTTCCACCATCGAAACCACCACCTACACCATCACAAGCACAAATGAAACCACCTCCATCACCATCACCATCACCACAACAACAAATCCTAAACATACCACCACCACCATTGAAACCACAAACACGATAACATCTGCCAATGCAATCACATCTTTCATGAGAACCAAAAAAATTAGAACAAAAAAAAAATGAAGATTGAATCCTCACCTAAGTGGTCTGATTATCCAATTAGGGCATCAATCACCACAACAACAAACCCTAAACATACCACCACCACCACCACCACCATTGAAACCACAAACACAATAACAACCACCAATGCAACCACATCTTCCATAAGAAACACAAAAATTTAGGGAAAAAAATGAAAATTGGAATCTCACCTAAGTGATTTGAAAATAATGTTATTTCTATTAATATTATTCAAATGGGTTTAAATTGTACATAAATGTTATTTTTTTCTTTCTATTCAAGTAATATTGTTGGTTTGAGAGTTTTAAATGATGTATTTTTATAATATAAGGTTGGTTGAATGGGATATATGCAAAAAACTCATTTTTAATTTTAACATGTCTCATTTATGTGTAATTTCATTATAAATTTTATAAATGATTTATTTAATGATTATTAAATTATCCATTATATCATTTATGTATATATTACATGGTATACTATATCTTATATAAATGAGTTGAAAAAAATTGAGAGTATTAATTGTGGTAGTGGGCAGCTTTTTCAAATTATTATTTTTATTTACATGCACATCGTGTGTGGAGAAAGACTAATAATTAACTATTCTAATGTTCATAAATAATACGTTATTTTATATTTGATTGCGTTTTTAGTTATTTTTGTTTGTAAAACATAAATATAAGTTTTTTTGTTTGATTAATCATAGATAAATTCGATGATAAAAATAAAATATGAATAATATTATAAAGATGAAAAATGTTAACATATTATTATCAATTTTTTACATATTAATATTATTATATTTTATTTTTATCATCGAATTTATCAATTTAGTAAAATAACACAAGAGGACCTCGAATACTATCAATTTTTTACATATTAATATCTACCCTAATCCCTAATAACTATTTTGCTACCCAAACATAGAATAAGAGTCACCTTAGTTTCTCTTTTGAGGGGAAATCGAACAGAAGAAGAAATCGAAGCGAAGATAAATTCGAAGATTTCGGTCTCTCGAAATCTCATGATTTGATTTACGGTCTGTATAATCTCTCTCTCTGTATATCTATCTCAGTTTAATTTTTGTTCCGTCGCTTCTATTCGAATCTGATCCTTCAAAGTGTTCGAGCTTCTGCCGCCGAAGAGCCGATTTTTATCTGATTTTGTGTTCTTTTTCTTTCATTCATATCAAACTACAACACAATTTGCCGAGACAGCTTGAAAAATTGGAATTTTTTTGTGTTCTTCTTCTCCTCCTGATTTTATCAAACCCTAAACCCTTTAAATTTGTTTATTTTGGTTCTCTGATTTCGCACTTTTGTAATCAAACCCTAAAAAACATTGTTGTAGCCGTTGATGATGATTCTTAATTGCTTACATGTTGTCTATCAAAACCAGATTAATCAACCTAGAGAGACACCCAAGTAGAAGTTCCTCAATAGAAGGCTTTGAAGAATCCAAGTAAACCTAACAAAGGAATAATTTTTAGTAGAAATGTTAGGAGGGTTGTATGGGGACCTCCCACCACCTTCTTCGGCATCGTCGAATGATGAGGATCAGCAGCGGAGCAGCAGCAACTCCACTGTGTGGTCGAGCAGCGTCAAGATGGCCCCGCCCACGCTGCGCAAACCCTCCATGTATGTGCCCCCTCCGTCGGTCCTGAAGCCCCAACATTCCCAATTGAAACCCCGGCCTGTGAATTCCATTCCTCCTGCGAAACCTGTCGCCCAACCCATGGACGATGGGGGCTGAGGAGCCCGTCGTTCCAACCCGCCCTCGTGGGGGTCACTTCATCCGTGATCGAGGAGTATGATCCGGCGAGGCCGAACGACTATGAGGAGTACACGCGGGAGAGGAAGAGGAGGTTGGTGGAGGCGGAGAAGAAGAAGGAGCTTGAGAGGAGGCGGAAGGAGGAGGAGGAGAGGGAGAGGGAGAGGGAGCGGAGGGAGAGGGAGGCGGCGGCTGAGAGAGCGGAGAGGGCGGAGAAGGATTTGAATATCTCTGGGGAGGAGGCGTGGAAGAGGAGGGCGGCGATGAGTGGTGGGGGGAATGTTGTGCCGAGATCGCCTTCCCCACCGATGGATGGGGATGGTTTTGCGATTGGGAAGTCGGGTACGGCAGGGTTGGGGGTTGGGGCTGGTGGGCAGATGACGGCGGCGCAGAGGATGATGGCGAAGATGGGGTGGAAGCAGGGGCAGGGTCTCGGGAAGCAGGAGCAGGGGATCACAACGCCACTCATGGCTAAGAAGACGGATAGGAGGGCTGGGGTGATTGTGAATGCAAGCGAATCCAAGATGGAGAAAAAGCCCAAGAGCGTCAACTTTAGCAGTCCGCCAACAAAGGTCTTGCTACTCCGAAACATGGTACCATTTCTCTCATTATTTTGTTGTTATGGACGTAATTCATATGATTTATTAGGTATGTTATCATATTTCACTTTTACACCCACTAAAACACTGGTTTGTGTAGATTGTGGTAGTTTATTTTATGAGACTAGTTATTGCAATAATTGATGATTTCATTATAAGACACAGTTGGAAGTCACTTGTGGTATTCTCTACTCTGATAGTCTGGCTGCTTTAATACCTAGTTTTTCCATTGAAAGTGCAGTTATTACTGAAGGGTTGGCTCCTCAAGCTTCATTTGGGCCAAAAAAAAAAACATTCGAGTATTCATTTGAACATATACTTCTAGCATAATTAATACATCTTGAGATAATTGGATAAAGATTTCACTGTTGTGATCTGGTCTTGTTTTGCTGTCAGATGTATGACTGATTTAGTGACAAGTTCACTGTCAGGCTTACGATAGAGTATTCCTAAACAAACTCCTTATTCTCCCCCCTTGCCACTAAGTTTAGTCGAAAAAGTATATGTTCAATGATTTGAATTTCAGAACTGGAATTTGTTCTCCAAAGTATAATTTACAGAACTAAGTTCATTTACTATATGTTCTCATATAATCATATTCGAATTTTCATTCACTTTTTTCCTGAAGGAGGAGGGTTCCTTAATATTAATCGACAACTGAATGGACTTACAAAAAGGCATAAATCCCGAAACAAAAGGAGAGTAAAATGAAAAATTTTAAAAGGTGGGACATAAGGAGTGTCCAGTGTCCACATACACTTCCTTTGGGCATCTTAGCTCCTTTTTTTTGAGAGAGAGAAAGAGAAGGATAGGTGCAATTTTATTGGAAAATGCCCCTGAACAAAGTAAGACGAGGGATCTCCGTACAATTTTAATAAATGGAAGAAGGAAAGAAAAGAACGTATTATGAAGGGAAACCCTTAAAAGAAAGCCTCCATCTCTTCACCTCACAAACCAAAGATTTCTTATAATTGTTGATGGATTGTCCACCCCCAACATTATAGTCACCCACCCTCTAGGTTTGAGGAAATAGCCGCCCATGTATTCTCCTAGTGGAACCTTTTTTTATTGGAACAAGCATTCATTACATGTGATCCAAGATGTTCAGATTTCCCAGTACTATGAGGAGAACACGTGGGATAGTATTATCTGTTTTTTGAAATTGGTGGACTCATATTCTCAAGGCTCAAACTGTGTGTATTAAGAGGGAGGTTTTCCCTTCCTGAGTGAAATATTTGGGGGGTGGGAGGGTTGTGATGTAAATGAGGATCCCTGCCTTTCTTATTTTTTTCTTTCCATTTTCTGCTATCTACTTGTAACCCTAATTGTTTTCTTGTTAATAAAAATGGAGTTACCATCCCTTTCAGAAAAAGTAAAATGCACACACACACTTTATGGAGACTTCTGGTTGAGGCTGTTTTCTTCTTAGTTGTCATCATATGATAATTATTATAGAGTTCCCTTTTTTTTTGAGAACTGGTAGGAACTCTACATGAGGATTTTATGAAGTTATAGCTCCATTTGTTGGTGTTTCATATCGTAACATGATACACTTCTTTTCAGCTTGCTTTGGAGGAGTTTCTCTTTTATGAGCCACCATTAGCTATCTCTATAATTGTTTTTCTCTTTTTTGATTGGAGATCCCTCGTCTCCTTTTGTTTGGGGTTTTTCTATTAGTAAGATCGCACCTACAGTCTTCTTCGAAAGAAAAAAAAAGATCATATTTCCTTTTTATGATTTTATTACCTTTACTAATTTTCTAAAATGGTCCCACATTTGATAAACAGTGCAAATGGTCTCACATTTTATAAACAGTGCTAAATATTATTGTCTTTTTCCAGAAACTATCAAATCTCATCCCTCCCTGCTTAAAAACACACTTAATAAGAAGGTGATTTATTGTCCTGATCTTTTTTTTTTAATGGAAATGGTAGGCCATCACCTTCATATTAAATAAGAAGAAGAGAGCCCAAAAGGAATACAAAGACACAAAACATAAAAGAAAGGGAAAGGAAGTCCTCAGTAGAAGAGATCTCTACGGAGAAGGACCCCATATCAAGCAAAGCTACTCATTAATCACTAAACACTCCCCACCAGCGAAAATGGACGTCGCCCCCACACAAAAATGCCCCCAATCCTTAATCCCGCCAATTGCCTCCTCCCACACATTTTCAGCATAAGGTCTATCACCCTTAAATATAACATTGTTCCTCATGTACCAAATTGACCACACCACAGCCGGAATAACAATTTGAGAAACCTTTGCTCTAATGCTCCTATCACCCGAGCACCGCAAAACCATTGTTCTGATTTTTATAATGCATAATTCACGTTGGACATTGCTTTGTTGTACCCATTTTTCTCTTTTTTCATTTGTCAGTATCTTTTTTAAATAGATCATTCAAAATGCCTGAATTTTTTGTGGTGATCTGATCTTCTGAAACTTTTGTGTTTTAGGGCCATAGGTAACTACAAATCCAGGATGCCTAGGAGGGTATAGATAAAATTAAAAAAAAACTCAACCTTTTTTTTCTCCTTTGTGTATTGGATGTTAAATCCTCACTGTTTACAACCATTTGATTTCCTGCAGGCCACTCAGCAAGCTATTTTTTAAATGTATATTCTATTTACTGAAAAATTGACAATGGACTTCTGTTATTCCTGAGGCTCATAACTGTGGATCCGAAGCTAAGATGAACACTAGCAAAATGATATGGAAGATATATATAGAGATCCCTGACCGAAATCCAGAAAATTCCTAAAAATAAAATAGATTCACAAATGGTAATCAGCATTTCACTGTGAAATTTTCACCTACCATGTGAATGAACCTGCGAGGACAGCGGTTACTGTTAACTATATAGACAATAAATCTGATATTCTTATGATTCTGAAATGCTGTTGGGGCTATCTGGGCATGTGGATGACTTTTTTGGCTCAAAAAATATTGTTTGTGTTCGGCTTGTACTTCAGCTTTAGGACATAATATTCTGCTGATTTTTTGGGGTGAATATGCTCAAGTGGATTAAATGGAAAAAATAGATCTTAATTTTAAGCATAGGATTTTATTGAAGTGTTGCAATGTGGCAATGTGGTACAAGTAAATTATTTAGAAATAGAGCTGACATATATTCTCCATATAAATTTGTAGAATCAGGCCAGTCACTTAGAAGATGAGATACGTGATGGTCCTTGGATTATAAATTCATACGTTGGGACATCTAGTTACATTACTCATGCAAATTTCACAGTACAAATGTACAGAGATGAATTATATTGATATGTTTGAAGTGGGATCACTGAATCAGAGCCGACAATTTCTAGAGGCTGGGAGTCTGATTAGTTGAACTATTCTAAAAGATGCTTGTATAAAACTCTGTTTGATAAATGAAGATGGTGAGAGATGGTGTTTCCATTAGGGTAATCTTAGCCACAACTGTTGTATTGTCATTGTGGACAACTTTTTAGCTTAAAGGGTAACATTATAGGTCAGCATATGGGTATGTGATGTGAACTATTATGTATTGCATCAAGAAGAGAAGTTCAATGATGTGCATGTAAATTAGAGGGGATTAATTTAGGACAGATGGGATATTGACTGCAAATTCATGAAATTTGGAAATAAATGCTGGTGCATGCAGGTTAGATGGTATCAGGAATCAGTAGTCATGAAGAGAACTTACAAAACTCGAAACGACTTTGATGGAAATAACCAGTAGTTCTATTTGTTCTTGTAATTGTATTTGTTGAATGAACTTGAATGAAATTTTTGCGTCATGGAAAATTTTCAGTTGTCTTTTAGCAACATATGTATTGTATTGCAACAATAGTTATGTATTTTATAGTGTTGCATGAAATATGTTCAATAACTAAAAGTGAAACAAACATATTTTATAAAAGATGATGGAAAGTCCAAACCATTACTAGGACATGAACAACAAGTTTGAGAGTCAATTATGCTTTTTGCAGGTCGGTCCAGGGGAGGTCGACGACGATCTGGAAGACGAGGTCGCCTCGGAGTGTGCAAAGTATGGCACAGTGACGCGCGTACTGATATTTGAGATCACAGAGCAGGGATTCCCAGCCGAGGAGGCGGTCAGGATCTTTGTACAATTCGAGAGGTCGGAGGAGACCACGAAGGCACTCATCGATCTCGACGGCAGATACTTCGGGGGAGGACCGTTCGCGCCTCGTTTTACGACGAGGAGAGGTTTGGTCGGAACGAGCTCGCGCCGTTGCCTGGAGAAGTCCCAGGTTTTAGCTGAAGAAAAAAGAACAATGGTTTCCATGCAAAAAATTTATGGGGCAGTTGAAAAGGTAACTTTGTTGGTTTTCTTGATTTTTCTTTGTTGTTCTTTTTGTGTTGTAGCAAGGATGAGTAAATAACAGACACAAGGGTTGATGGTTAACCAACCAGCATCATCTATTCATTTCATAATTAGGGGTTCGAAATCGAGATATATGGGGTTGCAAATCGACAACTCTAACTGAAGTATTCAAAGGTTTATGGACCATAATTTACTAATCCCATATTTGGGGCTTGACATAGCCTTAATCGAGATAACTTAGTATTCTCGAATGGATAGTTATTGGGATAGTTTCAGTTTTTTTTTTTTTTTTGGGTGATCAAAGGCCCATGAAGGGCAGGTACAACAAGACTCGAAGTCTTTAAACCCAACAACACCCCACATAAGGGGTTAGCAGGGATCGATCCCTGATCAACCGCATACAGCGGATACACAGCCACCACCTCGCTAGCGAGGGAAGCGTGTTGGGATAGTTTCAGTTTGGTATACAATTTTATTTTGTATTATTATGAATGTCTAAAATCTAAATTATTGTTTTTGGGTGTATAAGGTATGAATAGGTTCTTCCAGTCCCCCTTATAATTATTTTTACAACTTATGCTGAATCTCACAAATTTTGCGAGCTGGAATATTTCCTGGAAGGATCCAAATCAGTTGTTTTGCCAAATTTTTCATTTACTACCTCGAATAAGCAAATTTATCATTTTGGTAAATTGTAGGTTTACATTTTCTCTTTCCCTGTAAATCAATTAGTGGAATAAGTTATTTTGTGTTTTGTTGTGTTTTGAATTATTCTCGTTGTTTGGATAAGATGTTAATAAAGTGTGTATAAGGATTTATTAAAGTTTAAAAATGATGATAATTGATTTGACAGATGATTTACTGATTTATAAGAGGTGATGACTTATAATTTGACAGTGGGCCCACATATTTATGTGAGTGGAATAACACGGAATAGTTTTAATTCCAAGGGTTAGTTAGAATTTATATATTAGTTTATTCTAGCATGATTTATCCCATGGTATTCACTGCATTATTCCAAACACTAAAATGTTTATTCTGCTTTATTCCAGGTTATTTAGTGGACCCTATCCAAATGGGGACTTAATAATTAGCATGAATGTTTAATTTTTGTCATTTATAATAAAATTTTATGTTTGGCTTAATTGTGTTATTATTTGAGTCTAATTGAGTTCTTGTACGAAGAGACCTATAGACTAAGGTCATATTCATATTTTTCATCAAATGGTTAAAATACTTTTTTTATTTAATATAATATATGGTTAAAAACCATCACTCCATGATAATAAAAAAGAAAAAGAAAAATATAAAATCTGAAAAACAACACATAAGATTTAAGATCCACTTAAGTGTGTATATTAAGTGCTTATATAATTAGAAGGCAGTGGCTTCGGGGGTCTCTGATGAGGACAGCAGCCACTGCATTCTTGGCTTTCATGTTCATCATGATTATAGCTCAAATCATGATAAATATTAGATATAGAAATAAATATTAAGGATGATAGTTACATCGTACCTTAACAATTGAAATAGCTCAAACATGATTATCTAGATCATTAAAAATCTATTTGAATAATACATTTTTAGTCGATGATATAACATTTTTATACTAGTCTGTTATCAAAATTTTGATATTTTTTCTCGTGACAAAGCAACGTATAATTACCATGTGTGAATACAGGTCTATGAAGGTACAATCCGACCATTTCTATGATATGTCCTTGACTTTTATTTGACGTTATTGAAAATGCTAGTCTCGGTGAAAATTTCCTTCTACATAATATAAATGAATAATTAGATTCACTTGTTGACATTATAATTCTCGGAATGAGAACAATGTCATCAATGTTTTCTGACAGTAATGATCTTGCACTCTATCACCTTATTCCCCCCTCTTTATGAACAATGAGTCGCGTTCCATTGCAAAGACCAGCGGCCTAATTTTAATTTAGATTTCTTATCAGTATAATCGACACCCCAACCTTTATTTCAAGACATTGATTTGGTAACCCGCTACATTTTAGAGGTTAGAAATTCAGTTTGGTGTACAACCTCACCTATTGCTTGTTCATTTGTTTCATTAATTTTATCAACACTAAAAAGCTTCTTTACCTCTCCGGGAATCAATGACAATATGGACGCGTTAACATAATCAAAATCTTCATTTGTTGCGGTCAACATACAACAATTTTAAAGGTAAGAGCATTCTTTATAATTCTCATGAATATTTGGATATGTGAAGCGGATCAATTCTTCAATACATCTGTTCTCCTTGCCAATTAGCATGTCTTCAAGAATCACTATCTTGTCCAGTTCAACTCTGTCAATCACAGATTCTTCTTGAGTCTTTCCTTCTCCAATTTTTAAATTCATTTAGCAAATTCTCAAGCTTGCATCTGTTTTATGAGAGAAGTGGAAGGCACACATAATCTCATTGGTAGTCTCATGCAATACACGATTATGAAAAAATAATTTCATGCAATGAATCATACGGAGAGATGAGAAACATATTCGAGGGTGGTGGTGATTGCACTTATTTGTCATGAGAATTTGTCTCAATGATCTCATAATCAAATAAGTCAAAACAAAAAAAAATTATAAATAAATATGATAGCTTGCATGTATGAAAAATAATAAAATTTTAGATAGAAAGTCTACACGGGCGCACAAATTGGGACATGCAAACTTAAAATTTCTATGGAAAATATACTAAAAATACAATACAAAATGATTATGAGTAAGTTACAATTAAAAATATTTCATTATATTTTCAAAATTGAATGTGATTTGGTGGATTTAGATACGATGTTATATTCTATAAAATCTATATATATTTCATCATCATCTCAATCTAAATCTTTTAAAAAATAATGATATGGCATGATCACTATCTTTTATTCAACATATCTTTAAAAAATTTCTTAGGATCATGCATTGTTCCTAATATATGCAATGTTACTGTTGGATGAATGAATAGTTTTAATATACTTTCTAAGGTGGAATTTAAATCCATGTGCCATGATTCATGTATGGAGTCAAGCATACATTTTGCAAATTATACATAAAAGACGATTCTAAAAAAAAAGAGAAGAATGAAATCAATTATTTGATATTTAAAGTACTGACCTTCCCTGCCGATTAATATTTGCTCTGTGTTGCAACTACTTGAACTTGCTCTTCTTCTTCTTTAGGATGATTTCCATCAACCTATGTCCTTAAAAAAAAATGCAAATAAAGGACTTAATATCTAGAATATATAAAAATCAATTATGATCCCTAAAATCAGGGATATAGGAATCA
This sequence comes from Acorus calamus, assembly GCA_030737845.1. Lineage (NCBI taxonomy): Eukaryota > Viridiplantae > Streptophyta > Magnoliopsida > Acorales > Acoraceae > Acorus > Acorus calamus. Next base: position 28,236,891 of record CM060868.1, on the reverse strand, counting down.
CATACATATTAGTTTTGTGCTTTATAAAAATTGATATATCGATATTCTTAATATTTTAAGATCATAGGATGTAATACAAATTCATTTTAAAATATTACAAAAATATACTAAAAATATATTATAAAATGATTATGAGTAAGTTACAATTTAAAAATAATCCATTATATTATCAATGAGATTTAGTGAATTTGGATATGATGTTATGCTATTTACAATTTATGTGAATTCCATCATTATCTCAATTGAAATCTAAAAAAAATAATAATAAAAAAAAATTCTCACCTTATCCTCTTTTTTTTTCATTCTTATTCTTAATTTAAAAAATAATAATCGTAAAAAATTAAGGGTAAATTTAGAAATGAAAGTATTACGAAGTTGAAAACAATTTTGGTTAGTGATGTAAATAGAAATAGATTTAGAAAATTGAATTTTGAAATCTTTACCTAAATTGTAATTGAATTTTGTAATATGAATCTAATTCGTTTTTTCTAAAAATATATGCAACATATGTTAAATGTAACACACAACAAAAAAAGGTGTTTGATATTTTTTCATAAAATGTACTGACAAGTGAAGAGATGATATGTTTTTAAATTGTTTTAGTAATGTAATTATTATGTTACATTTATGTAAATGTAACTGTTCTTATGTAAATGTAACTAACATCAGACAAATTATCTGATTATATTAGACAGTAACTAACTCACAAGATGACATGCATGAAGTCGTCTGTTACATTTGTAAAATGTAACTACTATAAATAAATTATGAAAAATGAATAGTGACATTGTAAAAATGTAATAGTAATGTCATACAACTATCTATTTATGTTTAGAAAATGTAATTGTCTCACAATATAACATGCATGATGTAATAAAACTGACGATCATAAATGCAGTTACATTCATAAATGAAGCTGACGATCAATACATAAAAAGATTTTGTGTTTTAGTTTTAAAATTATAACAGACATTCAAAATAAAAATAATGAAAGGTTAAATTTAAATATAACTGATCCGAACATGATCAAAATATAATTTTTTTTTAATATCAAACAAAACCAATTGCAAATAAAATTCAATTGCAAATTCAAAACATAACATATGTCAAACTTGATATGACACACATTGAAATGGAATCCAAATGGAAAAAAATGAATCAGTGACTATAAATTCCTCCCGAAATAGAAATTCGGATATGTTATTAGGTGTTGTTCATACAAAAAAAGATCGATTAATAATGAATGAATAAGAATTCAATTGAACATTCCAAAAAAAGATGAGAATTAATACTCTTCCACAATGCATGGTTGAAGATGTGAAATCATAATCATCATCGCATTTTGGGGAGTGGTTACCGACTAAAGCTAAAAAAGTATAATAGGTAGCGTTCATTTGTCACTTCATGAGACTTGTGATGGGCATAAAAGATGAGGCTTAAAAAAATTATTATTGTTGGGTTTCACTACATGGGCTTCAAAATTTAAGACCATTGAAAAACCCCAATAGGTGTCATTATTTGATTGGTTCCTATTTAACTTTTTACAAAGGTAAAAAAAGTAAAGACAGTATTATCATCCATTTATATTTAAGTTTTTCACTCCAAAACACAATTCCTCATTAATCAGGACTATATAACGGCCTCCTATCACTCTCTCTTTGAAAAATTTCTTTTCACCCTCATAAGACATCCGTCATTTCAAAAATTCATCTCCGGCGACCGAGCATCACTACATTTGGATTCCTCTCGTCGCCCTCTATCATATGAGAGGTGGATCGGCTACCTTTCGAATTCTCCTCCGACCTCTACCTCCTTCGACCTTCACCTCCATTTTTTTCAGATACAGTTACAAATATAGATGAATATATTAGAATTTCATATACAATGAACATATTAATTTTTCAGATACATATACAAATTTGGATACACTCCTATATTAGTTTTTTCAAATACACATGTATCTAAAAAATTTCAGATACATATTTCAATTATGTATTTAAAATTCAAATAAAACAATTATGGTTACATGTTAATGAAGTATTGCATAGATGATTAATAAGAGTTTTTAAATATACACGATAAAAATAATTAAATATTAATCGAATACACATTAATCAAATTTATTGAAACAAAATAACAAACATCAAATTGGACTGGATAAATAATTCAGATACATGTGTATTTGGAATCTGAATTAAATTACTTTGCATTATATATAAGTGTATCTTGAATCTGAATGATTTGAATAATGATCATGCAAAACTAAAAATATGTTGAATGACTCAATATGCATGATTATACACATACACAACAACAAAAACGATTATACAAATCCTAACTAAACACAAAATGCATAAAAATCCAGATACAATGGCCATGTATCTGAATTTAAATTAAATCCAACCCATAAAACGTATATGAGGATTTAAAAATGAATATAAAATCAGATCAATATGTTTTATTCATAATATTACTTAAATGGATCGCCATTGTTTGCATCACAATTAGTCGCAAATAAAAAAATTTAATCGAGTAATTCTTCTCTCTCCTCCAATCCCTATAAAAACTAAATTCGATAATTTATTTTCATTTTCACCGATCAATCTGAATAAAAAAATTGTAGTCCTTGTAGAAAAATAAAGTGGATAATTCAATCTTGCCTAGGTTTCACACGTAAAAATCTTATATTTAATATTTTAACCTGAATAAAATAGTCATAAATAAAATTATTGTATTTGTCTTGTTCTAACCTATTCAGAAATAATAGTAATAATAATTACTATTATAAATCAGATAAAGCTTCATCATTTCTTTCTTTTGCCGATCTTCCATTAATACTACTTTCCATTTCGTTTCCCCAAAAAAATAAAAACAAAAAAAACAAAAATTTGAATCACCGAAAATCGGAGCAGAAGATGATCCCAAACCTGACGCAGTCGCTGAATCTGAGCCCCCAATTCGTCGGAGGCGCCGGAGGCGGTGGAGTCCCCCCTCCGGCAACGGCGGGGGCCGGCGTGGCTCAGCCGGCGAAGAACAACAAGATGGCGGAGCAGCTGGTGCTGGAGCTCATCAACCCCGATCTTCGCGAGCAGGCCCTCCTCGACCTCTCCAAGGTCTCCATTCTCTCTCACTCGCTTTGAATCTCAAACTTGGGTTTTGTTTTTTTGGATCTTTTGATCTCGGATTGGATGCCCATTTTGTTGAATTTTTTTATCATCGATAAGTGTTTCTTTGCCTTTCGATCGTGGTGAGTTTTTTCAGGGAGACCTTTTATTCTGTCAAGATATGAGATTTGGAGATTAATCAGAGAAACCCATCATAAGGGGAAGAATTTGAGTTTTTTTTTTAATTTTTAAAGTGTTATTGATGATGAATTTGGAACAGAAAAAATGGTTGTGTTTTTTTTTTTCACTGACTGTTGATTTGAGTAAAGTCACTATGTATTTATATGTTATGCTGACTGTTGAAGTTGCTGAAAATAAGGTTTTTTTTCCTGGTCGCAATGGAACTGCAGTATTTTATTTTTGGATGAAACGTGGGAGCATCAAATGTAATTTTATTGGTAACAGTTGGGAGATCATACAGGATTAGTTTGTGATTAAGATGAGAGAAAAAGATTAGTTTGTCTGTTTTCTTGGGGGATCGACATTGATTTGAATCAATGAATTCACATATCTATTAGGTACACTTTTTTTTTATGTGAAGAAAACGGTAGGCTGACACTCTAAATATATTAAGGAGGAAAAGCCCAAAATAGATTACAAAATAAGCAAGAAAAGCGAAATAAAACAATCGGTACACTTATTGATGTAAAGTGAGTGATTTGGAAACCAATAAGTACAGTTGGATTTTATATAACGATCTTGAGTTATGATGTTGGTGACGTATTATGTTAGTTTAATTTTCTATAAGGGGAAGGTTTTTTCACTTCTAAAAAAACCCTTGAATTTCATCTAGTTCAGAAATGATGCTTAATTGAGTACTTTTTTTTTGACAAATCATGTGAAATGGGGATGTATTCAACAATTAATTTGGTCCTAAAGAGTTGAAGGAGAACATTAAGGCGACCTCAAATTGTAGAATTGCAGAGATTAAGTGGGTGAAAAATATTTGCTACATTTCTCAATATGAAGCTCAAATCCTTTCTTCATTAGAAAAAATGAAAAATGAAGAATCTGCTTGGCGGGTCATCTAGGGTACAAGTGGTGCAGAGGGTTGAGTAAAATGCCTAGGGTGCTTTTGGGCTGAAACAATGGCTTCATTATATCTGATAACTGCTTGGGTGGGAACCTGGGATCTGGTGTTAAACAAGCACCCAATAGCCTAGGTGGGCACCTAGACGGCCAGAGCAAATTTGGCTTGGCAGCTTCCTTTTAAAAAAGAAAGATTGACATTTTATTACTATGACCAGCAGAGTAACAACATGTCAGACAATATACAACTAAAATGATGCAAGGCAATAGAGGAGTCTATTTCCTCAGTACTGGGGATAGTGTGCCTCACTCCTCGATTACAATGTTGCATCCTCCCAAAACCATCCTACTAGCCCTGCACATTGAATGGTCCAAAATTTATAAACAAGGATGACCGCCCCCAAAGCAAGGAAACCGCTATTCATCTTTTCATGTGTAAATCACTATTCATCTTTTCATGGAATGTCCTACAATCCAATGGTTTGGCAAGCCCTTGGTAAGTCCTCGGATATAAAGCGCAACTTCTCCTTGCTAGAGGAACTATGGAGGGCATGCAAGAGTCTGAAGAAAAAGGGAGACCTTAGCAAAAAAGCAAAGATCTCACAAATCCTCATCCCAGCAACGGCGTGGGCTTTATGTCTCACGAGAAATGAGGTGGTTTTCAATGGGGACTCTTTTTGCTATATGAACACATGGGATTTGGTGGAAAGATTCATTTCAGAATGGGGTGGCATCTGTATTGGGGCCTCTTCTGTTCACTTTCAGTGGGGTAAATGTGTAATTGAGAAGTAATCTTTTGCTGTTGAGAATGGGGATTTTGTAGACATATTGTCTTCATTGTCCCTGTTTTCCCCTATTCTTTCTATATTTTCTATTTCTTTCAGTGCCTTGTGGCTTATTGCTTTTTTTTAACTAGTAAATGGCCAATCTTTTATCTCAAAAAAAAAAAAGTCAGTCTAGCAGAATGACCCTTCTTTTAATTCAAATGGAGTGAAATAAGAGATTGTGGGGGCATGTAGAAGCTGATCTATTTTCCATGCTCAGATCATATTTGCTTTATTCACTACTCCTAATATGATTCCAGACTCATTTTAAAAAAAATTTGACTATGCTGGTTGCGGACTGGCGTCATGGTGTGCCATTAATGAAAATTATACTGTGGGAGGAAAAATATGGAATGAATAGTGAATACATATATTTTTAAATTTTCTTTTTTGCATTTATTAAGCTTTAATTTCTTAATTGGCGTATTTACCAAATAAACACTCTCTCCTGTAGAAAAGAGAACACTTTCAAGATCTGGCTCCGTTGTTGTGGTATTCTTTTGGTACAATTCCTGCCCTTTTACAGGTATGCCTTCTATACTTTTTTTTTGTCATGCATGATCTCATTTCCATACTATTTATTCAGCAACCCCCTACCCGTATTCCTTTCATCACCTTTATGCATTCTTTATCTAATGCATAAAATAAATGTGTATATTCTCATGACAATGATTACTTGGCGTTTGGTGATGTATTTCCATACACATTATGTGATTTGCTTCCTGCTAAATGAAGTTGGATGGCTGAGAAACCAAAATTTACTGGAAGTAGTGATATAATAATCTTGTTTGAGTTGTTAATTTCTACCATGTGGGACAGTTTTGTGCATTGGTCTTCTAGACCCATTTTGGGATGACATGTGTTTTCCATTACTAGTTTTTAGTTGAAGAAACATGTGATAACATGTGTTTTCATCTCTACATTGTTAGATTGGCTCTTTTAGACGAGGAAATACAAAGGTTTTTACTTTTTAATATGGTTTTGTATATTAATTATTTATGTTAGCGAGTAACACTCAGATGCTGCAATGGTTGCAGGAAATTATCTCAATATACCCTGTTCTTTCACCTCCAACACTCACCCCCGCAGCATCGAACCGAGTCTGTAATGCCCTTGCCCTTCTGCAGGTAATTTTATTTATTGTCTCTCATTTATCAATCTTTGGGGGTCTACTCCTGATGTTAATCTTTTAATAAAGCTGGTTCCTTGATTCATTTCATTTTTTTTTCATCCTGATTTATGTGATGTGACTGAGCAAAAGAGATGCCTTACAGTATCAGTTTTAGAGATTCCTTTTCTATGGGGAATTTCCAATTATACATGGAAGAAGAAAATTTCTTTGTAATTTTCTACTCAAATAGTGGAACTTTCAAGCACCATTTCATGGTTTCTTGTTTGGTTGGATAACAATATGTGACACCGTTGATGCTTCCAGTTTACATTTCCAAGGACCTGTGTGGTTGCTCTCTCAATTCATAATCTGTTGATTATACTTGCAGGATATTATGGATGGATTTACTTGTCTTCTTTTGCTGATATTCCAAATCTTTTATTTTTCTCATTCTTCCGCTTTTGGTTTGCATTTTCCAGTGTGTAGCTTCACACTCAGAGACGAGGACGCATTTCCTTAATGGTAATTGCTGACCTGCCTTTGGATACAATTTGAGCTTGTGTTGGAATTGGTTTTAAGTTTTACTAACTTTCTTCCATTCTGAAATTTAGTTATCCATTTCGTTTGCATTTATTTTGGGAGTATGCTACAGACATATATAATGCTTTATTTGGGAAAATGATTATCTGTGTTCTTCTTTTTTCCCTGACATTATAAAGCTGGAGTACAATGTATTTCTCGTCGTTTTATTTTATTTTATCTTATTTGGCATATATACCCCTCAAAAGAACTCTGTTGTTGTCAAAATACCTCCTTCAAACTCTATTTATCACCAATACCCAAAAGGGTTAAATCATGCATGAATGCCCTTTTGAGGGATATTTATGTACAATATAAATATTTAAAGTTTTACATGATCACCCTCAAAAGGGCATTCATGTAGTATTGCTGAAAATAATGATTACTAGGGGTATTTGACGATATAGGATATACATGCTCAAACCCCTAAGTAAAATGAAGATTAACTTATAAACCGTAATAGAAATAAGAAAACCCTATGTGGACCAATCACAAATGCTACGTAGATCACAAGAACCTATTTACATGTGCAGGCATTATTTATTTGTAAATATTGATTAAAGTATTGATATTTTGATTGGAAGGTTGCTAGTGTCACATTGGTGTCTTTTTCTATTCACTAATATAGGGAATTCTTAAGACACATAGGATCCTAACTCCAGATGATAACAAGTTCTATGTGCAAATATTATGCATATAAATTTTGAATAAATTTTATTTTATTAATTTATGTTGATACATTAAGTCATTCCTGAGTCCTAACTTAGTATCATGCGGTCTTAATATATAAAATATCTAATAGAATATATATTACCTGGAAAAAAAGGATGCATTCAATTAATTCAATAATTTAATTTATTTGTTATTAAATGTACTTGATTAGACAGTTACATATACTTTATTTTATAAAACTATGCCTTTGGTTATGATATTCATGTATATTGTCAATCTTATAATTCAATTTTATGCTACTTGTCATTAACATGATAGATAACTATCGAACATAATTAAAATTTTAATTTCAACATAAACCATAATAAAATAAATATTACTAAAAATGATAGATAATAAATTCCAACCATGTAAAATCCTATCAGAGAATTTAAAGTACTACAACTCCACATCTTTCTTTTCAGATGATTCTTCTAGTGAATGAGTCCTTCATCAATTATGGGCCTTTCTTGGTTTGAGAGGAGTTAACTGTTTTTTGTTTTGATTGGGAATCGGCCTTTCCTTTTCTTCTCTCTTTTATCTTTTTGTATGGAGATCCCTTGTCTCCGTTGGTTTGGGGGCTTTTAATTAATAAAAGTTCCTACCTCTTTCACAAAAAAGGTAAAGAAAAAACAAGGAATGCTTTTTATTTGATTAATGAAAAAGTTTTAACTTTCTCTCATTTTCCTTCATGCACACACACACACACGATATTGAGAAAAAAAACCCTACTCAATTTGTCCTTGAAGCACAAAATATATGAACCCACATCCGTCCTACTCTAACATCACAACATTTGTGTCCGACCTGTTGACATGTTTAGTTTAGGCTTTGACAGTTTGATTCAGGTTATCAAATCCAACCTGAATTTAAATGGTTTTTACATTTGTCAAAATGAAATAAAAAGTGGAAATGAATGTTATTCTAACCTTTAGGTGGAATAAAATGTTCCATTTTTCTTTTTAAATTAATCATTATTTTTTATAAGTTGTTCTCCGGTTAAATTTCTCTTATCCCACGACTTATCCCCTTATAATGATTATAATTTTAATATGGTGTTTCTCCAATTATTTTCGTATCCCACAACTTATCGCCTTCCCAAACCAGACCCTTGAGTTTGAGGGTCCAAGTTAGTTTAAGATTTGGTTTAATTTTAACATGACACCTCCGACTTCGAATTTATTTTAGGCTGAACACCAACAACCCCAACCAGCCTGAGTAGGAGGCTAGGAGTGACAACATTTTTTGTCTGTGCTGATGTCAAATCCAAAGCAAGCATCAACACCAGAAGTAACAAAAGCAACACAACACATCCTTAGACTCATACAAGTTTGTGAGATATCATAAGAGTTTTGTTTGGGCAGAAACCATAAAAAAATCAATAAAACAAGCAATTCATTGTCCAGTTGATGAACATAAGGCCAAGCAGTGGCAAGCCACCGCCTTCTCATACGATTCTGTCCAACCTGCTTGACACGCCCGGCCAAAATATACATGTAACCCTACATAGAAATCACAGCCTTCAGCACAACTGAAAGAGACAATCATCATTGCACCGGGTGTGTGGGAAGGCTTGCCTGTTGCATGACTTTTCCAAACTTGGCACACATGACCTTGCGACCGCCCTCATTGAGGATTTTGTAGAGGGTTGTGTCCTGCAGGGCTACGAGTGTGGTCTCGACTCTCGAGCCACCTGACATATTGCATGCATTTATCATGTTCTTGGTTACAGCTTTGAGATATGCAATGATGTTGCAGTTAATGCCAGCAGAATCTTAATGGAGTGAAATTATAAGAATCCCAGGTGAATTCTAATGCCATACTTTCTGTACCATCTGCAGCTTCCATGCCGCTGTACCTCTACCCTTTTTTAAATACGACAAACAAAACACGACCATTCGAGTATTTAAGGCTTACCAGTTTGGGAGTTATTGGGGCCCTCGTAAAGGTATTTTTTCCTTGTGGATTTCAATGTCTATTACTATATTGTTTGCAGTAATTATATTATTTCAGTAGATTGTAATGTTTATTACAATGTAATTTAGACTATTTAGTTTCTTACTAAGTACGCAAACACACATATATGAGGTACAAGTCTTTCTGTCTTCCAAGAGAAAACAGCCAGGCTGACGGTTAATGGTCTTCTATATTTGAACCCTCTTGGTTGACGATCAGAATGCAGAAATGAATATCTGAACATAAGTTATCATGATTTGTCTGAAAAAAAAGTTACTGTTGTAATATCTTACTTATTTTTTATTTTTTTTTGAATTAGATATCATTTGTTTATATATGATTTGAAATTCAAATTCATTATTTCTTTTCCAGGTTGATGATACAGAGGTGATTCAATTTCTTCTCTCTACAGAGATAATTCCCCTATGTCTACGCACCATGGAGATGGGTAGTGAACTCTCAAAAACAGTAAGCATAATTTTCCTGATTGACTTTCTTCTGCCTCAGGTGTGATTTCTATTTCTTCTAGGTAGTATTTTGTTAGAAGTATTATATTTAAGTTTTAACTATAATTTTTTTACTTTCATTTGGAAATGCTTGATGCTCTAGTAAAGCAATGTTTGAATTCTGATTGATATCTGCATGCTTTGTAGGTGGCTACATTTATTGTCCAAAAAATTCTTTTAGACGACGACGGGCTAAAATACATATGCGCTACAGCAGAGCGGTTCTTTGCTGTGGGTACTGTTCTTCAGCAAATGGTTCGATCACTTGCTGAAGTGCCTTCCACACGGCTTCTAAAACATATAATCCGTTGTTATCTTAGACTTTCAGATAACCCGAGGTTGGTTTTTTCTTATTATCTTTAACAAAACTATATTTTTAGTTTTTTTTTAATTGCAAGTATTTTTTAAATCACTTATTTTTTTCCTTTTTTAGCATATGAAAACACACTGAAATTAGCAGTTTCATTTTTTACAAGTCCTTCTGTCTAAATGCGATCAATATGCATTTATTCTCCCTGAAATGCCCCCAAGTTAGCACTTGCATGGATGTATACTAATGTGCTAGTTACATGATATGGTAGAAGGATGGATAATAGTATGCGAGTATCCCGGAATACAGTTTTTCAATTTATTTAACAGTGTATACGGATGCATAACAATGTACATATTTACATAACAATGTTCATAAATGGATAATAGTGAACGAGCATCCCGGAAGGTAAGTTGTTTAACAATGTACACAGAGTGCATAACATTGTACAGGAGTATTTTCGGAATTCAAAATGGGGTAAGTAACAGAAAGGAGATAGAAGGAATTAGAAAAAATGTAATTGCTAACTTGGGAATATTTTCACATGCTAAAAAAGTCCAAGGATCTAAAAACAATAAGGGGTTGAAAAAAATATTTGGAACTAATTTCCCCTTTATTTTATTATTTTTGTGGGCTCGTTTCTACATTGAGAACTGCTGCTTGTCATCGCTGATGATTTCTTAGCTCAGTTCTCAATATTTCTTTGAATTGTGTTTTCAAATGCAGGGCGTGTGATGCTTTAAGAAACTGCCTTCCTGATATGCTAAGAGATGGGACTTTCAACGCCTGCCTTCGTGTGAGTAGTCCTTTCTGTTGCACTTTTTCATTTTATCCTATCAAATGTTTCTGCATGTCCATTTATCCTTGCAAAAGTAAACTAGGGGCATGTGTCATTTCCTTTATTAAGCAGGTAATTAATTGGTTGTATCATTTGAAATGGGAGAAATCAATGATGATAATAGAAAAAAACTGTTTTTCAGAATTTTTGTTTTACTAGCAATTAAATTGGAATATTAAGATATTACCTAGACTCTTATATCAATAAAGGATCATGACTATCAGGAGAAATAGAAAACAAAATGGAAAAAAACTTTCAGGCTGTGCATGAGTATATAATATCACCCTTTGATCCATTGAATGATACTCATTGCTATTGATCCATTGAATGATACTCATTGCTACACCATCTCAAAGAAAAGTTTTTATTAGACTAATTTTACTTCTCTACAAGTATCCAACAAAAGAGAACAATGGTCCAGTAGTGCTCGTTGCTGTCAATTTTCTATTTATCAAGAATGATTCTCTAAATCATTTTGAAGAGGGAAATTATTCTTCTCAGAAAAATGCAGCTCTTGCTTGATATTTGACTGGAAAAATATAGTGATCCTCTGATAGGCTTAGACACTGATGACAACATGGAAATAATTTATAATTGAAAGAATGATAATACATGGATTCGATGGGTTTTGATCCAAGCGTCATAGATCATAAAATGACTGTCTTCATCGTTCGCATTATGGAAGCCTGCTTATTTATTCAACTCCATGCAAGTTAAAGGGAATTCCATTGATAAAGTTGATTGAAGTCATCATGTGAATCCATGGTGATTGTTTGCAGACAATATGTCCACATAGAATACATTGGATCTACAATTCATCTATGTCCAATTTTAGAAGGTGAATATCATCGATATTTTTTTTAAAAAAAAATTGGCACTTTGAATATTTAATATCATATTTTTATTTTCCATAACAAAATGTAATTTCTGTTTCTGAAGCTGGTGGTAAAAGGAACACATACCCCAGACATTCTAGCTCTCCTCATTAACCTTGATATTTCATGTTACAATGTCAATGAAATTTTTGTACATGGCAGGAAGACCCAACCACTCGTCGATGGCTCCAAGATCTCATCGCAAACGTCACCAACGGGGCCATGCGGGCAGGACTTGACCACATGATGGTTCATTAATATTGGGGAAGCAGCAGAACTCCCTCTCAAAGTTAGTCGACGTCCCGATCACGAAACCGGTCTCATTTTCTGTGGCATGTACATGGTGGCCCAGGTGTTTTTTTTTAAATTTATTTCATTTGTTCTTTCTTCTCTCAGGTAAATGTCTTCGAACAACATTATTATGCAGTAACTTATACTTATTTATCTGCTTATGAAGACTATTTTGAAAGTGACTGCTGTTGTTCTAGGTTATGTCTTTTGTGTTTTGTATGAGATGTTTATCAAGTTGATCAGCTAAAACTAATTGATAAAATGATGTTACTGGCCCCATGGGGGATTGCCTTGGAACCATTGTTAACATTTTCTTATATCTCTGATTTATTGAAATTTTAGGGGATAAAAAGTCATAGGTTTTGTTGTTTGCATTTGTCAAAATCGAGATAAAAAGATGGAATAAATGTAATTCTAAAATTTTAGGGGATAACATGATAAGTTCTTTTAATTATCCCCTTATCATGTCATTCCTACCTTCACGCAATGCTGATTACAATTGTCATCTTTGATATTCAGTGTTGCATAAGGGTTGGAATAAAAATTTGATCAACCACATTTGTTATGTGACTCTTGAATGAAGATTGTATTAAAGCTTCAGTTGATTTTTATATTTTTATTTTGGGTATGGATGCTTATCCGTTTCTCCATTCTCACCACCCACTAATTTCAATTAGGGTGGGGCAACGCCGGCGACGGGGTAGAGAAAGAGAGAGAGCAGTCGGAGGTGGTGGCGGTGGGTAGGAGGGGGGAGGCCGTCTCTCTCTCTCTTCCCCTCTCCACCTCCCCCTCCCTGCCCTCCTTTCCAGCTTCTCTCTCTCTCTCCCCCCCTAGGGCCTGTTCCACTCCTCTCCGTTCTCTCCCCCACCCCCACAAAAAAAAAATCTTTGTTCTGGGGATAGAGAAATGGGGGTGGCGATAAATGTTCTCTAATATAATGCTTATACACTTGCTCTGGATTGTTCTTGTAGTTTCTCCTTTCCCATCAAGTAAATGTAAAATTCATTGGAATATATTTTTATGTTTTATAAATGTATGTGTTTATTAGATATGCATATGCCTTTAAAAGAAATTTTCAAAATATATTGGGAGAAAGGGTTGTAAAAAAGACTCTAGTAAAAATGATATGATTTCATCTTTTTAATTGTTCAAAATGAGTTTGGTTAAACATTATGTTAAAAATTGTTGTACTCCATGAAAAATGAGCTTATATACTTTGGCACAAGTTACACACTTACACATGATCTTTAAAGACAAGATTTTTACATGGAAAACCATAAACTCATGCACCCACCCAAACACACCATGTAAAAATCCTGGCTCTTTGACTAGAGAAGCCAACCCACTAAGGATTTTGTTTTCCAACTAATGTATGGCATGAATTAATTTCCCTAAATTTTTACTTGATTTTTTTTCTTGCCACCTCAACAATCTTCATATCTGTTAATTTAATTTAATTTAATTTATGCCCATTATTTAATATATAAATTCCCAATCATAAAAATTACAATAATAGTTTAGTCACTGTGGTATACTTCAGTAGTCCACTTCTTAAGGCCCACTTAGGAATAAGAAAAGTGAGTCCATTTCCTGGGGCCCCCCACCTTAATGTATACTTTACTTGTATCTAACACAATATAATAGTTTAGAAATCTTCTTTTTACCTAATCATCAACGTGACATTATCAATTTGTTATTTGTCTTGATGGGAACCACAATACATAAACAATATAATAAATATATAAATGAGAAATAAAAGTTATTGCGGGTGTTCATTGCAATTTATGCAGTTACCCATAAGAAGCTGCTTGTGGTGGAACATTTACAGAAAAGTGCACACATGAAAAGAAAATATTTGTATGGCCATTTAGATTCAAATCCATAGACCATAGTGTCAATATTGAGAGGTGCTTATTGCAATTTGACCAGTGCTTAAACATTGCCAAAAAAAAGTACACATGAAGCCAAAAGAATTATGGTGTATTCGGCCATTTCTGGAATCACTTTTAAATTTTTTAATAGTTCTGATTCTTTTTAATGTTTAATAAAATACATATCTTTTGGAAAATAAATTAACATCCTTTCTAGACATTTCTTTTGATATATAAGCCCTTGAAGGCAAAAAAAAAAAAGGGTTCTGTTTTGGAAAAGGCAATTCTTTGAAGGTGCTTATTGCAATTTAGGCAATTTACCTTGAAGTAGCTGCTTATAAAATATCAAGGAGACAAATTGCCAGAGAAGTACACATTGAAATCAGGTATTTTATATGGGCCACTGAGATTCAAATTCCACTAACAAGTACAATTTTAAAAATTACCATGTTGCCCCTTATCTTGATTTGATGCCACTGGGCAATTAAACTTAATAAATGTGACAAAAACAGCAACTTTGGTCCACATGAAAGTGTTACCTGTCCTCCTCTAGGACTTTTTTTTAGGTGTGTTAAAAGTAAAATAAAAAAGTTGGGGTGAAATCAAAATTTTCTTGGAGGAAAATTTTTGTCAACTTTGCTAACCATAATTCAAATCTAAAGTATAAAAATCAAATAAAAGATATCCACATATTATTAGTTAAAATTATCTACGTCTTTCTAAACATCATAAATGCACGTATAAATTCCTGTTAAAGTTTGGAACAAACATGCAAGTCTCTGTAAATACAAAATAACTCAAATACATCCCTACCGTTAACACATGTTTACCATGATTCAATCAATTATAGTTAATCTAACCGAACATTTTAAAAATAAATATGTCCTAAGATGATCCTAGAATTTATATCCCATATATTTCTTGTACTTGTTGGACCAAGGATGAATGTTAATATATCATATTTATTTTTATGTAATCTAAATGGGAGCATTGTTACACTGGATTCTCAGATAGTTTTATCAATTTAGTTTACATTTTTATCATTTTAATTTACACTATATTATAAAAAATATATCTACTCAAATTATGAGTATTTTTTTAGTTAAATAAGTATATATTTAAAAAATTGATAACGAACACTGTATGCAAAACTAACATATATAGATAACTTATAAACTTATTCAAATTCCTAATCCTATCCTGAATCTACACTCAGAACTTAAAAAGGGTTGGCTTTTAGTTAGATTGCTCATCCAGAAAATGTTTTTTAACATTACCTGTTTGGATGCATGTTTGAAACGCTGATATTTTAAAATCTTGTGTTTCAAATTTAACTTTTTAAAAAATCTTGTTCCAGTACCTCTTTAATCACTAAATTTTTTACACGAAAAGGCAAATGGTATTTGAGAAATTAATCACACAAATGACATTAGATCCACCTTTGAGAATTTTTCACCTTTCAAATACAAAATCTGTCCAAACGCTACTTTCAAAGACAAAATTATTCACAGGTTTGTAGCCAAAATTTAATACCCATTTTATCATGTGTATATATATTTTATTAAAAATGTCTAATGATACAAAAATATGGGAATTGTTTGCAAACACCCCTGAAGAATCTTGAATATCTATAAATACCCCTATCCAAAACACACGTAAAATAAACATACATAATAAAATTATGATGAAAAATCCCTACTCCCTGTTTCTAAAACCTTGATTTTTTTCCCATGATTTGTGAGTCTTCCACGTATATATAAATAAATATATGTGTGTTTAAATGAAAATTTTAGGCAAATTTTATAGGGATATGCGCAAAAAAAAGAAGGGATATAAATAGTTTCAAAACCAAGTTAGATGACAGTATAAAAGAAGGGCGCTGATATCGGCACCCCACTAAAAAATAAAAAACAGTTTTCGTGCATTGTTGCAGTAAGAGTAAACCCACCCCAAGGTCGTCATTCCTTGTGGTGATGGTGGTGAATTGTAGTCGATTGAGAGTTTGACGTGTGTATGAACACAGGTCGGCAACCACTTGAGCGACGGTGTTAAAGTACGGTCGCCAGAAAGTCCAGCAAGCTAAACTCAGATAAAATAAATTCACATTATTACAAGTTTCAAATCAATTACGACAAATTTCATATGTAAACACATAGAATATACAAGCATAACAGTTTTCATAACACATCAAAATACAATGTTCGCATTGCATAACCAATCATTCATGTGATTACACAACAAAATACATATTCAAATTCAACGACCATTCATGTGACTATATCGATTTTTTCATATATAAAAATAAATAATCTATCAAATAAAAACAATTACTCATTTAAAAAAAATAAAAATAAACATAAAAACAATTACTTGTAGTGTAGTCACATATATATGGTTGATTATGGAATGCTAACATCGTATTTTAATTTATTATAATGTAGCAATGACTATCTATTCTATGTATTTAAATGTAAAATTTGTCATGTTTGGTCTGAAGTTTATAACAATATAATGTGAATTTATTCTCTCTGACTTTAACTCGTCGGGTTTTTTGGCGACCATACTTCAACATCGTCGCCAAAGTGGTTGTCGACCATATTTCAACACCGTCGCTCAAGTGGTTGTCGACCATACTTTAACGCCGTCGTCCAAGTGGTTGTCGACCTGGGTTAGTACACACGTCAAACTCTCAATTAACCATAATTCATCACCATCGTCGGAGGGAATGCCGACATTGGGGTGGTTTTACTCTTACTGCAACAGTGCACGAAAATTATTTTTTATTTTTTTAAAGGGGTGGGTTCTTGCAAAGTGGGGTGCCCGATATATGCCCATAAAAGAAACCTATTGAAAATTGAGATTGCATGCAATATTTGGACTTCTGAGCTATTTATATCATTTTTAGGGAAAATTAATTTAACTCCCTAATATTTTTTAAAATAGCAGTAACTCCCCTATATAATTACAAAATCCATAAAACACCTTGTGTCACTTTTTTTTTATAAAAAAAATCAAACCAGACTAATTAAAACTAACAAAAGATAGAAAGATAATTTCCTATCCATTTCTAATGAAAGTTTGTGTACTAATGAAAAATGAAAAAAGAAATTAATACAATAATTCTATTTGATTTTAGTATTTTTTTTAGATGAAATATTCCCTGGATATACTATTTAATAGGTGAAAATGTAATCAAGGGGGTGTCAAAGCTAATTAGACAAATTTTCCCAGGGGTGTATCACAATTTTAAGAAGTTCACAAGGGTTGGATCAAATTCCCATTATTTTATTCCTTATAACTTTATTTAGAAAAAAACTTTTAAATCATGAGAATAGAACAAGGACTTAAATATTCCCAACTGATTGAAAAAATAAAAAATTATACAACTCTCTCAAAAAAAAAAAAAAACAACCTAGTCCTATTTTAAATGTGCATTGAATGTGTCAAACCTGTTTTTGGGGACACCTTATGTGAAATCATAGTCTGAACAAGTTATGTGGAAAAAAAAACAATGGGAGCAATTAATGGCACCTCTTTATAGAAGGGAATGGGTCCCCATTTGGAAGACTTGATGGAATGGATACCATTATGAGAAATTTTTTGGTTCCTTTTTTAAATGCTGTCTCATGTGGATTGTTTTTTTTTTGGGATTTTTAGTTTTAAGTCCTCGAAAACTATCAAATTTAGCGATTGATCCCTCACTTCTTCATATTTTAGTTTTAGTCCCTGCAATTAAACGATAATTTAGGAATAGGTCCCTTCCAGGGATTAAAAAATAAACTTAATAATTTAGGAATAAGTCCCTCACAGGGACCTATTCCTAAATTATCATTTAAATGAAAGAACAAAAACCAAAATATGAAGAAGTGAGGGATCGATCGCTAAATTCGATAGTTTTCGGGGACTTAAAACTAAAATCCCTTTTTTTTTCTTTTTCTTTTGTTAAGACTTGGCCATCAAAAGACTTGTTCTTGATGGATTCTGCAAACAGCAAAGAAAAAGAAAGAAAGCAATTTCTCACTACACTTCCAACTGTTTGTGTGGAGCATCATAGATGCCAGATAAGACCTCACAAAACCTAATAATCCAACGATCTATTTGTTTTGTGAGGATAAAACTTTTGACAAATTTTACCTGGATAAGCTAACAAAAAGTTCTGATAGTAACTTCAAGCCCCTATTTTGACATCACTGTTTTTGTCTTTAGTGAGTTTTGAGGTTATAAAGGCATGGATAGGTTATTCCAATCCCCTCCCTTAGCCTATGTTTAGATACAAAATAAGACTTATTCCGATGTATATAATTATACTAGCATAAATGGGTATAGCAATGAAATAAGTAATTTTGTGTTTGATTGTGTTTTGAATTATTCTCGCTGAAAAATGCAATAATAAAATTTTATTACTTGGATAAAATGTGAATAAAATATGGATAAAGATTTATAAAAGATAAAAAAATAATGATAGTTGATTTGATAAATGATTTATAAGAGGGGTCGAGGAGATGACATGTTGATTTGATAGTAGGCCCACGTATTATTTGGGCGGAATAACCTAGAATAATTTAATTTCAAGGATTGACTGAAATCCATATACCACTTTATACTAGTTTATTCTAACATATATTATCTCAGAGTATTCACTGCATCAAAATACCAATTGCTTTATTCCATGTTATTCCATGATTTATTCTGTATCCAAACCGGGGCTTAGGATTATTAGATCCCCTTATTTCACACCATGAACAAGGGCCAAAGGAGTGGTTGAAATAGCAACTAAAATAACACTTCAAAATATAATCTTTCACGTTGTCACATTTCTCGCACATATTCCCAAACGCAAACTAATATAAACATAAAATTATCATTTAAAAAGTTATAAATCATATACATTTCTTGTCCACCAATTATATTTGGTTCATCCAAGTAAACCAAACAATAAAAAAAAAACTTTAATGTTTTTTTAATGAAAGTAATAGAAAAGACGAGCAAACAAAACAAATCATGTTATGCACAGATTGTTATTTGCCACAATATAACTTCCCAAAAAGAGACCTTGGGGATGAAAGTTAAAGGATAGAATAGAATAAAAACAGTTATTGGACAATAATCACTCCAATTTGTGTTTGGTATTTCTATGCATAAAAAAGCAGAATTAAGTGGGATGATTGCATAGATAAAAGTTTTTAAACATTTCAATAATTTCACTTTAGCTTGGCCTAGAAGACAACTTGCATAAATAGTTAGATGAACAGAACAAGACTTACATGTCAACAAAGAACGAGTCAATTCTCAACAACCAGCAATGCCTCAAAAGGAATAATATGCAATTGGAATCTCCCATAACTATAAGATTTGACACATCAACAAGAATGAGTTGATCTGGCAAGTTATAAAGAAAAGGATTTGATTGTAATATATTCTTATTAGATATTATTTATGAACTTAACATAACTACTATAACCAAAGCCAAGGACCTCAACTTGGTCATTCACATATTGATAAGTTTGTAGTCCAAAAACATGCTTTGCAAATAGTAATTTCACCAAGTGAACCCATATGTATAGTCATTGGAAATATGGACAGTTTTCTACATTTATA
This sequence comes from Acorus calamus, assembly GCA_030737845.1. Classification (NCBI taxonomy): domain Eukaryota; kingdom Viridiplantae; phylum Streptophyta; class Magnoliopsida; order Acorales; family Acoraceae; genus Acorus; species Acorus calamus. The sequence continues at coordinate 28,217,228 of CM060868.1, read as the reverse complement.
TCTATTTAATGTAAAACTGAACTTGGTTATTCACATCCATGAAGCCATGGAGATGTGAGATAAGTGGAGCTTTTTCGGTAGGCAAGTGTTTTTTTTCTAATTAAATCACCTCCTATCAACATGATTAAGACTTGGATCTGTAATGAAAAAAGAGTGACTCTATCAACCTGTCAAGACGTGGTTTGGTAAAAAAAAAAAAAAAGAGTTTTAAAACACATCTAATTGTTTTCAAGGATTTTTGTTCTGACGAGGCCTTTTTTTTCAACCAAATTCACTTTAAATCACAAAGAATTGATTCTATCAAAAGAATGAGACAGAAGAGGATGGTCTAGATGACTATGACATCCACCAACCAAAAGGAAACAAGATTGCAAAAGAGAGACCCTTGTCAAATTTATTCGATTTACATACATAAAAAATGATAAAAGAAGGATGGGTAATCTTTTTATGTGATTTCCCACCTCTTTGAGGGGATCCTTTAACAAAGCAATTAACATGTCTAAGGCAACTTTTTGAAACAAGTTTGAGTGGGCAATATTTGGAGATTTTGCAAGGTTCAAACTCAATCGAAACTCATTTCTAAACACCCTCAGTGATCCCAACTTTTGAAGAAAGCAAATAAACTTTTAATTATAAAAAATAACTACGTTTCAGGCATCTAAGAAACGTATGCTTCTTGGAAGACTATTTTTAAAAATTGTTTTTAAGTGAAATTGTTTTCAAATTCATTTCCAAATGCTACCTAAGTATGATATAAGAAACCACCCTCCCTTCCCAAGTAGAGCGTGGTTCCCTTAATTCATAACTAATTCATTATTAACAAGACGTATAGTTAATGAGACGTGATTTAAACGAGAATTAAAACTTTTAGTGCATACATAAATCAGTTAATAAATCGAAGGAATAGCTAACAAGTTATATTACTTATATAAGAGTAGTCAGATTGGGAAAATTTGCAATATATATCTATTTCCATTGCCTGAACTTGGTAAAATTTTCATACATATTGTACAGAAATCACATATTCTCCTTGCCGCCAGGAAGGGGCCCCCAACATCCCCATTAACCAGAAAAGAGAATAGGCAAAAAAAAAAACCAAAGTACTGCTAACAAAAGAATTATAAGACAAACAAAAACATTTGTATAGAAAAGATACTAACCATAGAAAGAGCGCAAATTATGAAGTGGGAGTCGAAACACTTATCGAGGAATACTTCTTGTGCAGCCTCCCTTGAGATACCTTATCTTGGCCTCCACTCGTGCCGTGAATCCAATCTTAGTCTTTTGTCTTGCTTTAGACCTCTCCCGAGTCCACATATGTTGATCTTCGACATCCTTTTTATAATACTTAATCTCTTGTATCACATGATGGTCCATCGGATTAAAAGATCGCTGGAACGATATGTGGACAAAATAAGGAAGATTGCATGCAGCTGTCACGAGGAGTGTCACTGCCCAATAAATGGGTGCGGGGGCTAAGGCTTCAATGAGGATCCGAAATGCGTTTCCAGAGATTACCGGTGATGACATCCCATATAGAAGCAAGAAGATGTACCAAGTTCCGATCGAACCCCACACAAAGAGGTGTTGGATCCAGGTGAAGTGGCTCATCGTGAGGGCAATCTGGCAATTGACAGCCCAGATGATGCATGTGAACATAGTGGCACCCACAGAAGCCATATCAGATGTCTGTCCCCCAGCACGGAATGACTGGTCGTAGAAGATTTTGGTGTTCAAGAAGAATATCACCAGGGATGAGTAGAGGCCGTTCGTCATCCAACCAAGGATTCGGTACCAGTCGAAGAACAGGTTTTGTGGGCCTTGCTGGTATACTGCCGGGAACTGCACAAGGAAAAAATGAAAGGGAAAATGTTATACTTGGTCATTCCTGCAGCCACTTTGATGCTTTGTTGTTTTTGAGAAATACAACTTGTTTGATGAAGTACATCCTTTCATAAAAAAGTGAAATACGTACTCAAATGAATTGATACATTTATATATTTTCACATTTTCTCAATTAGAGATTTCATATATTGCATTAGGTGAAGTACTGATGTGGTGTTAGCAGAAGTGTTTGAGTGTATTGGCGCCCTTATATAAAAGGGTGTTGATATTAATCTTTGTCACCACTTCGGAATTTAGGAATAATTTGACAAAAGGGAAAATTTACAATTCAGTATAATTGGGGTTAATTTGGAAAAATTCACAATTCAGTATAATTGGGGTTAGTTTGGAATAATTTAGAAATAAAAAAAATGATAATGGAATGATTAATTATGACATGCAAAATCACCAATATTAAATCAAAATCATGATCGCTCAATTATGTTACAAGCATAAAAAATATATGATGTCTTTATGTTCAAGTTATAATATTTGAATTTGGACAATATAATCAAGAACCGGCATTAAATCTAGCATGCAAAGACCGATCGAGCATTTATTTTATTTATTTATTTATTTTGTTTCAATTTTGTTGCACAAGTAAAATCCATATTATGCATTTAATACATGTTTAATTCTCTAGTATGTGAATTATTGAACAAGGCATGGATTTTTAAAAAGACATGGTTATTAAACTTTTAACAAAAAGTATGTACTTGATGCATGTCAATAATTATAGGTAACAAGGATTTAGAGGGCAACCTGTAGGCAGACTTCAGAGGAAACATCTTGTTCGAACACACCAAGCGATATGACAGGCAACGAAGTCAGGATGACGTTGAACAGTAGCATGTACCAGTCATCATAAACAGACTGCCCAGAAAAGCCAGTATATGCCTCGAAGTAGAAAAGTGTAAGGCCGAAGGCTATGTTCTTGTAGAAGAAATAGCAGACCTGGATGCATCACAAATTCCGATATTAAGCATCAAATGAATGCTAAATAAATTTACAGACTATTCTCTTATTTTTTTTACCATCTGGGCAATCCTCTTATAGCACCAGTGCCCATGTACAACGAGGAGGCGCTCCAGAAAACGAAATTGAGCGATAGAGAAGTCACTCGCCATCACGGCCTGCGAAATTGAAGAGTCTGAGCTCACTAGCAAATGCATTTTTTTTTTACTTTTCATGACCAACAAACACAATTACTTATGTTAAAACATCATATTATGGCGAGGAACACAAGCCTATACATCACATACATCACAGGACACGCATATATTCAGAACTTTCAAGTACGCATGATATTATGTCCCACACTTTTATTTCAAATCCCCACATACACAATCTAGGACAGTAAAACCACTTGCATTAAATGCTTGATGTGTGGGATGGTAGTAGTTTTAACAAGTTCATAAGGATGAATATTATCATTTCACACAGCCGTTAACAGGAATTCCTTTATGCAAGTACAGGAGAAAAAGAAAACCCCACATTGTCAAGTTGTGTCCTAGCAACAATGTTTATCATTAACCAACGTGTGCAATATCAGGCACCTACAAGGAGTCCAAGTAAAAAAAAAATTGCAACGTGAAGTGATGAACTTATACAAACTCATCCTGACATTTGTCTTTTGAAAAATAGCTCATCCTGTCAATGTCAATCTTTCCATCACACTAGCAGGGTTCAAGTGAGACTAAGATAAATGAACAACCAAATGATAAACTACTAGTTCAAGATTCGTATTTCTTATTGGCAAACCTGCATGCCTTCCACCCCACTGATTCCGACACCAATATCAGCCTCTTGAATCATACCCACATCGTTTGCTCCATCGCCAATCGCTAAGGTGGTCTTTCCCGTTCCTTCTTTCACCAGCCTGGTGACCTACAAAAATGAAACCCCATCCCGATAAGCTACTATAGAAGAATGAAACGTACATGTCAAAACCTATAACACCTACCAGTGCTTTCTGCTTCGGAGAGACCCTACAACATATGACAGATGCACATGCAACTGCTAGGCTTAGAAATTGGTACTTCATATCATCCTCCAGAGCATAGGTTAAAGTCTTCCCATCAATAATAAGAGCAAATGCCGCGTGTGGGTCTTTCTCCAACTTGATCATTTGAGACGCGTTGGTGATTTGCATCAGGATGTTTTCCTTCGCAGCCTGATCCGTCATCAAACACAGCAACAGAGCCTATCATGAAATCAACATTCCTGGGTAGGACCCAATTAATAAAACATAATGGAAACTTATACCACAACACTAAGTACCTTTTTGGCATCTTGAGTTAATAAGTCTGTGTTCATCGTGGATATACAGATCTGTCTCATGCCCTGCCGCAGCAAACTGCATGCAAACCTATTATACAAAGCATGAAAATGTATTAGCTCATGATATAATCCTTCATGTACAGGGAAAATGAAAAAAAAAACCACAAGTAAAAGAATGATATCAGAAGAAAAAAAATATACAAATGCTACAAAAATTAACATTTTCTGTTAATTATGAAGGTCACTGAGAAGGCATGCTCTACCACTTATATTGATCAATTATGCATCCATTAAGAAGAAGCTATATAATATTGGTAACCAACATTCTCCTTTGTTGTAATTTCTCTTGGGTTTAGTTTCTTTCTTTTATTTTCTTTCTTTTTCCAGGAGATCCTTCATCTCCATTTTGTTCAAGGAGTTTGTCTTCCTTAATGAGGAACTCCTATCTTTCTTTCAAAAAATATTAGTAAACTAACATGAGATCAATAATGTGTTCATGGTGATGCGATGAAATTGGGTTCTTTATATAATGAGGATGAGCTCCTATCTTTAATTTGAAATGAGATTTTGGATTTGTACCCTATGTTGATTGCAGTTTCCATCTTGTCGCCTGTCAACACCCAGATTTTGAGACCAGCTTGTGCAAGTTTGTCAATGCAACCTGGAACCTTTTATGTAGGAACCACAACATCACAAAAAAGGAAAGACACGTTAGTCAAGTGATGATCCAATGAAACATTGGAGGTGATAAAGAAAAACTTACCCCTTTTTGCAATTTATCTTCAACAGCAGTTGCACCAACAAGAATCAAATCCTGCTCCATCATGTCAGAGACACGTTCAAGCAATGCTTCTCTGTCAGGTCCTATGGTGGTCTTCGCCTTGAAGAATTCGGTGTTCCAAGTAGAATACTCAGATTGATCAAGTTTTTTATAAGCAATGGCCAATGTGCGCAAGCCTGCTTCTCCATATTCAGTTAGATGCCTACTTGTTTCCTCCTCAAAAGTCCTTCCATTTTTTGATAGGCGGTCGAATATGACACTGCATGCATGATTAACCAATGAATAACACATTTCAATGTTGGGGCTTATGGTAACAGAATTTTAAGATGACTAGAAATATAGAAAATGAGGGTCAATTGATACCAGGGTGCATTCAAGGCCAATTAATAAATCAAACTTCTTCTAATTCACTTTGTATAGACGGTCGTGATCCATAGATTGCCTGGATTTGATAAAAAAAAATCCATATTTATATATTATATACATACATATTATTAAAAGTGATTTATTAATCCCCACCTAGTTGATCAATCACTGAGCCTGACTAGCGCCTAACACTTTTTACAATATTTAATATAAAGATGACTTGTAAATATGCTTCAATAAAACTAAAAATCATCAAGAAATGAGCATCCAAGCCGAAGGAAGTGGCATGTACATCAGCAAGATTGTAATCGGACCTGTCTGCACCTTTGCACATAAGCAAAATTTGACCACTCTCATCCTGGACAATCACGGACATCCGCTTTCTTTTGCTGCTGAACTCCAACAGATTGAGAACCCTGAACTCCCTAAAGAAAATGTTACCAAAACTAGGATTAAGACACAGTTAATCTACATAATAAATTTAAAACAAATCACACTAAATCACTCATATAAACACATCACAGGCTGACCTTTCTACTCGATGATCAGCGGATGGATATCTCTCCCGGATGAAAACGCTCGTCTGCGTTCTTCTACAGAATTCAAACCCAAATTCTCTGGCAGCAACCAGAAAAGCTCCCTCATCTGGGGACTCTGCTTCATACGTAAAATTTCCAGTCGCCTCATCCAATTCAGGAATCGCCGTGTGACAGACTGCAAGTATCTGGAAAAACAACAAAATGGTACTCGCATTGGGTTCTCTTTGCCAATTCCCATTCATTAGACGATCGTCTTCAAAGCTGAAGCCCTTTATCATGGGTTTGCCTGCCTTGTCGATCTTGAACGTGACATTACTTGCCAGTTCGATTTCTGATGACCTGAACTCACTGCCACTACTCTCCCAAGCATTCGGGGTATCACTTCTCGGGGTAGGAATGTTAGAGTTCTCCATAGCCATCTGCCTCGCTGCGGCTAACTCAACTTCACTTGAACGAACACCATACGAGACTCCAGCTATCGAACACTTGAGAAAATCCATCTGGTTGCAAGTCAAGGTCCCCGTTTTATCAGATAAAATAGTATCAACCTGCCCCAGCTCCTCATTCAGATTTGACGTCCTCGCCTGTGCAGGAATCCCGGACTCCTCATCATACATTTGGATGTCCTGATTGATAAACATTGCTTGCAGGACCTTCACGACCTCGATTGAGACATAAAGCGATATGGGTATCAAATACCCATATAGAATGAGAGCCGTGATGAGGTGAAAGATCCCAGACACGCCAGGCTTTGATGGGTCATACATGGTAGAGGGGTCCTGTGGTTGCAAATACCACATTTTTGGCATTGAATACTTGGTCTTAACTGCAAACCCAATAGAGCTGATCACCGAAATCAATACGAGGATAATGAACAGAACATATATTATCTTATCCATCTTCTTCTCAATTCTGCTGCGCTTAGAAGGGGATTTAGTCGAGTTCTGCATGACCTTACTATCAGGGCCAGTGAATATCACAACTCCATAGATATACGTAGTGTTCCTCAGCTTGGAATCCCGGAGAAGAATGTGGTTAGGATCCAACGGATAGACCTGCCTTTCATACTCAAAGTTGCCAACAAAAATGTATAGATTTGGGTTGGGATCTTCACAACGTATGGTGGCAGTGAAATCCTTGAAAGCTCCATCATCGTCAAGTGGTACGGTCACATCCAAGGACCTCTTGACCTTCAAGTTTGTTTCTCCATCCAAATTCATGGTCTCAACATAGCATATCCCGTCATCATAACTGGATGATAGCAATAGGAGGTCAGCCGGGAAGAACTGGTCCTTCTCCACTCTCACCACATCCCCAACACGGAGTTTCTGCCACGGTTTGTACCCAAACCTTCCCTCCCCTTTATGGACACACACTTTCCGACTATTAACCTTCATGTCCTGCATGAACCTTCGCCAATCCTCCAAAGCTTCCTTCGCCATACTCAAACCAACAACAAAGGCTAGAGGGGCAATCATGCTCACGGCAGAGAAGGGCGCGATGGGGGTAAGTGAAAGGATTGCAGCTAACAAGAAGTAGATGTTGGCGACTCGCCGGAACTGCTCGAAGATCGCCTTGGGAAGGAAAGTGACCGCGTTGTATTTTGTGGTGGTTATGTAATTGGAGGGGTATTTCAAGGGCTTCTTTCGGTGGACACGGGGTTGGTTGCAATAGACCACTCGTGAGAAGCCGGGGCCATGAAGGGGATGTGAGACCCCCTCGGTTTCTAAGACGGACGGGCGGATGCAAGAGAAACTATAGAGCTTGCTCCATCGTAGCCTCTCTCTTATCCTCCCTGCCCGTGCCATCTCTCCTAAGAGGGTATTCACTTGGGTCACATAACACAAGCATTACCATCGGCACATCTTCCTTGACACACCATAGCTAATATGTGCACTTGAATCCAACCAGTGAATTGGACAAGCATAATTTAATCCAAAAGTTCCCAAGGCAACTATAGAACAAAAAAATATATACAGAGTTAGATGCATCAGAAATGGATTAGTGGGGGACTCAAGATAGAACATAACATGAACAATAATATATTCCCTTCTAGTTTTTTTTGGTGTGCATCCTTAGTTTAGCCTTTTCAAGCAAAACTAAACAAATTCACCAAAAACTTAACATCCCACTTTTTTTTTCAAGAAAAATTGCCCCAAAATCAGAAAAAGTATACAAATTCAGCTGATCTCAAATAAAGATAGTAAAACAATGCCGGAAAAAATCTGATCAAAATTGCTCCTTTTCCGAATTTGGAGAAACCCAGCTCAAAAAATTGAAACAAAAAAGAAGTCCAGTTTTGAGAAAAAATGAAAAATAAAAACATATACAACCAAAGATAAGAAAGTCGTTCAAAAGTCAATCACAAATAACAATGGCACAAAATGGCGAGCTGCATTGGTCATCACCCCAAACGGGGTTGATAATTGGATATTCATGGAATGAATTTAAAGAACAACCTTGTATTGTTCGCTCACATTGTAAAAATCACATCTTTGAAGCAAAATCATCAATACCCATATGGAGAAACCATTCAAAATCACTTCTTTTTCATAATAACACAAAATGCAACAACATCGTGTACAGATCTACAAAACCCAAATCCGAAAAATCATATAAAACAAAAATAAGAACAATTATGTAAACCCATTTAAGCTGAAAAAAAAACTATATGAATAACACCCAAAACAAAATATTTTATATAAAGAAAAATCTCTCCTCGTTTGAGATAAACCCAACAAACCCTATTGAAAAAAACGATGTTCAACACATTCAAAAAAAAAACCCGAAAAACAGGGGATCCAGCTATGGTGGAGAAGGTGATAAGGGAAAGAAGAACACGTACCTGTGTTTCACGGAACACACAACAAAACCCACAAAGCGAAAACAAGAAATGAAGGCTTTTTCGCGCGAGTTCTTCGTGAAAGATCGATTGAATGAAAGAAAAGAAGAAAAAAATTAGTTCATCAAAAAGAGAGAGAGTCCCTTATTTGTGTTTGAGAATCAACGACTGTCCTTTTAATGGACTTTTAAAAGGTGATCCTGACCGTTGGATTTTCGTTTATGATTTGTCGGGTGCACGTCTGATTAAATCATGGGGTATTTTGTATTCCACCCCCCTGATTTATTTAATATTTGATGATTACTAGGTGACATATGAATTCTCTTATTTTTTAATGGAGTAGATAAGAAATTTGAATATTGTTTTAAGTTCAAAACTTTTTGAGAAGCGAGTTTTCTGTAATAAAATTTTGAAACATTAGGGAGCTAACTGAAATAGTACCCAAATTATTGTTTTACCTGACAAATTTACGGAAAACTCCAACGAGTCAACCCAAAAAGCGGGGACGCCCTCTGCAAAGAAAGGTATAACCTTTTTATTACTGTATGAAACGGCGGAACCTTGTGCTGACGTGGCACCTGTGGAACAAAATAGTAAAAATGTCCTCTTTTGAGTGAGAAATTAATTTGGGGCCCATGTGGGTCCCAAAACTTAAAAAATGTAGGTTCCATTTGGGGCCCACTTGGAACACATGGTTGGATAGAAGATTCTTCTGCGAGCATTTACACTCGGTATCATTTGGTTCATATCATTCTAAAATGGTTTTAATTCCATACGAGATTATTAAAAAAGTATGTAATATTCAGTATTTTATTAATGAAAATTTTGATAGTAATTCTGAGTCTCACTAAATTATAATTAAGGCATGTGAAAAAATATAGTGAAATCAAATTTCTATTTTTTTGTGATAATCTCAATTTCTATCGGGTATCTTAAATTAGATTATTATTCTATTATTTATAAATTAATTAAATTACTATCTATGTCATTTCTAAAACATAGCCTTTCTTTTTTTACCCACCGTTTTATATATTCGTTTTGATTTATAATTAAGAAACTCTTTTATAATTGGTATATGTGAAATGAAAATCTTGACTGTGTATTACATATTGATTTATGTTTTTTAATTCAATTTTTATTTTTATAGATGGATTTAGATATTATTATAGTTGATATAATAATTTTCATTTATTTGCATTCATTAAATATTTATAAAAATATTTATAAAATTTTTTTTTTTTAAAATTGTGATATGGGTAAATAAATAAATTTTACAAATATATGTATAATAGTAAGGGTATTTTAGACATTTAAACCAAATTCTTATCATTTTGCATATATAAATCAAACACTAGAAAGTGATTATTTGGAGAATTCCACTAGCGAACCAAACAACATGATGAAATCTGAATTCCTAGTAAAATGATTCATGATAAAATAATTCCACCGAAAAAATGATACGAACCAAATGGGGCCTCAATCTTTTTGGCATTCCTAAATACGGTTTCATTTACCTTATTAGCCTCATCTACTCACTGTAACAAGGTATATACATTATTGGAAAAAAATTACATTTTCTATTAATGATATCATATAATTTATTAGGATATATACTTCACATTTTATAAAAATGCATATATCATTAGATGGAGTATATGATTATAAAAAATAAAAATCTTTTTACATTGCTAAATACGGTCTCATATACATTGTTAGCCTCATCTACTCACTGTAACAAGATATATACATTATTGGAAAAAAATTACATTTTCTATTTATGGTATCATTTAATTCATTAGGATATATACTTTACATTTTATAAAAATGCATACATCATTAGATAGAGTATATGATTTTTAAAAATAAAAACATGAGTGAGCTGCGTTTGAGACTGTAGTGTAACATTTTCCTTCTATTAAATTTGAGCGATTATACACTCAATCCCATTTACAATCTGTCTCAAGTTCAAAGGCAATCCCCCAATCGATGAAGTGCACGCTCAATTAGATATTTTCAATTTTCAGAAAAATAAAATTGTATTGATTTATTAGATATATATTTTAATTTTCATAATAGTAATTAATTGATAGGCGAGTGTTTTTTTAAAATCAAAATGGTTGGAAACTAAAGACAACTACCTAGACATATCATTTTATCAATGATGATGCATTTAGTCATTCTTGCAGTCATATAGTTGAAACATAGTATATAAATTTTATAATAAAATAAATACTCTACTGTATATTAATATACTTTATTATAATACAATTATAGAAAGGTATGCAATCAATTTATTTGAGTGCATACTTAATTTTTTATAAAGTATGTACCTCATTAGACAAATATATATTTCAAAACCTAGTATGTGTTTTCTATAGTCTAGTATATTATAATAATTATACTAGTAGATATTATATTATGCTAGTATCATATGTTAGGAAATTCTTATACTAATTATACTAGTATATCTTATATTTATTTTGTAAATATATGTAGTTCATTATACCACTACATATGGGTACTTTAAAAAATAAAAATATATTGAGGCTATAGAAATGATTGCATAAATGACTTCCTGAAAATTTTCAAATTCTCTTTTTTTTTTTTTGGAACGTAGGGTTTTATGGCTTATGCGCCCTGCTATTTAAATCATGAGTGGTTGATACACGCAGTCTGTTTTTACAATCTGTTTTGTACCATGTACGTTATGATAATGTATATACTTCATTTTATATAATAGCATCCACTTTAAATTGTAAGTGCATAATTTTTTATATAAAAAATAGAATAAACTGTAATTGGGACTGCAATGGGGGCTACGTGTATCTTTTTTCTTGAATTATTAGTTGGAACTGAGAAGTTGATGATCAAAATGGTTAAATGGGCCAGGAAGGCTTAATGGGCCTGCTCCGACCCAATTTTTTGGTTAAAAAGCTCTAATACACTCATTTTATAACATGTTTTGCAGCCCCATATCCTATGATAGAGAACATACTGCGCTACCATATAGTATGTGGAGTTATCATTTTTTCAATGCGAAAAAAATACATTAATGCATTCTAGTATATACTTTATTTCATATAATATGATATTTTCAATGAGAGAGAGTATGATTTAAGAAAAAAAATATGTATGAACTGCAATTGGAACTGTATAAGGGACTGGACATATCATTTCCCTTGGTTAAAAGTTATGCGCCCACTTAAGCAACCAACCACATCAATACAGAAGCAGCCTAAATTATATAAGAGATGGCCGATAATGGGCTATCCGTGACACGTAGTTCAATCAACTGAATCACTAATAAAATATAATATGTGACCGCATAAAGTGCATAGCAAAACACTGCTTAGACATGATGTTTAGTCATGAACTCGAGGTTTATGAATAATTTTGGACATTCATCAGCTCCTTATTAGGAACTTACTTACATATACCGGTGAGATCCAACTCTAGCACTAATTGAATCCATCTAGTAACATGTCTAATTTTTTTTTTTGTAGGATGAGTTCGAGTACCTTTGCATCAATGTATTCCATTCTTTTTTAAAATGAATATTCCCTTGAGTTTGATACTCAGGGTGTTCATCAATTAATTAAAATTTGGTTCGCATTTAGTCCCTGAGAAACCTATTCCTAAATGATATCTGTTGAACATGTAAGGACTAAAACTTTTATAAATAATGAAGAAATAAGTGAGTTGATGGATCGCTAAATCCTATAGTTTACAGGGATTGTAAGTTAAAATATCTATCATTTGGTGAATAGTAGTTTGTAATGAGACTTTAGAAGTTATTAACAAACCACTATTCACCAAATAGAGATAATTGTTTTAAATCCCTGTAAACTATAGGATTTAGCAGATCGATCTCCATCAACCACTTATCTTTCATATTTAAGTTTTAGAGCATCCGGGTTCAACAGAATCATTAAATGATAATTTAGGAATAGGTCTCTCTCAGGGACTAAAAAGTAAATTAAATAATTTAGATGAACACCCAGGTCTCAAACTCACAGGAATATTCTTTTAAAAAGGAATATATCATTTAAAGGTGTAGAGACTATCCTAAACTTAAATATGAAATAGAAGTTACTAGATGAATTCGAATAGTGCTAAGTTGGATCTTACCGGTAGTTTATGTAAGGAACTTTCTAAACTAAGGAGCTGATGAATGTCCCATAAAAATATTATAAACCTCACGAGTTCTTGACTAAACATCATGAGCAGTGTCTAACCATTGCATGCACTTTATCGGTCACATATTACGGTTTTATTAGTGATCAGTTGACTGAACTATGTCGCATGGAAGTAGCCCATCTCTTTAAATTTACTGCGGCCAGGCTATTGATAAGTGACTGTTCTGGTTATTTAATCTGATTTGATAAAGATATAAATGGTAAGACAAGGGTTATGAGAATAATTTATCATGTTTATTAAATAAAAATAAGCATAAAATTTATGCTATTATGTCCATTTTGATTGAAAATAATTTTTTGTTCCATGTAAAGTGATAGAATGATGTTTACCTCTTTTTAAATTAAAGTCCTAACAAATGTGATAAATGAAAAAAAAATAGATTCTCTCTCTGGGTGAAAAGGAGAGTAATAATTGGGAAACACTTCCCTAGATATGAAGTCAGTGTTCAACTACATCAAATTATCAGTTTCAGAATTAATCATAATCAGCAGAGAATCAGATTATTGCAGTGAAGGAATAACATCATCTATTTAACACATGGTTGGTTAAACCATGGGGAGGAGAAATAAATCACGCATAAATTCATCCAAAATCAAGCAAGTTAATAAAAGTATTCATTCTTTATTGAGGGGTCCCTAGGTTTGACACGCTCTCCTGTCAATAAGTTTTAATCAGGGAAAAAACATAGCTAATTAACCCATAATTGTTACTCATTTCATAAGAACACTCAATTCTAGATTGATTTCCAAGGTAGCTGAAAGTTCTTGACAAAATGTCAAAATGAGAGCTCAGCTTGGATTCCATTATTTTTATGTGAATCCTTTATTGGTTGGGAGCATTGAAGAGACTCAAAGAAATGGTGACACTGAAAGGCCAGCATATTCCTTTGCCCCTCCAGACTCTATACTACTATTTGTGTATATATTTTATAAATGGACTATGATATGACACTTGGGTAGGTGAAATGACTATATTCTCCATCTGTGATTATCAGATTTTACCTTTTTGGATAGGAAGATTTGCAAGTTTGAAAAACTCAAATGTAGTTTTGCCACAATCATCTCATCATTTAAATAATTAATTGTGGTGATAAGTATTTTTCGCAAAACCTGCTCTCTTTTTTTTTTGTTGTTGATAAGTGGTGATTGTATTAACTATGAACAAATTACAAATGTACATCAAAATTTGGTTCCCTTTGCTAATTGCTTGTTATTTGCTTAATGTCTTTTATTATCGATTTGCCAGCATGTTATCATGTTATACAATGACAGATAGATGAAATTTATGAGCTTTTGTGTGCAACCATGAGATCTTGGATTCATTAACATCACTTATTTAAAAGAAAAAGATATCTATTAGACAATTTCACCCTTAAAATATACCAAATTAATGAGTATATTATGTCTAGTTTACCAAAATCTTATTAATGATTCAATTGAAAAATACATATAAGAATTATTGTTATAAACTATGTTTTGAGGAAGATATTTGGGTGAATATAGTATTTTTAGACTACATGTGTGTGTGTGTGTGAACTTTTTGGGATGAGGGTATATTCATGTTCATAAGTTTTTCATTAAATATATTTAGCAAAATAAATTTAGAAATATACTTTCATGTATGGGGTAAATTAAAATCATAAGAAAAAATATTGGCAATATTTTTCTTTCACATCTAATTACATAGATTGATCTACATTATCATCAATGAGACCCATCCAATAATACTGAAGTGATTAAAAACTCTTACATACAAAAAAAAAAAAAACACATTTTCATATGCTCTTATATTATGCAATCATTCATGGTAATAATCACATGATATAAAATTTGAAACATTAATTTTTTCATATATATAAATATACAAAGATGAATAATGAAAAGTATATTTATTCAACAGATATATATCTTTTAATAAGTTAGTATAAATCGTGATAATTATATCTAGGAGAAAAGTATATATCTTATGTTTGCTTATTTATCTCAAAAGAAAAGTATATTTAAAAAATGACAATTAAACAAAAACATATAATATTACCATCTTACAATTATTTTATTTCCAAATAAATTACTTGGAACCAAACCAAAGTGATGGTGACCCCCATCCCAAAAAAAAAAAAGAATTTTATATAAAAAAAGTTGACAATTGTTACAACAAATTTCATTATTAAATCGAAGTTATAAGGTTTGAAGTGGAGTGAGACAACTCACGATTGAAAATTCACAAATCACGATGATCTACATCTGGATACATAAGAGGCCCCCTTGAAAATGCACACATTTGGTGTTTGAAATGTGCCGCCCTGACTCATGATAAAAGCCTCCCAAAGTTCTCAAAGGTTTTCAAAATAGAATTTGATTTATTAAAGAGTATGTCGTTATACGACCTCTAAATTGCACACACCGCTCCAGGGATCACTTATTAGGATAACATTTGAAAATGCGTTTGTGCAAATTTTGAAGATTTTTTTTCCGTAAAATTTTCTTTTTAAACTCATTTTCAAAATTTCATGAGATCCCAACATTTAAAAAAAGAAAAAAAATTAGTTTATTATAAAAATAAGTTTGAATTGACCAAAACAATAAAAAAGTTATAAAAATAGTTTTCAAAAGGAAAAAAGTTTCTTCAAAAAATATTTTCAAAATCTTTATTGTTTGAATTTTTTTTTATGATGAGTGATTTATTTTTTTGAGAAAAGGTTGACAATTACCATCCGAATTCTATTACGAAAATCGAAGTTACAGAGATCCAAAAGGAGTTGGCGAGTGAGAAAACATAAAGAACTATTGTGCTAGAGTAAAAGAGGATTTAATCTAAAAGAATATGATAAGTGAGGACATATTTAATAAATTCATAATAACTTCCTAAAGATGCAATTTTACTAAAACATTATATGAAATATCCAATGTAATAAATAGTGTACAACAATTTTTTTTTTAAAAAATCCATTTATTCAATTAACAAAAAATTATACTCTATTTTTATAAAATGATATATCTTATTAATTAATATTATATATATATTTAAATTAAAAAAATCAAAACATGAACTATTTGCCAAAAAGAGTCTCACAACATTTTGAATGATTTTTT
Source organism: Acorus calamus (assembly GCA_030737845.1). Lineage (NCBI taxonomy): Eukaryota > Viridiplantae > Streptophyta > Magnoliopsida > Acorales > Acoraceae > Acorus > Acorus calamus. Next base: position 28,201,247 of record CM060868.1, on the reverse strand, counting down.
TTCAATCTGGTTTTAAACAAGACAAGTAATATTAATCAATCAGGTGGGTAATTCCGTAATTCAATTAATTTGAAATTATTTTTCACGACGAGACTCCAAAGAGAGAGAGAGAGACGTTGTCTTCTCCGTCTCTCCAAAGGGCCTCTACAGATCCTTATAAAAAAACCCAAACTTTGGTCCTCTCTGTCTCTCCAAAAACGAATCACCAGAAGGTTCTCTCAGATTTCTCGAATACCCATTGACTCCTTTTGGTCCTCTTACCAAGCTCAATCATGGCTCACTCGGCGTCCACAGCGACCCACGTAAGATTTTTTTGATAAAAGACCCACCTTTTTTTATTGAATCGTGTTTATTGGGCTCTGTTTGAACTGGGTTTCATCGGTTCTTCATAATCTTTGATTCATTATGAGGTTTGTTTGTTTTTTATTTTGGGTTTCCTTTTTGTGCAAATTGGGTGGGAAAAAAAACCCTTCTTGATTCGTGTTGATTGAGCTCTGTTTTGAACTGGGTTTCATTGATTCTTCTTAATCTTCGATTCTTTATGGGGTTTTGTTGTTTTTGATGTTGGGTTTTGCTTTTTATGCTAATTGGGTTGTTAATTTTTTTTTCAGATTTCGGTATCGGTACCCGATGCGTCTCTACGAAGATCTGGGTTTAAGGTATTGAGGAATTATTCTGGGTTTTTGTTTTTGAATTTAGTGATATATTTTAAGTGGTTTGATAATCTGGTTTGATTTTGTTAAACACGGTTTGGTTGTTCATTCAGATTATGTTATTGATGAGAGATCCAATTGGATTCAAATATTCAATATCAGTGATTGATACCAGATTTTTTGAAAAACTAAAAAATCGATTTTGACAACTTTTTGCTATCAAAGTAAAAAGCACAATTCAGATACAGTTTTTGGGGAAATCGATTCTGCAAATCAGAATTTGCCCGGCAATATTTTGGTCTGATAATTGATCATGTTTATGTACTAAAGACCCTCTATTGGAAAATATGTGTTGCTATATCAATATTTTGGTTTTCATTTATTTTTTATTTTTTTGCAAAAAGTTGGAGCTATCTTATTAATAAAAGTAACCCCCAAACAATATGGAGATGTACAAAAGAAAGGAAGGGTGGAAATGAAACAAAAAATCCCCTTCCGAGTTGGATAATTCCTCAACATAAAACATCCAAACCTGCCCATAATAGTAGTAGGACACTCCACTCCTAAAATTGAGATGATTCAATTCCTAAGAAGATAAGTAATTGCCACCCAAGTATTCTCAATATAAAATCTCTTGCATTGAAAAATGTGACCATTTCATGTGATTTTGGGCAACAAATGGTCAAAATGTGATCGTTTCATGTGAAAGGCGGAAATGTAGACTTTTCTTTTGCCTGCAAAGAACTCTTTGAGTCTTAATTACAAAGTACTCTAAACTTTTCCAAATGGTTGGAAAAAGTTTATGATAGCTGATTGGATACTTTCTGTATCCATAGGTCGAACATGCATTTGTTTGCCGAATTGTGCATTTAGTACCGTCAAAATATGCATGTAGTTTGGATGATGTATTACATTCTTCATAATTTAAAACTACCCCTAATAATCGTAGCTGCCTTTATACACAATATAGAAGTTTTTGCATGTATTTCTCATACTAATGATCAAAATAAATCTAGAAAACAGTTAAATTATATTTGTACCTTTATCGAGCCTATCGTGTATAATTTATGTATGTGCATTTACCGTACCAAATGGAACCTTACTGGATATTTTTTATTAACGAACTTTGTGACCATGCTTTGAATAAACATATTTATAATAATTGAGCATCATTTATTCAAATTGAAAATTTATAAATATTCATTTTCTGCCATTTAAGTTCTGTACGTTAATTGATCATTCGAGTATTCCACAAGACATTTTATGCTTTCCCACATTTAATTTTTTAAGGATTGGGTTGATTTTATACAATTGATTGTGTGCCATCTTCTCAATCTAACCCAGCAAAATATAACAGGATTTATTCTTTAAAATATGTTGCTGAATTTTTTATTTTATTTTTGTGATAAATATCTAATCTCATTCATGCTTCTTGTCGGGCTATACTGTTGCAGATATGCAATCTGAGTTTTCAAGATAAATCATGGGCTCCCTCATTATCATTGGACTTAAGAGCCAATAAAATACTTTCAAGAAAACAATGTCGGGTGGCTTGCATGTCTGTACAACAAGCTGGCAAAAGAAAAGTTGCTGTTACGCCGTTAGAACTCGAGGATTCCAAAGAAACTCCCATTAACCTGTATCGTCCCAAGGAACCCTACACCGCAACAATCGTCTCTGTTGAGCGGATCGTTGGCCCTAAAGCTCCTGGAGAGACATGTCATATTGTGATCGACCATGGAGGCAATGTTCCCTATTGGGAAGGACAAAGTTATGGTATCATTCCTCCTGTAAGTCACCATAATATTTTCTTGTTATAATATTTTTTTTGTAAGTGTTCTAGTTTATTTTTATTATAATGAACTGATGATTGCCTCATTTTTTTTAAAATGTGGTTGGAGAATTCATATTAAGTATTGACGCCCATCGAACAAAAGGGATATGAGTGATATTATAAATGAAAAAAAGAAAAGAAATAAAATTAAAAGTAATTGAAGATACCTTCAACCTCCTTTTATTATTATTATTTTTTATTGGTTCCTTTTATTATTAGTTTACAGTCCATTCCATTTATCTCCCATAAGTTTAGAAATCGTTTCTTCTCTAAGTGGCACAAATCACAATGACCCAAGCTTGAAGGAATGCCATTATTGCCGCCCAAATGTTTTCTTCGTAACCCTCTTCCTATGGAAGATGTTCTCATTACGTGCAATCTGTTTGCTTCAATATCTTGTCCTTTTTTTAGCACATCGAACCAATGATTTCTTTGTGCCTTTTTGTTGTTCAAGCTTCACTTCAAACCAACCACAACTTTGAAATTACAATGCTATATTGCTTTTTTAATACAAGTTATATTACAACCATCTAAATGAAATGTGATATTTATGCTAATTTGATATGTCATCTGTTGGATATAAAGGGCAATACCTCAGGTTCTAGCATCAGAGGGTGCACCATTTATAATGTGGTTGTGGTTTGCATGTAGAAGTGACACAAACGTGCCCCACAAAATCCAATAGTTGGTACATATGCCCAATTGTTTATTAGAGGAATATAAATAGCCATAATGAGTTGAAGATCAGTATAAAAAAAATGCCCCAAGGAGATTTTGTCTGTCTGTTGATTTTGCGTGTACAGATGCGCAACACAGATTTTCCAAAGCATAGAGGGTCCTTGTTATGTGGTTCAACTGTTTTTAACTTTTAATCGGTCAAGGCTCTCTCCTGTTAAGCATTTTATGGCAAAGCCATTTTTATAAATAGAAGCTAGCCATTTAGGGCTCCTCTCTCTTGATAAGTATTCCGTCTGTTCTCAATATGCATGTCCCTCAGATACAAACTGACTACAGAAGCAAGTGTTTTCAATATAGCAAAGCCATTCTAACCCTGAAAATATGCCAAATCTCTCTCATTTTAGGTATCATTTGTTTTACTATTAGTATATATTGTTTACCAGAGGTTATTTGTGTCCTTGAGACATTATTCATTTCATATAGTTCCCTTGATTTGTTTCCACTAATTCAGTTTTTAGCAAAGCACTGATATACTGATTATTTGACAAATTTCATGCTCTCATCTAATTATTGGATAGTATGTTCTCAATTGAATGTTTACAGATGAAATTTTTGTTCATTTCAGAATCCATATTGCTTGTATTTGAAGCAATGAACAATAGTAGATTCCTTTATAAGGAGCTTTTCTGTATTTTAATTTACAGGGAGAAAACCCAAAGAAACCAGGGGCTCCCCACAATGTTCGACTATACTCGATTGCATCGACAAGATATGGTGACTCCTTTGATGGAAAGACAGCAAGTTTATGTGTTCGTCGTGCTGTTTACTATGACCCTGAGACTGGAAAGGAGGATAGTTCAAAGAATGGTGTCTGCAGTAATTACCTTTGCAATTCAAAGCCGGGAGACAAAATTCAGCTTACTGGTAAGAGCCTGTTTCTCAAAATGGAAGATTAGCATGACTCACCAATATATATATTAATATTTGTTTTGGTAAAAAGCCCTAAATATTGACATACAGTCCGGACACAAGATGACGACTCACTACTAGTACTAGATAGACTTAGGCCAACACGGCCTAGAATTGGGTCAAAGCCCACTAGAACCAAATCAATAGGACTGTGTGACATTTATTTGTCTGCATCTCACAAGTTTTGCAACTGGGGTGGGTGCCTAAGAGTAGTGTCCCTTCTGCTCGGTCATAGGCTGGGACAAATATATTATTATTTTGAATTTCTGCATAAGTCACTGAAGAAATTATTAAATGTCGCAAAAATTAGCTTTACCCTTCTTTTTATTAATCTCATTGACTCATAGAAACTATATAAGAGATGTGCATTTCATATATTTGCCATCATTTGAAAAATCATTACATTGATGTCTTTCCAGTTGGATTAATAATATGATATGATTAATTGATTATACACCGTCTCCTCCAAGCAACTTGACATAATTAACCCTCTTACTCGCATTGGAACCAAAATAAAGATAGCTTGATCAACGAGACAGTCTTCCTTGTGTGTTTTATAATTATTACTTGAGCCTCAAGATATAAACAAATCATGATGCCAGCAGAACACTGTAAAATGCTTCCTTTTTTAAGTTTATGCAAAGGCCTTGTCAATCAGTCAAGAAGCACCAGTATCTCTACAATCTTTTAGCAATTCTCAAAAACTAGTTCATATTTGAATATGAAGTGGGATATCGGCTTTCTCAATCATTTAACAAGTGTTTTCAGTCAGTCTTCAATAATGCATTGTGCTGTTATATAGGTAGGTTGGTAGACTGACATGAAAATGGTCTTGTTAACAGACATACTAAAAGGAAGACTTCAGATATTAACATTAGTAAGTGCCACATATAACCTTTTTTTTATAGTAGATTTAGCATGACTCATGGATCAATTTTTTCCTCGTATAAAAAAATCCTAGATGGAGAACATTGAATCATAACTAAGAGGATCATGACAACAAATTCTATACTTGAATAAGTTCTGTTTTTCATGAGGTTGTGAACTTCGCCCATTGATTTTTTAGTGGCCATTTTGTTGTAGTCTTTAAGTTATCCAGAAAAGGCACTTTTCCAGGCCTAAAGTTATCAGATTCTTCAATCATTGATAGCCTTAGTAAAGTGTTTGGTAACTGTCTGTTTTTCAGAAATACGATGACAAGGAATAATTCATCCCTTCTGAAAGAAAGAAAAAATAGTGCTACATCATTGAGGTTATGTGACTGTGCTATTCAAGATGGTACTTTTTTTTTCTAATGGCTCTAGCCTAGCCTATCTCTATCCATGATCTACCAAACCTTTGGATAACTATGCTATCCTCACTTGATGTTGCTTTTGAGGTGCCATAAACTCCCCCCAAAATGATGGGATATCATTGATAGATAAATTTCCCTATATAATCTTAAAATGCTTAATTTTCATGGATTAACTTGCATTTCCACCATTGTCAACTTAGTGCTTTTGATAAGACAAGCTTTGAGCACTTCTATGAATTTGCACCTCTTCCTTGCTGGGCATCTGCATGCTCTAGTCAATTGAGTTTGTTTTAATATGCTATTTGAAAATGAGAAAACAAAAAATGTATGTTTTAGTCAATCATGTCTTTGCCTAACACAGCCTAGCATGGCACAGCATGCACTTTAAACAGGCCAAGCTAGCGGGCCCGGCCCGGCATGTTTTACATCACTGGTGCACAGTGACGTGTCCGATTATTCTGTTTGTAAAATGATTATATCATGAATTGGTGGCTATTGACCAATGTTCAAAACAACAGTTGATGTAAGGTGTAATGAATGTGTATACCACTAGTTCTGCATCTAAAGATTCATCCATGCATAATTGCAGGCCCATCTGCATCTAAAGATTCATCCATGCATAATTGCAGGCCCATCTGGAAAGGTGATGCTCTTACCTGAAGACGATCCGAACGCAACCCACATCATGATCGCCACGGGGACAGGTGTGGCCCCATTCAGGGCCTACCTGCGCCGAATGTTCATGGAGTCCGTCCCCAAACGTTTCGGGGGGCTCGCATGGCTCTTCCTTGGTGTTGCCAATGCTGACAGCCTCCTATATGACGATGAGTTCTCGAACTACATCCGTGAATTTCCTAACCAATTTCGATACGACAAGGCCCTGAGCCGTGAACACAAGAACAAAAAAAATGGCAAAATGTACGTGCAGGACAAGATTGAGGAATACAGTGATGAGGTCTTCAAGCTCTTGGATGGTGGGGCCCACATCTATTTCTGTGGGTTGAAGGGGATGATGCCTGGGATCCAGGAACTCTCAAGAGGGTTGCCGAACAGAGAGGGGAGGACTGGGATGAGAAGCTGAAGCAGCTCAAGAAGAAAAAGCAGTGGCACGTCGAGGTCTATTGATGGATACATGTTTTATCTGGTATGAGATGATTTTGATGGCAATAATGGCTGTGTGAATGAGAACTCGCGGTCAGTTGTACTTTATCGATTTGTTTAGATTTTGAGGTCATCATCAGAATAAATTATTCTTGTTTATCATTGTATAAGTGATATTTGAGAGGCAGGAAGAAGGCGTGTTGTTCATTGTTGTATCCAGACCTTAGTATGTTAAAATTTAATTTCGATATTTGACATCTGATTCTGATGTTCTCCTCATTTTTGGTTATCATTGGCCTTTTTGGAAGTCAATCATCCATCACCTGCTCTTACAGGGAACAAACAGGTTATTGTGTTTGGTTCAATGAAGTTTGTCTGTTTAAACAAGCTCAATTTATTTTTCGGACATAGAGAACCGATTGAGTTTTATGCTATATGCTAAAATAGAGCAGTTGTTCATCATCTCGATATTCTATAGGTGAAAATTGAATTTTATACTCCATATCTGATTCGGTTAATCTCCTTCGTTTATCGTATCTTTGGCCTTTTCGGAAGTCAGTCATTTATCACCTGCTCTTAACTGAAGGAAAATGTTATTCTTATAGATTGATTAAATAAGTAGAAGAAGAATGATAACATAAACAAATTTTGAGGATTTTTTCATTATTTAATTTTGATTTAAATGATTTTTTCTTGGTTAATATTATGAAATATCAAATTAGATATTTTGAGTGTGTTCAGAATTTTTTTAGCAAAGTAGGCATTGTCATTAGATTTGGAGGTGTAACATGAGGACTTTTCAAATGTCACCCATCCTAATACTACTCTCACCTAAGCACGCTTAATTTCAGAGTTTTGATGGGATCCGGTATATTAGTATGCTTAGAATTTTAAATTTAAAAATTTAGATGCCATTAAAACATTTGTATCCAGTCAATGAAAAATTTATTTTGCATGGTTCTAAACTTTTATTTATTTAGAGATTCGTGATTTTATGAGAATCTCACATATTTATATTATTATTATTTTTTTTAATATTTAAGCTATTATTATTTTAATTTTTATTTATTTATTTTTAAATTTTCATTTATGAAGAATCCGATATTTTCTCCACTGTTATAATATATTGGCTATGTCATTGCACATAATTATTGATTTGAAGTATTAAATGATAAAAGTTGAGGATATGCTAAACCAGAAAATCAATATCCTGATTATAAAAATGTTGAAAATGGTTTCATTTGAGGTTTCTTTCATTTAGGGGATGAGTAATTTAAGAATATTAACTATCCATTAGCCCCAAATAGACAAACATTTTATACAAGGACTAATAATAAAACAATCGTTTGAAGTTAGAGACTTAAAATGCAATATGAAGAAATGAGAGATTGATTACTAAACAACAAAGTTTACACGGACTTAAAAATAAAAACCTCATTTTACAAACTAACGATATATGAGCATATGTTTGACGGGGAGATTAAAAATGAAATAGACGGTTAAAGTTGAAGACTTAAAAAAATAATATTAAAAAGGGAGGAATCGATAATTAAATAATATAGTTTATATGAACTTAAAAATAAAAAGCCCATTTAAAATATGATGATTCACTTTGGTGGGTTAAGAAAATTGTTAGGTACAGTCACATTTATAATTTTGTTTGTATTGTAAAAGAATTTTCACATTTTTTTTTTGCTCATATAATCTAACAAATTATATAATTACATATTTAAAAAAATACAAAAAAATTCAATTAAATATGTATAGTTTTTTTTTTGGGATAATTAAATATGTATAGTTAGATATCTATAAAGATCTATGAGATTGTTGAGTGCTGTGACAAGCAATTGATCTCATTCACAACTCATTCTTGACAGCTACTTGTCATTTTTATATAATCGAACATGACTGTGGCCTTTCAGAGGAAAAAAAACATATATAAACGAAGCATCTCATCCGAAACCTCTCAAAACATTCAAAAGTCAAAATATAAATCTTTTCGCTCGATCTGATCTAATCCGATTTCGCTTCCGCCACCCAAAAAAGAAAGGTAAGAACCAATGGATCTACGTTGAATTGAAGATCTACGTTTCCTTCTTCGTTTCGTTTTTTTTTCCAGTGATTTAAGTAATTTTTTTGGTTGTGATTTCAGTGATGTTTGGGTTTGTATGTTATGAACAGATTTGTGGTTTCAAAATTTACAATTTAATTTCAAATCACTGACTTGATAAAAAGAAAATTCTAAATTGGGAATTATTGTTGACTGTTTGAAGTGGCAAAAAGTTATATATATATATGATCCAATGCATGTTGTGGGTGTTGTATTGGGTGCATTTTGGATGTGGGTTCTGTGTGGTTTGATTGGAGTTGAAAGGATTTGTTGGGGATCAAGAAAAGAGAAGCATTGCTATAAGATCAATGAGTGGTTTGTCGTGAAGTAAATCAGACGTTTTTTTTTTTTTGGTGTGTGTGTGTGTGTGTGTGATGAGGAACCCAACATTATTTATTTTTTCTTAATGTTTCGAAAACCTTGGATGCACAGAATCATCCATGAACCATGTTCATCAGATAAGTCTAGGAAGATTTTAACTCTTGACCAATGGAGAACAAACCTATGACTCTAGCCAAACTGCCAACTTTATGTGGGTTAATTGGAAGAGATGTTTGTGTTTATATCAAATCAATATTATTGATTCTATCAAAAAATTAAGGGCCACCACCAATATGCAACTCTTGTGTTGGGGACCTCCATTGTTATTTCATGTTTGCATGGTATGGGTTTGTTATGAAATAGAAATAATGGAAAACAACAACATCAACAGAGCCTTTGTCTTCCCATAGGTCTTACCTTTTTTCCGGATTTTTTCAATTGATGTTGGGATCAGTTATATGAATAAGTTTTTCGTCATTTAATTTTATTGAGGGTCATGTATTCGGAATCATGTACAGTTAGCATGGCCCTTATTGTTGTCATTTGTGTTTGGTTTGTCTCAGTCCTTTTGTCCTTGGAATCTTCACTCCTAACCGGTGCATCCATTTGTTAGTAGAATTTTGAAATAGAATTATGAAAAAAAAAATTTCAAGATCTGTAGATTTTGCATTTTTTTTATTGAATTTTGAAAGCGGAATTTGGAATGGCTTTTGTTGGTCAGTGAATATCCATCAGTTCACCAAATTTTCCTCCATTGATCCTACCGTCGTTCATTATGTTATTTGGAGAAGATGTATATCAGTTTGCTGTCCTTCTTTGACTATCATCGTATTCATTGGTGTTTAAATTTCTGAATTTGGATCTGTGTATCTTGAATGAGATAGTTTTTGTTAATTTGATGATATAGGTAAAAGAAGTTTATTCTTGGATGATCATGACTTGCAAGGGAAATGAGTAATCTCCAGTATAACAGGAAATCTTCCTCAGGTTTGTTGTTAGAGCTAGTAGAACTGTTGAATGTCATTTGTTTTCTTATGTTAGACTTCTTTATGTAACTACCCGTGTTCTTTCAATGATTCACCTCAATATAATTATTTGTATATTTGTTATTGAGCTTATAGTGATTTTAAAACTGATTCCAGCACAAGGAAATGATTCCATAAAGAGACTTAAGTAAATTCCGTATCATTTGGCTACCTCTTTCTGTATGAGCTTCTATTGATGCTGTTCTAAGACGAGACTTTCGAAGGCCAACCCCATTTGGGTTATTCAAGGTGTTATTAGAACAACTTAATTAAATCCAATTTGGGATTTTCCATTTGTTTTTGGAGCTTACAAAGAATATAATCTCAGTTTCCTGCTCATATATATATGTTATTGTCACCAATATGCCATTCGAGCCCTATTTTTTTCTCTGTTATCAGTATATATGGTTGACGTGAAATACAGGATAACGATTTATGTTCTCCATGACATGGTTAATATGGCTCTTTCGATATTCATGATCGTTTTAACACATTGAGAATTTTGCACTCTATAACATCCACTTTATTCTCTTTTTATTAACTAACTTGCCCCTTTAACCCCACAGATACTGCAGGGAGATTGAAAGATCTCTTGCACAAAAGTGAAAATGGTATTTGTGCAGATTGTGGTGCTGAAGATCCCAAGTGGGCGTAAGTAAACTGTCTTTCAACCCTATATTATTTCCATGAATCAAAAGACACAATAATTACGCTATAATAATTACAGGAAATCCACTTTGTTTTATAGAATACATGTATAATAATATATTGTATTTTTAATTGTTATTTCGATTTAAGTGTAGAATATGCTCGTTGAAATTGTCCATTGGTATTCAAATTTTCATTGTATCAAATTTTGTGATTTTCCAATTTTTATGTCTATTTTTCATATTTATTCTTGTCATGGCTCATTTCAATTCTTTAATTTAATGGAGTCCTCCCCTTCCTTACTACTAAACCCAATTGAGATTCCTCCTCTGGTCGTGTGTCCTTTGGCTCACTCAAGCAAGTTGCTTAATTGCCTCACATTTAAGTATCAAGTATCAACTCCGCTGGTCTTGTGCGTCCCTATCTTTTGGTGGGATCAGACGGTGACCGGAGCACAACATTATTCAGGCCATTGCATATGGCCATCCTCTTGGGGGAGTTTGGGGTGGGGGGGATTGATCATGTTATATGGAGAGGGCACGTGCGTGTGTGACTCCTCCACACTATTTATATGACTCATGAACTTCTTGGAACGTTCTAGTCAGTCAATGGAACTCAACTTTTTAACTTTCTAATAAAAATATAGCCAGTATGCGTCAATTCTCCTTAATTTAACTTTTCAACCTGATTTGATTTCTCCTTCTATTGACCAATTAGTTAATTGTCTAAAACGCTGATGATGCATATCTAATCTCTCCAACTTGATCATGCAAGTGTTTCTCTCGTATTTAAGGTGTTTGATTTGCTAAAGTAGTGCTTGAAAAGAAATAATTGATAAAATGAAAAAACTCTCTGTCATTGGATTGCCAAACGAATCCTCAGTCTTGACAATCAGTTGTCTGTCGAAGTCTTGTTAAACATTTGAAACTGACATGAGATTTATCTTCAATGTAATTTTTTGGCTTTGTTTAGTTGATTTTGTTTCTTATTCATGTTCATTGTTGTGTTATTACTCTGTGTTATATTAATTTATTATGAGTTACTTGAACACCTTTCCAGATCAACAAATATCGGAGTCTTCATATGCTTAAAATGCAGTGGTGCTCACAGAAGTCTTGGCGCTCATATCTCAAAGGTAGCATTGTAAACTGTTATATTATCTTCTTGTGTAGAATTGCACGCTTCATCTTATGTACATATACGATCAAGCTTTACCTAAACTTTCAGCATCAAGTTTTACCCTTTTTATATAATTGTATTATTGATTTGGGAGGAGGATATTGTAGATTCACATGGTCATAATTGACCTATGCTTCTTGCAAAGATTTTCACCTGAAATTTCCAATAGCTAAATTTGTCAAGATAATGATTTTTTTATACTGAAAATGCTGCCTATTATTCAGGTTCTGTCCGTGACATTAGATGAGTGGTCGGATGATGAAATTGACTCAATGATTGAAGTTGGTGGTAACTCTGCTGCTAATGCAATTTATGAGGCTTTTCTTCCTCAAGGATACTCAAAGCCCACCCTGCATACAGGTCATGAGCAACGCTTGAAGTTCATCAGGTAAACTTATAGGATCTTTTTTTTTTAAATCTATATATTATATGGAGAATTGCCTTTTTGTCTCATTTTTTTTTCTCTCTAATAGATCCAAGTATGAGCTGCAAGAATTTCTGAAACCAAGTCTACGAATTGTCTCATTTGCTTCTTCAAAGAGCTTTCTCCAGCCCAGTGATTCCGGAAAGGATATTGACAGTGGTTTCAAATCAGATATAGCCGAGAAAACAGTATGTACTCATTTTTCATGCTATTCTAATGATGTTAAATCATAAATAATATATTTTATCATCTTTGATGGATGAAAAGTCACCTTATTTTGCTTTTGGGATAAAATCCAGGGCCCCTTTTGGCAGGGTTTAAGATTCTTTGACCAAGTGTATTGTAATATGGGGTATTGTTGTACTCATGGACTATTATCTTTGGAAGCTTAATAAGTTAGTATTGTTAGATAAACAATTTTTATCTTTGGCTGACATTAACTATAATCTGCACTTCTTTTTTTATATCAATTTTACACATAATTTGCCCTTATGTATAATGTATGGTAATTTAAAAGATAGGAGAGGAGTGATTGATGCGCTTTTTTTATTTATTTAGAGTTTAAATGGCATAAATCATAGTCCATAATTTACGATAGACTAGTTTGAGGATTAAAAAAAATGGTATTATAATAACAGAGGTATTCCCAACATCTTTGTTACCAAATGGTATTAAAATAGCATTTCAATCAATTCTATACCATGTTACCCACCCAATTTTTTTTTTTTAGCATGTTTGTATTAGTCAATGCCAAAGAGGGCCTAATTGTGTTTTAAAAGAAACACTGTTTTAACCTGGGTTCCAATACATTATGTGTAACCATTTTGTGGTAGGCTAACTTTGTTGTTGCATCATTTGTCTTCATTTCATTTCCTTTTGGACAGTACTTTTGGCAAGCAAATTATTAAACAGTTTATTGAGGAGCTTCGATATTTCTCAAAGAATAATTCCAGTTTAATGGTAGGTAGGCATGGTGGAGTTTATTGGAATATTGAAAGTAAAAGTAGTGAAAGGCACAAATTTAGCCATCAGAGATATGCTGACAAGCGATCCTTATGTGATCCTGAATTTAGGGCAGCAGGTCAGTTGTTTTTCGCTTTCCCTTCAAAAACCAACTATTCATTTTCCCAGTAATTGATATCATGTTTTTATTCCCTCATCTCCACAGAAGGTTCAGACCACCGTGAAGAAGAGCAATTTGAATCCAGTTTGGAATGAAGTGTTATCGCTGTCGGTTCCTCAACGATTTGGGCCCCTGAAATTGGTGATCTTTCTCAAGCCCCAATCTCCTTGCAATTTGATTTTTATCATATGCCATCCTTATTCTAATGTATATCTTCATATCATCAATATTTATTCTACAGTCTTACTTTAAATCTCATTTCTCGTCACCCAACAGGTGTTTGCATTCATTTGGAAGGTGCATGAATATATATATCTTCCAAATAAAGATATATACCTTTTGTTCATACTGGATTGAGAAATAATGTTAAAAGTGAGACTTGTTGGAACATTATCCTTCTACATTATTGCAATTTTGTTCCCATTTCTTGTCAATATAAGTAGACTGTCTGTATTGAATATGAGATGATGAATCTAAAGCAACATAAACATAATTATCATTATAGTTAATATATATTATGTAAGTATGCTGATTTTTTTCCAAATATTCATAATATAAAGTATATAATATTTATCTATTTATATATACATTACCGTGTCTATATCCTAGTTTTTTTTAAAATTTGTCGTATCAACATGTCTTGTTTCACTTTTATACAGCAAGTATACGATTACGACATGTTTTCGGCTGACGATATAATGGGAGAAGCGGAGGTGGACCTCCAGCCGATGATCACATCGGCCACAGCCTTCGGAGACCCCAACCTCCTCGACGACATGCAGATAGGGAAGTGGTTGAAATCCGGCGATAACGCCCTCATCAAAGACAGCACCATCAACATTGTCGAAGGGAAGGTTAAACAACAGGTTTTTCTCAAGTTACAGAATGTTGAATCTGGGGAAATCGAACTGGAACTTGAATGGACTGCTTTAAATTAATAGTCTTTGATTTTTATATTTAGATTTAATTTTTTTTAATGTATTGTTATTTATTCATTAGTTTGATTTTTGTTTGTTGGAACCTGGAGTAGAACTGTGGTTGTTGGGTGTGTTTTTCTTTATTAATGTTGTGAGAGATGTGATTCATATTTATTTGGCTTTGTTTTAGATAATTTAATTTGATCATATAATTAGTTAGTACATGTTGACATGTTGTCCCCCTCACAATACCATTTGCACCTCTAAAATGTTTAGGGTGCGTTGGATTGCATGATTGCAAAACTGATTCTGCAGGAATCTGGGTTTTAAAACTGATTCCGTAGGAAGCTCACTTTCTTATCTTTTTGAAATCGCAGTTTTTTGGTACTATTTGCCTGAAATCTGTGTACAGGAAGCTGTTACAGTAAAACTGTTTGGTTGCATGATTGTAAATACAGCTTCCTGCAATCGCAAACGCTGTGCAATCGTGCAACTAAATGTTTAATGTTGCGTGAGATATGACTCTTGACAAATGACTAGTGGTAACTAATCAAGTATATAGCTTTACAAATACACACACACACACTCATAAATTAGAATTTCTAATTGAAAATCTGTTTGAATAATGAATAAATTTTATGTATAATCTTGGATATATGTTAAGTGCAAAATGTATTATTTCGATATATATGCATGGTTTAATGCATAATTTACTAATTTTAATGCCTTTACGGAACCCTCCAAATATGGACCTACGAAGAGTGGTTGAAGATGCTCTTAATAGCTCTAATTGGGTTTTATACATGGAATCATACATAAAGCTCCCAACTTTTTTGAAAATGGGGTGGAGCAGCACCTGAAATCTTATTAATTTCAAATGAAAGGTGCAAAGTATGCAGAAACAAAGGAGATAAAGCATTAACTATAAGGAAAATGAAGTAGAAATAGGAATAGCTAATCAGGTTCCAAGTATAGTGGTATAGCTGTTCTTCTCCATTGGTCAATTTACTAACACTACTTATGAAAAAAATGCAAGTATAGTGGTATAGCTGTTCTTCTCCGTAGAAAAAATTAAAATTCTGAATTATTAAAGATTTGTAGCCCATCTGTAGTTGAGTTTACTGAACCCGATCACTCTATGTTGCTCAGGAAACCGCAAACTGAAATTATATGCCACAGTAATGACCGGTGAACATAGGAATAAAGTATTCCGTACTTTTTAGAATATTGGTTAAAGTACTCAATTAGACATTTTCAACACAAAATATATTATACCGAGCATAATGCATATAAAAATCATTAATACATATTAATGAATTTATCTAAAAAATAGTATAATTATCAACATATTTTTTCATATTTATCCTATATGATTTACAAATATACACAGTATATGTACCGTACTGGATATGACACTTGCTGAATATTTGTCATACACAAACTTTGTTACCATGTCAATAAAGACGTGATAGCGACAGCTGGAAGCTCTTGGCACAATTGTGAACGAGAAATGGGAAGCGTTGACCTGGTGGAGAGTGTGCGATGGCACAAAAGACAGGAGAAACAACAGTCTAAGAGAGAAATGAAGGAAAAGAGAGATAAATAAAAGATGTGGGGTGATGGGTACAGTGTGTTCAATGAATATGTTTTATTACGCAGTGGATAGACATGTTAACGGATCGTGGGTCAACACGGATCTGATATGATAAAAGGCGTAAAATACGCGACTCGGATGATCCAAAGTCCAATATGGATTGACCCGAAGGATCGGACCATCCAAACAGGACTGGTCTGAATCCACTATGACCCGATCCTATAGACCCGATAAAACCATATATTAATTTTTTTATTATTGTTTTATTACCCAATCCTAGACTACCCATAAAAAAATGAGCACTGATACACTCAGTCCGTTTTGCAGCCATGCACACTATGATAGCATAACATATACTGCATTATCATAGTATATGAGTTTCTAATTTCTATCATAGATTCATAGTATATAGACTATGTTTTTAAATTTTTTCAAAGTGAAAAAAATACACTAATGTATATAAGTACATACATCATTTCATATAACTGTATGCACTTCAATGAGATAATGTATGATTTAAAAAAAAAACAATGTGAAATACAAATGGGTTTGCAATGGGGGTTGAATGTATCGTTTTTATAAAAAAAAAGACAATGTTATGTACAGTCTCATTTTTAGTCTACACATATTTTGAATTTAAAAAAAATAAAATAATTCATCTAAATGAGGTACATTATTTTATAAAAAAATGAAGCATATATTTTAATTATATTGATACATTTATAAAAAAAATATAAAAAATCAATATCGAAGCATATACTTCATTAATTTGAGCATATGCTCTGTTAATTTTTCATCAACTCATGTTGAACTGGAATTAGGGGTTGTGGGAAAATTAAGTAAGTCAGTGGGAATAGCTTGGCCCATAACAAAAACCCTAGACACACTCTGAAAGTTTCAGCTTCATCTTCCCCAAAACCCCAACAACCCGTTCGACCATTCCCTTTCAGCTTCAGAAATGCAAGTTTGGAGAAGAGCCCTAGGAAGGGGACTCACCTCCTCCACCTCCCTCTCAAACCCTAACAACACAACCTATCTCTCCATCTTCGTCTCCCTCTCTCGCTTTCGTTCCTCCCAGACCCTACAAGAAGACGAAGAACCATCAACCCCGGCCCCCGCCGACTTCGACAGCAGAGACTTCTCCATCTCCCACACGAAACTCGCCACGAGCAAGCCCATATGGGACGCGAAGTACCGGGCGAGGGCCGATCAGGCTCTCTCTGGTGTGAAGGGTTCGGGGTTGCCTTTGAAGGAAGAAGAGCGTGAGGAGGAGGAGGAGGAGGAGCGGTTGAGGGTTCTGGCTAGGTCGCTACTCGGGGCGGCGCTCGCGAACCCTGATGAGGTCGACGAGGAGGAGATGGTGGAGCGGTTGGGGTTAGGGAGGAGGACCAAAGGTGTCTGTCGGTCGGGCTCGTTGGGGCGCCGAATGCTGGGAAGTCTGCGTTGATGAATTTCATGGTTTGGCAGTCTAAACTCCATGTTTTGGCTCCTGATACTGTCTATTTGTCTATTTTTGTGTGACTACACACGTTTTGACTTTGAAATTTGCTGTTTGGCTTTATATCCTGACATGTAGATGCATTTATTGGTTTAGGTTGGAAAAAAAATATCTGCTGTTTCTCGGAAGTCGAACACAACTACTCATGAAATGTTGGGAGTGATGACCAAGGGAGACACTCAAATTGTACGTCATTGCTCTGATTCATTCAGTCTCATAGTTGTATCATTCAGTTTTATTAAAGCAATATAGTGTTTTTTTACTTTAAATTTGTAACTCTTATCTGAATCAAATATCAAACAATCTACACCTTGATAATTACTTTATATGAAAGCTATGACTTTGTTTTGTTGGGTTTTGTTGATGTGGAAGATGTCTTTAAGTTTCCAATCAGTCATTGAGTTTTGAATGGCTCAGCATATCTTTGTACTATTTAAATTTAAAATGATATATGCTTGAGGTGGTTGTTTTATTCTTTTATTACCATTGAGTGTGAATCTTTGGATGGAGGATTAGCCAAATTACTGCTCTAATGTTCTCCTTATGTCCTGAGGATAATTGAAAAATATATTCTAATATCAGAATCAGCTCTAATATATGGTTTCAGTTGATCAGCTTATAGATAATTGAATAAAACTATCTACAAAAAAAAATCTGATTAATATATGTCATTGACCATTGAACTAAAAATCTATCTCATAGTTATCCCCTGGATTAGGTAAGGGAAATGGACCAACGCTCTGATCATTATAAAGTATTAATGTTCCAAGTGTTAGACATTTCTTATGCTCTAATCAGAAGGATAGGAGTGAGATATTCAGGATCAGCTATGCCATATGTCAATGCAATGAGTACTATTTATCATTATGCTTGAGGTTCATTGTATTCTGCATATAGGACCATGTTTCTGTTTTATTCTATTACAACATTATATTATCTGTTATAAATCATTTTATCTCTTCATAAATGAAATAAAATTGTTCTTTATGCCTTCTGCTCGTATATTTACTTTTTTTAGATCATGTATTTTTTTTTTCTCTTAAAATATTTTTTAGTCATGTTTCATTTCATCTCCTGCATCCTCAGCTTATTATTGTTTTTTTGGGGGTGAGTGGGTGGGTGGGAATACATCACCTTTGATTTTATAAATAACAGTTGGTAAACTCCACAAAATCACAGCGTTTTTATTTGGCTGCTTGCTTTTTCACAAAACTTTTATCTAGTAGAGAGAGTCATACAACTTTTACTTCTTTAATTTCTCTTTGTAATCTTTCCTACAATTTTTTGTCACTCGCATAATAGGTTCTCTGCTGCTTGACAGACATAAGTAGAAAGTATTTTCTTCCTTGATATGTATAGTGAACAGAAAACTGAATTTATGTCCATGTTCTACTAATGTGACATGAACTGATTACTTCTTCCACAGTGCTTTTTTGATACCCCAGGGCTTATTTCGAAACGTGACCGCAGACCAGACGTGAAAGTGCGAGTAGAAAGTGCCTGGGGCTCTCTCAATCTGTATGATATGCTAATAGTTATTGTTGATGTTCACAGGCATCTTACCAAGTAAAGACTCATTTTGTAGTTAACCTTCATTTTCGTCATAAATATGCAATTACATAACCTTTGAGCACATTCACTGCTTCTATTGCATGTTGATTTTCATTTATTATTTTAATGAAATGTACCCATGGATTCAGTATAACTCAATGTGTAAATTATAGCCTTTAAAAAAAAACTACTGGTTGGGTCTTGGCATTCTGCAGCTGGTGTTGCAGTAAGCGAGAATAGAATTAAGGATGTTACATTGTGTGCTATTTTTATGGGATATTATGTGGTGAATAACATTCCGTATAAATGGAGGGTTTATGATGCAGGACAAGGGAAGAAGAGAGGAGAAAGAACTCATCGCTATAGAATATGTCGTGCTTGTTTTTGTTCATTTTCTCTTCTCTATGACTCTCCTGGAATAGGACTTTGTCAAGTTGTGTATCATATCTATGGTTGCCATGACACTTGACCTCAACACACTATTCGGAGTGAGTGTCATTGTTGATGTGGATGGCTCGTTCCTCTTCTACATAGTACTTTTAGTGAAACTCTTGGCCACTTCTTTTAAGGCCTGGAATAATAGAATCCTGTCACTGAAGTCAGGCAGACTTTAACATAGACCAAAGTATACTTGAAAAAAAGGTGATAATACCAACATAATTACATAAACAACCCAAAGAGACTTAGAAAAAGGGGGCACAAGTGTGAAAGCCAAAATCTCTCAATCTTTTTGCCGGCGGTGGCTTGGGCGTTAGGGTTAACTCATAATTAAATTATTTTGATGAGGACAAGATTGTATGAGGATAATATTCGGAGACCGTGGTGCGGTTCATCAAGGATTGGGGTAGGTTCTGTTCAGGGGCGAGTCTAGTGTTGTATTTGGGAGAAAAAATTGTTATTGAGGAGTAATGCTATGTTGTGAGGGGGGAGATTGGTGTTCTAGTAGATGACTCTTCTACCGCAACACCATTTTTTTTTTGGTGTTTTTTGTTTCTTCTGTTTCATGTATTGGGCATTCTCTTCTTTTAATATAATGAGACTGGATGCCTATTGTTTCATAAAAAAGAAATACACATCTGCTTGATTTTGTAAACAACCGAAAGTAAGCAGAATTTTGCCCATTGAACAGTCGATGCAGGATATGAGGACATCATCTCTTTTTTTTGTCTCTATTTGATTTAGTATTCCCAGTTTTTCCTTTTCTTGAACCTATATCTCATGGATTTTACCCCACACCATTCCTTTCTGGCTGGAGGTAGTTGACACTCGGAATAGCTAGAAGCTAGAACAACTGCATCGGAAAACCATAGGCCTGGTTGAAGGATATGTAGACCTCTTTTCATTTACTCTATGGAGAATTATTATTCTTATTATACTGAGGTTTTGTTTTCCGTGTAAATTTGTACTTTATGATATTTCTTCGATGTCTTTTTTACATGTCCCGTACAAGGTATTTTAATGGTGAATATGTCAGTTTGTGCTATTTCACGTGTTCATTTCCTTTTGAGATGTGTAATTTGAAGACTTATGATTGTAGTATGGACATATGACTTTGAGAAGCTGATGACATCTAATTTCACTTTTAGGCCTGACTCTAGGGTTACAAGATTAGTTATGAATTTGGGTAAGGAGGAACAACAAAAACAGAAGCGTGTATTATGCATGAACAAGATTGATCTTGTAGAAGCAAAGAAAGATCTGCTAAAAGTTGCCGATCAATTTAAAGATCTCCCAGGATATGAAAGGTTTATATGTTCTCTATTCTGATGAAAAGTAGATGCTTTGGTTGCTTAATATTTAACTCCACGTCTTAGGCCTCATTTGTTTCAGGTACTTCATGATATCTGGGCTCAGGGGTTCTGGTATAAAAGACCTTACACAATATATGATGGAACAGGTTAGTTATCAAACAAATGCTCTTTATTCACAAATTAGATGTTGATGTGTAATCTTGCTTCCAGTGCACCGATTTGTTTTTCAGTGTGTTGATGAAAGGTGGGAGCACATACACATTATTTAATGAACTGCATTTCTTTGACAATCTTGTATGGTATGAATGATGATTTTTCACCTGGGGGATTTTCTTCCTTCAGTTTGAATTTTTTTTTATATATCGTTCAGATTTAGATTGACCATTAAATAAAGAATATGTTTTTCACATATGCTGATCCAACATTTTGTCAATTCACCCCTCCATTAATATTAATATTATGTAAATATGAAGAAATGAGTTCCCTCGAGTTTAACATTTATGTGAGTTCAGTAACACTTTGCAGTACCAGTAGCATGATTTCAATATTTATTTCATGAAATCCATGCTTTTATCTTTTGTCATCTAGTTGAGAGCTTATTCAATTGTCCTGTCATTTGAGAGAGATTGGCATACTTTGCAAGGAGTTGCAATTTTTTTTCTTTGTTCCATTTGGGATTACTATCATTACATGAAGATCCCCATCCATTACATCAAAGAGCATATAAAGGGCTTGCCTATCAGATATGACTTTTTAGCTCTAAGCTATCAAAGGGTTCTAGTCCTCTCCAAGTTACAAAGAAGTTGGTACATTCAAGAGTGTTGACATTAGCTGGGTGAACTACAATAATTTTGTTGTGGAAACTTTTGAATTTCTTTGAGATTTGTTTTTTGCTAATCTCACTTTGATGGGATAGGGAATGTTGGTTTTGTTTAAGCACTAGGTATTCACGTTTTTTTATATTTAAGATGACCATTAATAGTTACTCCTGGCATGCCCTATTAAGTTCAGCTTAATATCCAGAAATATACAAATTCAATCTGATTCAAAAAATGGTGTTAAGTGGATCTTTGCAAAATCCAAGCCACCTTGGGAATTGAGAAGCTGTATAGTCAATATCTGGACAATTTTAAGCAAATTTACTATGTGGCAGATACCGCATATTTACCATGAGATTAATTCTGTAGTTGATTACTTGGCCAGCTATAAAAAAGAGATTGAATAAGATAAGTGCTATCAAGGGAATGATCTCACTTAAGGTAACTATTGGTGAAGGATAAGCAGTCTGTTGTGTTGTATGCTGGCGTGTATGGTATGTCTAGTGGTACTATCAAGGGAATGATCTGCACTTGAGGGAATTGGTGGAGAAAGATTTGCAGTCTGTTGTATTGTATGCTGGCGTGTATGGTTTGTCTAGTGCTTTTCCATTATGGATAGCTAAAACCAATACTAAGGCTAGAGGTATATATTGATTTCACTTTTGTTGATATTGAGATGTAACCTAAGAATTGTAATTATAAAGGTTAATTCTTTCCAGAGGATGCATCTAATTAGGTTTACCTAGTTAGATTCCCGCTCTGGTGTGGAATTATTTCTCTTTCTTACTTCTACAATTTTTCATCTTTGGTTAATAAAATTTCAATGACCAAAAAAAGGATGACCATTATTAATACACCATGGATAATGGCTATTGTGCTGGAGTTCAATGTGCCAAAATATTGTGTGTTCACTTAAAGCTCCTTGAACTTCTATTTGAACTAGCATATGGGGTTCTTTTTCCCTATTGATACATTTTATGAAGGATTTGATATAGGTGTGAGATTTCGTTGATTGTGAGGTTATAGATCTAACAAGGTACACTATGCATCTTCTTAACTTTATTTTTTCTATGGACGGGATTCAAAAAAGATTTCTTTGGAATGTTGTGAAGGAGGCGAGAGACGGGGTGTCAAATGGGAGGTGGTTTGCAACAACAAGGGAGACAACAGATATGTCTAGTCTTGTTTGCAACCCCATTTACAATCCTGAACCTTTTATTTTATTCAAAGTATATGCTCGCCTAAGACTGTCAATTATCCGAAAAATATATGAATTTGTTTAGAATCCGTATTTGAAAATTTAAAAAATTACCTAATATTTGAAAATCCATATCCATATCCATATCTGAAATATTTCAGATCAAATTATGGATATGATGATATTTGATTTTGATCCAAAAATATTTGTATCTAATATTATGTTATCATTTATTAAATTAAGATATTTACATTTTTAGGATTAATATTTGTTTTTTTTAATTATTTTTCCAAACCATGCAATGTTTTATGTATATACTTATAATTTTATGTTTTATGGTAGGAATTATTGGATTTTTATATATTTCGGAAGATAGATGTGTGATTTTTATTTTTTGATGTCAGATCTTTGGTTATTTGAATCATATCAGTATCCATTTAGATTTTCAGATATTTTGGATAATTATTTATATCTAAATCCGGATTTTCAAATCGGGTACGATACTTATTTTGAATATCTGTCGAATATCATATACAAAAAAAAAATATCCACTTCGAATATGAATATAGATATGGGCATATGTGATTCGTATCCTCTTCGTTGACAGTCTCATACTTGCATGCTATTATAAAAAGTGAAGTACACATAGAAGCCGGTACACATTTTTATTTTTTTGTAAATATGAATTTTTTTAGTCAATCATACACTGCACTAATAGAGTATATACTACACTGGGATTGCGTATACTCCACTAGCGGAGTGTATAGCTATAGTCAACTCGGGGACCGCCTCCGGACTACAGATGGGATTGCAAACAGGACCGAGTGTATCAACACTCATTCATTAATCATCAATGCACAGAGTAATTGAGATTTAGGATGTCTAATATCATTTCATCTTCAATATACATCGACTAGTTGTCTGATTCATGTTATGTTTATTAAATTATATTTTATTTTATTGAGAAAAAATTGGAGCAATTTTATGAAAAAGAGTTACCCCTGAACAAGAGGGAGATGTCAGATGAGGGACCTCCGATAAAAGAAAATAAAAGATAAAGAGGAAGAAAAAAACTGAAGGCAATCCCTCACAAACTTAAAATTATGCTTTTAGTTTTATTTTGTTATTATTTATCTATTGAAAAAACAGTTTCCTGGACGTCACTGGCATATCATCAGAGCTAGGTTCCATCATCGCCATTGACAACAATATTGTGAACCTTGGTAAGCCATCTGCTGAAACAAATTGAAGATAGATGTTGATTTGACAGGCATCTCACTTGGTGACTACAAAAGATTAACCTTGGAAGACTTGGGAAGTGGATCATTTATTTGTGGGTGAAGGGCATCTTGCATTTCTTGTGTCAAAATAAAACCATTGAACCAGCCTCTGCTAAATTTGCAGAGGAATTTCCTTTTTCTTATATATTGGTTAGTGATCATGATCATGTTTTTTTCGTGCTTTTCTGATGCACGACCTATTCAGTTATTAAGGGTGAAAACTTTGACTTGAATTGAGTGTTAAAAATGCAATTGCGAGTACATTTGAGTGGTATTCATCTGCATTCAAGTAGCATTCGATGTTGCATTTTATGTGCAAACAAGTGTGCATGAAGCAAGCGATTCGTCAAGTTGAAGTGAGGATTCCCTGCTCATGTTTTCTTGGATAATACCATGAAATTTATAAATTATGCATGCTTGTTCTTCCAGTGCAATATTGGTTTGTGTTCTGCTGTAATCTTTCTTGATCCAAATTTTCTGAGAAATGTATGCTCCTTTCTTTACTTGAGTGATTTACTATGCGCTGAGTTAATTCTCCCACATATGGGTAAGGTTTGTAAGAATGGTGAATGAAGTTTAATGTTTCCAATGTGAATTATTATTATTATTTTTGTTAAAGGTTGATTACAATGTAAATTTGAGTGCATTATTTTGTTTTATCAGCAGTCCAAATTTTTTCATCTTATGAGATGATTTCAAAATGCCAATTTCCATTCTTTGTGAAGTATTAATTTGTCGATCCAATTTTCTTTTATGCTTAGGCAGTTAAAAAACCTTGGGATGAAGATCCCACTGTCATGTCAGAGGATATGATGAAGAACATATCACTGGAAGTTGTTAGAGAAAAAATGTTACATCATATTCATCAGGTAATGATACCAAACCATTACTTGTGAAAATTCTTTCCTTTTGTGCGGAAAACTTGAGGCTGATATTTTTGCAATTTAGGAAATACCATACGTTATAGATCATCGATTGATGAACTGGAATGAATTGAAGGATGGTTCTCTCAGAATAGAGCAACATTTCATCACCACGAAGCAATCCCAACGGCAAATTCTTGTTGGGAAGAAGGGATCTAAAATAGGGTACTGTTTCATGGGTTTCCTCTGATGATATTATGTTTGGTTTGGTTGTGCAACCTCTTTATTTTCTGCTTGTTCATATGCCTTCAAAATTCAGTGTATACTTCCAATCTGGCATCTCTTTATATGCGTGGCTTAGAACAAAAAATCTGTTGCGTCATTGCAGTCAGTGAAATGCCTCAAGGATGAGGTTCATTTGGTATTCTTTCCCTCTAGAAAGGGGAAAAAGCGAAAGCCAGCATTTGCATCAAAACAGAAACTTTCTTTAGTTTTATTTTACAACATTTTGTTTTTTAGGATGGGTAAATTTTACCAATATGATGTGGCAGCAGTTGTCTTGTTCAACATACGCATTTTAGTTTCCCTCTTGCTGATGAATCTGGCTTTTTGTTGTAATCGGGTGCATGTATTCTCACACACAGGAGGATAGGCATGGAAGCTAACGAGGAACTAAGATCCCTCTTCAAGAGGGAAGTTCATCTTATTCTCCTGGTCAGAGTAGGACGAGTTAATATTAGGTGAAAAGCTAGCTGCTTGTTGATAATCTGTGAGTCACCTTACCCCTTTACTTTACACGCTCATAAATTGCTGTGGATTAAGTGAGAAGGATTATTTCATTTATTCTAAATCGAAGACATGAGTTTTTTCTTAAAGAATGAAAGTGGGGCTTATATTGAGCGGGAATCATGACGCCATACAAATCAATGTATGCATGTGGAAGGTTTCTCCTGAATCAGCTTCTAAAACAATCAGTCTTGGCATGTATGAATATTAGTCTGCAAAGCCTGTAATATCCTAGAAACAAGAGTGACATTTGCATCCAGTACCCCTGCCAAGATGTCATTCAGTTAATTAGTGATCCTTCCCATGTGTTGATTTGTACACGTACATGGGGGTTGTAAATTATTGCTCCTGTATATCAATGCATCCTCCCCTGAAGTTGCTGTCATTCATGTATACCCGAGAGATATTAAGCAATTGATTTTTTTTTTTTGGTTTATATATTTGTTCTTCTTCGTTGTCTTATTGATAATCTGTGAGTCACCTTACCCCTTTACTTTACACGCTCATAAATTGCTGTGAATCAGCTAGCTGCTTGTTGATAATCTGTGAGTCACCTTACCCCTTTACTTTACACGCTCATAAATTGCTGTGGATTAAGTGAGAAGGATTATTTCATTTATTCTAAATCGAAGACATGAGTTTTTTCTTAAAGAATGAAAGTGGGGCTTATATTGAGCGGGAATCATGACGCCATACAAATCAATGTATGCATGTGGAAGGTTTCTCCTGAGTCAGCTTCTAAAACAATCAGTCTTGGCATGTATGAATATTACAGTCTGCAAAGCCTGTAATATCCTAGAAACAAGAGTGACATTTGCATCCAGTACCCCTGCCAAGATGTCATTCAGTTAATTAGTGATCTTCCCATGTGTTGATTTGTACACGTACATGGGGGTTGTAAATTATTGCTCCTGTATATCAATGCATCCTCCCCTGAAGTTGCTGTCATTCATGTATACCCGAGAGATATTAAGCAATTGATTTTTTTTTTTTGTTTATATATTTGTTCTTCTTCTTCGTTGACTTATTGTTATTGTTATTGTCATTGTTATTGTTATTGTTTTTTCCAGCATCGCTGGATTGCTCTCATTCATGTATGCCCTTGTATGGTATACCCTCATCTACCGATGACTCACCAAAGCTTTCCGTGACTGCCGCTGATCTTAGTTTTTTATAATCTTTTATGATTTGTTAGTTGTTGATGTCACCTCTTCATATTCACCATAGTTCATCATAGGCTTGCCCTTCGATGATTCTTATTTTCCTTTTTTTTTTACCATCTTGGTTTAGTTCATGCTGATGCCAGAAGCTAATAGAGGTTATTTCTGGACTTGCAGTTATTTTTCAGAAGGGAACGCATGCATGGGCCCATAAATCTCATTGGTATTGATACGTTGTAACTTTTTGTGAGAAGCAGCGCGCACACCATTCACAGACCTATACAATTATGTGCACCAACTGAACCCAATGAGTAGAATTTCACATAGCAGCTGCACAGAGAGACGGGGAGAGAGAGAGATAGAGGGTGCCTTTTTAGATGGTCATCAAATTCAATATGAGATGCTGATCCAGAAAAATAGCTTCACCACCTATTCTGAAGTGAATAATGTAAACTCATTATTATGTGAAGACCCATATGTTGTCTTTTTTATTTTCTGCTACATGTAACTGTTGATATTACAGCAGTCAGTGTATTGTTTGTTTTCAGTCAGGGGTTGCTGTGAGATACAAAGCATGCCGTTTGTACCTTCTTTTTGATACAGGAAAGAAAATATATATTTGGATCTCTTTTGTTTTTGCACCCCTTGTGTGTGTGTGTAAGAAAAAGATTTGCTCTTTTTGGCTCACTTTTTTGACTGCCTGCTTTGGCTGGGTTTGGAATATTTGAATTCTGACTTTTTTCAACTGCATGAAAAAAGAAGTATCAAGAATCTTAAAAAAGAGGCTGTTCAAAGAACCTCTTTTGCATCCTTTCAAAAAAAAAACCTCAACTTTTGCAGCTCTGTTTGCATCAGAAGTATTTTTAAGTACACTAGTTCACAATTATTTTTTTGACAAATTATAAAGTCCATGTTCATATGTACTAATTGATGTGTGTTTATTTATTTATTTTTATCTTTTTTTGTAGTGGACTATATATTGATATTGTGGAGCTTATAGTGCATGGTGATTTTATATATTGCGTTTTTTAAGTATATACTTGGTTCATAAAATATATTTTTTACAAAATGTAAAGTACATATTCATATGAACTAATTGCTGTGTTTTTTTTTTGGTACTACTATATATTGACATTGTGGTGATTATATTGCGCGGAGATTTTACTTCTAAGGCCTCATTTGGTTCTGTGTTCGTGCGGATTCCGTGATGAAAAAGCAGTAGAAATGCAAATTCAGAGACGTTTTTTTAGCTTCTGCGTCTCAATCCATTTTTGTGCGATGATAATGTATTTTTTGTCGCGTTTCAAACTCTAATGAGACTATACTTCTGAAACTCTAGGTATTCGCCGGATGGGATATGGTGTAAACATAAAAATTAAAAGTTAATCATGATTCTAGGACTTTTCGTTTCTTCAGCAGAAAGATGTAAATATTACTTAAATTTTGAAAATACTAAGATTTATATAATTGAGTTTAAAACCACATAATAAATTTCCATTTCAAATATTTCTGAAAGGAAATACTTTGATTTCTGCAAAAATATTTTGGATATTTAAATACCATATAATATTTATTTTTCTAAAAACAATTTGAAACATGGATACAATCCTACAGTTGGTACACATTTTAAATTTTTTAAAAATAATATTTTATCTAATGAAATAAATATATATACACAACACTCTAATTTTATGAACTCATTTATATATAAAAAAAATATTATAATTTTATCGAACGGATTTTATATCTTGTTGGACAACTATCTTTGGATTGGACATAGACTTAACATGCCTATTTAGGATGTGAACAGGCATGTTATTCAAATATGAACATGTTTATGTTAGTAGACATGTTAACAATGCTGATTATATTGATGCTAATTTGCCACAAAGTTTAATAATTTCCATTCCAAATTACTTTATTTTCTTTGCTTTATTTCTTGGTGATCCCTTATCTCCTTTTGTTCAAGGGGCATCATTTATTAATATGATGTTCCAACATTCGTCTTAAAAAAATACTTAACAAATTTTCCCTGCTATATTTAAAGGGCACGTCTACACCCACCAACCATTTACCTATTCACACTAACCAAAACATAAAAAAATATATATTTAAATTTAATTTTAACATTACTATTTTCACAAATCATTCGACGGTCGATCTGTCAACCTTCCTTTACAAACTTCGACAGTCTCTCTGTCAACATTCATTTACGACATTCGACATAATTTCTGTCAACCTTCATTTATGACTTTTGACAGAATCTTTGTCAAATATCTTTTATGACATTCGACCTTAGTAGTGTCGAATGGTTTAAAAAATGTGAGGATTTTGATATAGATATAATTTTTAAAAAATGTTTATTTAATATGAGATTTTGGTTTTAGATTAAAACATGCAGATTAAATTAATTGGTTTTGATTTTCTTCAATAGCTTTGTATGCAAATGCAATGAGGTTAAAAGAATTAACTATTGCTTTTAGTTCAAGTGTTTTTATTGAAATGTGGTGATTGTAATGTGAGTATTGAATGTAACGCGAATGTGTTAACATTTTGATGTACGTTGAATGTTAAATGTGCGAATGTGTCTAAAATCTTTATTTGAAAAAATATTCAGTTAGACACTGCTACGGTCAAGCACACCCTCCCAGGTCGACAGACCAACTGTCGAATGTTGTAAATGAAAGTTGACAGAGCTATTGTCGAAGTTTGTAAATGAATGTTGACAGAGAGATTGTCAAATGTTGTAAATGAAAGTTGACAGATCGACCGTTGAATGGTTGGTAAGAATAGTGATGTTCAAATTTAATTTAAATAATATTTTTTATTGTTTTGGTGGGTGATAATAGGGAACGTAATGCGGGGATAGACGTGCCCATATTTAAATGTTAATCAGGTTGAAACCACTCAACAAACTTTCGCTGTAGTCTGCTCCACAAAAGAAAAATATCATTTGTAAAATAAGAAATTGTACGCAGATGAATGTAGATGCCTCTGGAAATGCTCCTGAAAGTTAATTCTGTAATCTCAATAAATCAAACAAACATTTAAACTACACATGATTACTATAATTACCCCGTTCCACCACATGGAGGACAATCTGCATGCTTTCTAGAATGATAAATATGATCAATTGTTTATGCTTATTCATCCGAAATGATCCCATTTATTTTTAAGCATCTAAATGTGTACAATTTGATGCATAAAAGTAACATAAACATTATCATTAATTTATAAAAATATTATTTACAACATAATGTGATCACATAACCTCACTCATTTTAGACCAAATTTGATAAGCTTTCCACCAAGCTCATGCGCGCAACTTGATCTTTAAAGAACTTTGGTGGAAGCCCTTTAGTCAAAGGGTTAGTTAACATGAGTAAAATACTTATGTACTGAATAGAGACAATTCCATTATGAACTCTTTTTTTTACAGCTAACTACTTAATATCGATATGTTTCGATTCTCCAGATGTTTTGTTGTTCTTGGAGAAACACAGAGCAACATCATTATCGTAGTATATTCTCAGGGGTTTCATAATTGAATCAACAACGTGCAACCCTGAGACAAAATTTCTTAACTATATTGCATCACATGTGGCTTCATAACATGTTACAAATTCTGCCTCCATGGTAGAAGAAGCCGTAAGCGTTTGTTTATGACTCTTCTATGAAATAGGTCCTTCAGCTAACATGAAAAGATAACCAGATGTAGATTTTCTAGTATCTTTATAGCCAGCATAATCAGAATCAGAATAACCAATGACTTTAAGATTATCTGTTCTTTTGTATGTAAACATGTAGTCCTTAGTGCCTTACAAATAACGCAATACTTTCTTCAATGCTTTCCAATGTTCAATACCTGTATTACTTTGGTATCGATCAAGCAAACCCACTACATAAGCTATGTCAGGATAACTGCATACATAATACTTCCTACTGTAGAAGCATATGAAATGTTGTCATTTGTTCAATTTTAAGATCATTTTTGGGACACTGTTGTTTACAAAATATGTCACCCTTAACAACAGAGGCAACACTGTTTGAACAATTTTATATGTTGAATCTTTTAAGAACATTTTCAATATAGACCTTTTGGGATAATCCTAACAACCCACGTGACCTGTCTCGGTGAATATCAATGCCAATCACGAACGATGCTTCACCAAGATCCTTCATATCAAAATTCCTAGATAGGAATTGTTTAGTCATGAATCATTCTCATATTATTGCTTGCTAACAATAAGTCATCAACATACAATACAATAATTATCGATTCACCTATCCTTAAGAAAAAATTAATGTTGGACTGATTTCTATTTGCATGATAAATAATCATATAATGAATGTTCAAGATAATCCACATTCTCAAGTTTTGATTCAAGGTTTATTAGGGATACGAAGTATTAGGATGGCTCAAAGTTTCAAAAACAAAACCATATTAACATGTGAATGTTTTTAAAAAAAGGAACAATGGTTCAAATGACTGATATTTCATAGAATACATTGTATTCATAACTTCTTCTTTTTTTGTGGGTAATTTTTTTTTTGTTAAATTTTCCCTTATCAGAAGGCGGCAAGACTCGAACCCAAGTCCCCTCACTAAAGAAGAGGTACATCTCCCATCCTACCAAGAGGAGGTTCAGTTTGTATTTTATAACTTCATTATCATGAACTGCAATCATTGTTGGAATAATAATAATCATTTAGACAGAAAATGTTTAAATCAAATTGATAAGTCAAATGATAAATGTAAGAAAAGAAGAATGCGGAAAAAAAATGAGAGATGTGAACAAAAATAATGTAATTTGATTTGTCTTTTTTTTTAAAATAGGGCTAGAACATTTTCATTAAAAGTAAAAGCCAATTAAAGGAGACGAAAACAAGTTGAGGGGCAACTCAGCATGTTAGTCCACAACAACCAAAGTGAAAACAATGAGACCTTAGCAGAAGAGAATTCTGCCACCCCAATAAAAATCATCCCAAAAACTAGCCTTCGATAAGGACCAGTTTATCTCTGACGAGGCTGATATGAACCCCCACACAAGCATGTCCCCAAGCACACATTTTTCGGATAAACTCTTGTATTGCAAAAAACATTACTGTTACATGCCAACCAGAGGGCCCACAGGACCAACAGTACTAGAGATTGAGTCACCTTCGCCCGCACGCTTCTATCTCCTGTCGCTTTCAGCTTACGGCTTGCTTCTCAAAGCCCCCGTAAAGATTGGATCTGCAGATCAAAGTCTGTTGCCACATTCAATATCGCCCATAAGTTCTTGGCAATCAGATAGGTTACAAAGAGATGCTTCGGGCTCTCCTCTTCCATCTCGCACATAGGACAAATGATATCTGCCTAAAAAGACCATTTTGCTCTGTATGTTTTAGTGAGAACTCTCCCTTGGAATATAAGCCAAACGAATACCTTTACCCTCAAAGATATTTTCAGGCCCCATATTTCACACCACTTCAAAGCTGTTGACGATAACTGAGGATGTTCTTTCTCAACCACCTATAACAACTTCTGATTGAGAACCCCTGTCGAGGCTGCAAACTCCAAATTGTCTCATCCAAAAGTTCTAACACTTCAACAGAAGAGAGTTTCAACAACTTGAAGAAGACTGCTTCCTCTTCCTCCAATAACTCACGGGCCAGCATGATCGACCAAATATAGCTCGAGCCCTACCTCACCCAGAAATGACATACTCGACCGAAAGGAGCCACCGAGAATTCGAAGATACTACTATACCAACTACTGAGTGGGAACCAGAACAGAGCGACCCTCTCCAACTTTCCATCTAACATTGCAGAAAACTGTGGATCTATATTTTCTTTAGATGAAATAACTTAAAATAATTTTAATTTAAAAATTCACATAAATTCATATACCACCTTGCAGTTCAGTATACCTAAACCGTATGTAGACAGGACACACATACACTCCAACACAGAATATGCACCCTTGATTCTCTTCTCTCTATCTATTCAATTTGTTGGCTGCATTGATTAAATCATTGTTATTTTCATGTGGATGATGATATAAATGAGCAAAGAATATATTAATCTCTTAGTCGCATTCCCTCCTACATAATATATTTTTATGAAATATATGTAGGACATAAAATATATGTAGGACTGTATGAGTGTCTGATTTGTACATGGTTTTGAAATTTATGTTGACATTAAATGGCATCATTCTTTAGAAGATCAAGTTAAAAAGCTATAAGCTATTAAACTTTCAACATACACATTTTGTTTACCGCATTGCATTTTGTTTCATGTCTGATTGTTATTTATTATGTTTATGTATTGTAAATTCCATTTTTTATTTTATTTATGTGATAACGTAATTGATTATGTTTACATTGTGTATAGGTTGTTCATGTCAAATTGAATATTTATAATTAAATAAATTTATACATCTAATTTATATTTTTTTATTGTCTTATAGGTGCCAATGAATTGTTGTTGTTAGATTTCTTCAGATTTTATCTTGTTAACTCTTATTTATAAATCATATCTTGAAATCTTTCACATCCCACACATATTAAAACACTGACTGTCCCCAAATATCAAAAATTACTTATTCCATGATATTCCATAGCCTATTTTATATCCGGGCTTAAAAGTTTTTTTTTTTTTTTTGAAAAAATGATACGGGTGGATCTGCCACTCTATCCGGGCTTAAAGTTAATATATATAAATCAAAATAATCGAATCTAAAACAGAGGACCTATATAATAAAAAAACCAAAGATCAGGATAGAATCCGTTGCTCAGTGGAAAGAGAAGTCGTTTTTTGGGTTTTCTGGTTCACGGCGAGTCACGATAACTCGCCAATCACCTCACCACGTTCATTTTCATCTCATCATCGCAACTTCAAATAAAAAAATAACAAAACCCTAATCACCTCAAAAATAAGAAACAAATCAAATCAAAACAAAAAAAGATAACACGTTTTCAAAATCAAGAACAACAAAATCAGAGGCTTCAGTGTGTGTAACAACAAAGTCAGATCATCGGCCCGAAGGACTCACTGAAATCCGCTAAGATCTCGTCAAGATCAATCATCACCAGCCGTTGATTCGCTCTTCAATGGTTTTCAAATCCATATAAAACAGAGAGGAAAAAAAGACAGCAGAACTGAAAAACAATAGAGATTTTGCATATAGAGGGAGAGATGGGGGATGTTTTGATGTGTGGTGATTATATAGGGGGAGAGGGGGTTGTTAGGGTTAGGGTTTTGAAAGAGGGGATTCTGTTTTGACCGTCCGTTTCGAATGTTTCCATTTTTTACGATAATCGGACGGTTGATGTTTTATTTAGCGTGAGCGGGTTCGTCGTCTGGTAAGAGCCCAATTGGAGAGGCCCAGTTTGAGTTCAGCCCAGCAGTGAAAATGGAAAAGCCATATGTCCAGACATAATTGCAGCAGTGAATTTTTTTTTTTTAAATCATAAATTCTTTCATATGATATTAAATATATACTGAAATACAATATAATATTTTTTTAATTTTTTTGTGTGCAATATACTATGATAGAACCTTATACATGATTGCACTATATTTACTGCGCTATCGTCGTGTATAAAATTGCAGACTGAGCTGTAAAACGGACTGAGTGTATTAGCGCTTAGTAAAAATAATTCTAAGGAATATGTTAGACTCGATTCTTTTTACAGTAAAAAACGCCGATGGCAGATCACACACACACACACACACACACACACACACACATATATATATATATATATATATTTGTTTTTTAAAAATAGTAAGCATCATTTTATGATGTCTATGCTTTGATGATGAAAAGTGTTCATCGCTCTATTATCAAGTGAATGACCTCATTTTTAACAAATATAAAAAAATAAAATAAGGTATACATCTCATAACGATGTATATTATTCACTAGATTTCTTACTATGTATATAAAGTGCATTTTGAAGTATGAAAAAGACTTCACATACCACTCTCATTCGCAGTCCAAATTGGGTTTTTCTTAAAATCATACGCTGTGCTATTAAAATAATATCACCCAACCTCATTTTTTTAAGATGCAAATCCCACCTTATAAAAGACAAAAATGAGGGGGTGAAGTTTCAATTTTCATATTTAGGAGGTGTATCTAAACCTTCCCCATAAAGAATTGCTAATAATCAGGAGCTTATAACTAATTTACAA
Source organism: Acorus calamus (assembly GCA_030737845.1). Taxonomy (NCBI): domain Eukaryota; kingdom Viridiplantae; phylum Streptophyta; class Magnoliopsida; order Acorales; family Acoraceae; genus Acorus; species Acorus calamus. Next base: position 28,166,288 of record CM060868.1, on the reverse strand, counting down.
ACTTATAGGTGTTCGTATAAAAAAATCTCACTAAAGAAAAACATGCTCTCTCCGGTTCCATTAATAAATAAATAACGACAAACTGTTCCTTTCACTTTCAAAGCCATCCCTTCCTTTCACTTCTTTTGCTGCTACTTCACGAGCTTCATTTCCTCCAAACACTCTCTCTCATCCCCCTTTTTTTAGGGTTTCCATAGTGATTTCCTCCTCCAACCTCTCCCCACTCACCGACCCTCTCCTCTCATTGGATCCGGTGATTCCCAAATCGAAGCGGGCCCTTCAAGTCGTCTCTCATGGAGGACGCGTGGCTCCGGCTCCGGTCGCGTGCGCGGTGGGCGCTGACGGGGACCCGTGGCGCGTTTCGTCGAGCGAGGGACCGGGCGACGCCGTACTGGCCGGTGGCGCGCGACGGCGCTGTCGGGCTTGGGAGGTGGTTGGTGGTGGCGGTCATGGTGCGGTGGAGGGACTGCGCCGCGCGTGGGGTCGGGTCTCTGGTGCGATTCGGTCCGGTCGCGTTGTTTCTTGTTATGTGGAGTTGTTTGTTGAGCTTGACATCGATGTCGTGCCTGGTGTATGTGCTTCTGGTTCTGGTGAGAGAAATGCCTCCTCTCAATCTGTTTTTTTTTTGGATGGATTAATGTGATAATGGGTGATGATTGTTTTGATGTGTTCATCAAATGATTCGTATGTCAAGTTCTCCAATGCTTAATATTTTCATGAATCTGTATCGAAAATATTTGGGATATGGTCACCAATCTCATCAAAGATTGGGGACACTCTTGTGCCGGGGCTAAGAGGGTTTAAAGAGGGGGGGGGGGGGTTCTAATTGAGGAGTAGTCTTTGGTTGTTGTTTTTTTTTGTTTGAATTGTGGTAGACGACTCCTCTACCATGATTTTGTTTGTTTCTTGCTTTGGGCATTTGCTATTGTTTGAATAAAATCAAAGGATCCTGCCTACCAATTTTAGTTATAGAATTGAAAGCGAGCTTTACAGTAATATAACAAAAATGTGCTTCGTGGAAATCTAATTTTGAAGGCCACCTCTCAATTTGTTTTTTAGATGGTTTATGTGATTTGCATCTGAGTTGGGTGTAGCAGAAAACCAACACACTCACATGATTCTTACATCAAGTTCTTCATTGGGTCAGTGTAGATTGTTGTCATGTATCACTTTAACATAAAGCATAAAAGCAGATGACCGCCCAGCGGCTCAGTTGGCTGACCGTTTGACCCTGCAACTATGAAGTGTTGAAAATACGTCTATCATGGAAGACTTAAGATTGGTTGAAAGTAAGATTCATTACTGCTGCCTGGTTTCATTGGGGGGGTTGAACAACCTATACACACACACACACACACACACACAGTGAAATGATAAGATGCAGTCACCATACTCCCTATACATATGTGTGTTCACCATCTCATCACCATTCAAGTCAATGGATTTTCGACAAACGGCTAAAATAAACCCACCCAGTGAACCACATCTCTTTCATGAAACGTGATACCCCTTGTCTCAACGTGATTTCGCCTTTTTTCTCCTGTTATTTTTTATGAATCATTTTCCCACCATCTGATTCAATGGATTTTAATCGAATGGTGATGAGATGGTGACTGCATGTAGGTTGGAGGTATGGTGACCACAACATATCAATCCTACACACATATGCACCATTGCTCACTCATCAAGCATCATGTGCACGCATCACTGTTTTATGTCCACACGCATTCCTCCATTCGATGACACAATCTGTGGACCACACGAGAATCTTATGGATCCCACTGATTTTGCGCGCGTGATCGTGATTTTGATATGCAGTTCATCTTCACTTCATTGTTGAGGAGCTTTGATGTGTAGTTCTTCATCTTCATCTTCACTTAATCCTAAGAATTACTAGACTTTTACATTTTGATGACTCATACAGGACATTACAAGACTTTTGTTTTTCACTAAAGTTGCGAACAACACAGTCACAAACACATTTGTTTGACCAGTTAAGAGGCTGTGGTGCTTTTGATGACACAACATGGGAAGAGATCTCTTGTACTCTTAAGAAGTTGCTGCATGAATGTGAATTCCTTTGACAAATTTATGTAACACAGACGGACGGACAGACATGCAGACAAGCAGACTAGGAAATAGAGTGGTGGTATTTTGTACATTGGTCAATGAGAATTAATGCAACTAATATTTTGATCCCTGTTGCAGGGAGCTGCTGGGGCTACCATCCATTACTTGGGTTACACCCCTGGACTTTTCATCATCGGCCTATTTGCAATTTTGATTTTGTGGATGTATGGAAATTTATGGATAACTGGAGCGTTGTTTGTAGTTGCAGGTATACTGTCCCCTTTTTGCCCATTACGTCCAAATTGTGACATTTCCCACTCTATCCTTAGCATACACTATGTCCATTATTTGGTATCTCATATTGTATGATTTTATTTTCTGTCTGATGCTCAAGTTAGCACTGTAATATTTTATTCTAAACTCTTACCATGCAGGTTATTTGTTTTCCCTAAATCATGCAAGACCGTTGATCCTCATGGCAACCATTTATGCTGTATATTGTGTCAAGGCACATGTAGGATGGGTTGGGGTTTTCTTATCAATAAATCTCTCATTCTTTTCAAATGACCTTTTGAACCACTTCATGGAACGATATGATAGGGTGAGTGAAGAGAGGCCCTCTGAGGGGCCTATTAAATCAGAATCCTTTGTAGAAGACTTTTCTAGAGATTGTGGCTCATCTCCATCCACAGAAGCTGAAAATACTTCATCGTGCGAATCATTCTGTAATACTTCTAGCGTGCCAAATTTTGTGAATCTGCAGAATGACTCTTCTGAGAACAAGGTGGTCAAAGATGATTCGAGTTCGTTGGATGAGATGAAGAGGATCATGGACAGTAAAGATCATTATGAAGCACTAGGTTTCCTACGACATAATGACATCGATGTGACAGTACTAAGAAAGGAATACTACAAAAAGGTGTGTGAAATTCTATCATGTATCAGTTCAGAGGCTGCCCAATAAATTCTCCATGTTCAAACTTCTTTTGTTTGTTGTCCTCAGCATACTCACTTTGCCTTTTCTTTTTCTTTTCTAAACACAGGCCATGCTTCTGCACCCTGACAAGAATATGGGAAATCCACTAGCTAGTGAATCCTTTAAGAGGCTTCAATGTGCATACGAGGCAAGTTTATCATCTATATCTGCTGAACATCTATATATAATATATAGCAGTAAACAAAACATTGACTTATCTGTAGTGGATCAAGGTTATTTTCATCGGTAAGATTATTATATCTGCATTATTTTAATGGGTGATTATATGATTTTAGATTCTTTCAGATCCAATAAAGAAAAGAAATTATGATGAGCAGCTAAGGAAGGAAGAATCGAAAATTCTTAGCCGGAATTCTAGCAGTAGTTCTCAACAGGTATAGTGTGCATTTGATTGTTGAAATTTATCATGGTCTTCCTTTTAGTTTTTATATGTTCTTTTGTCCATCATTCTGGTTTTACTTCCTGCCATCAAAATGTAAAGTCTTTAAAAATTGGAATCATTAATTCTTCTAGACCCATTTGGTTCACATATAGCTTATTCAAATAGTTATGCAGGGATGGATGAGGAATTGCATGATTTTCTACTTGGTTGCTATATTTTCTGTTTGATTAAATTTTTGTCTTTGTTTGTCTTGTTATAAGATTGTTGTAGTTATGGATGCATAAACAGGAATAAACTATACCTACCTTCCCTAGGTATAGCTATTTCGGTTTATTCTATGTTATCAGGGCATTACAGTTTATCCACGTTCAAATATACTAGGATTAATCCTGTTCTTCCCTCATCCACCTTATTCGTGAAACAAAAAGGGCCCTAGAAATACTAACTTTTTTTCTTAGTTCACTGTTTGAGTCTGTGATCTTACTTTGTTAAAATTTAAGAAAGTAGATGCTATGTAGATTCATGTGCCAGCTCTAACATTGCTCCGTCTTCTGAACTTGATATGTTGTGGAGGGTCTTTAGTCTGTCTGATTTGCTCTTCTGCATGCATCAGGATGGACTGGGTTATCGTTCTGATGAATCCCGGATAATAGAGTGTACAAAATGTGGCAATTCACATATATGGATATGCACCAAGAGAACTAGAGCGAATGCTAGGTGGTGTCAGGTTAGTCTACTTGGATACCAATTACTGGATTATTGATAAATGTACACTCGCTTTAAAATCTTATGAAGCCATAACAATCAATTTGTGGATTCAGGATTGCTGTCAATTTCACCACGCCACAGATGGAGATGGCTGGGTTGAAATTGGTTCCTCATCGGGCTTCTCTGCATCTGAGAAGGTATTTTTTTATAGATGAATGTTATATATCTTACATTTTATTGTTTGGAAAAATACGATAATTGATTTGTGATTTGTTAATTGTTCTCTCTGAATGTTGATGATCCTCAAATATCTTTCAGGAGGCCATACCGCGGGCCTTTGTTTGTGCAGAGAAAATGATCTTTGATGTTTCTGAATGGGTGATTTGTCAGGTGAGTGTTTACATCAGTCCTGTATGTATGCTCAATTCCCCCCCCCCCCCCCCCAAATTGGTGGATCGGAACCCATTGAATCATAGCTGTGTCAATCATTCTGACATTGTATTATGTACATCTATGTCACATTTTTCTCTCATGAAGGACCTGACATGCAAGCCGAATGCCCACCGGCCGACCTTCAAAGTAAGCAGGGTGAGTCTGGGGGAGAACACGCAGAGGTCCGGTGCCTCAAGATTTGCATGGGAACTGAAAGCGCAGATGATGGAGGAAGAAAAGGAAGACAATTCGGAGGTGTGGTTTCAGCAGCTCATCGCCTCGGGCTACTACTTCTCCAATATGACCAAACATCGCCAGAAGAGTTGGAGCCCCTTCAAGTTAACCCAGATGAAATCCTATAAACATCGGTGGAGGTCCCCATGAATGCAGACTAAATCAAATGGCATAATTTGTTTTGGGAGGCATGGAAGAAGAAGAGGAAGGCAAGGAAAAATAAGGAAGGCGCTTGCTTGTAAATAGACCAAGGTGATTCTTTTTTCATCTTTTGTCATGAGGAAAAAAAAACCAACTACTTTGCCACTGCATTATCTGTTCACTATAAAAAAATAGAGAAATGTTAAAATTAGTCATTCCTCCATTTCTGAGTAGAAGCCTCTTTAGGGTGCGTTTGGTTATGCGATTATGCAGTTTTTACGTTTATAGGAAACTGTTTTTGCAATCGTACAATCAAATAATTTTATTGTAACAGTATTCTGCAAACATATTTCAAGTATTTCAAGCTTTGATTTCTAAAAGCTAAGGAGGATGAATTTTTTGCAGAATCGGTTTTAAAATCAAGATTCTTGCAGATCGCGTAACCAAACACACTCTAGTTGAAAATCTTCCAATGTCGCTTTCTTGAGAAGATGAGGATTTACATGATTCATTTAACAAGGCATGTACCCCTTTCCATATGGGACCACACACGGCTACAAATAAAAATGGTAACAACACTCTCATCATGAATCGATTATATTAATTCCAAGTATCAATTGTATTTGGAATAATTATTACCGAGTATTTTTCAACGAAGAATGATACATCCAGCCTCCCGTGTAATCTTGTATGTAGTTTTCAATCATTTGATTTTTTTTAAAGCATGTGCTCATCTTATATCATTATAAAAAATAAATTATATGTTTATATAAAATGGTACATAATTTTCTTAAAAAATGAAAAAAATTTATTTTTCACACACTAGTACATAGGCGACTTAGGGGACTGGCTCGAGGATGTAGAAGTGTATCAACACCCTTTTTCAACCTCTTGTTTAGATCTCTGTGTTTTTTAGCATAAACACCTTTAAGTTAATATATAGTTGCATTTTTCTAGGCCTTTCCATATCTTTTCGTTGTTTACCATGTGAAATGCATGTATATTGTCATTTGCATAGTGTATATTGTTATTCTCTTACATTATTAGATCTCATACATTTTTAATCATCTCTTGTATATTGTTAATTAACTTGTATATATGGACAGTGTTGATACACACTAACATCTATAGCAACTGTGTTTTTATATGCCAAAAAAAATGAGGTACCTTAGAAAAACTATTTATTAAATAAATACTTTGAATTGATTTTTAAATCAATTATGAACTAAGTTTTGATTAAGTGTCAGTTTGAAAACACTTATAAAAGGGGTGATTCTCATTTTAATTAAACAGAAAACTAAAAGTGTTATTAATTTTCTAAGTCGATGATAAAAGCCTCTCTTAATACGTGTTTTCAAGTCGATGATAAACGCCTCCCACCTCAGCTACATGACAACCGATATTACACGACTTCGACATTTTTTCGCCCGTGAAGAATAAAGAATTATTTGCAAGGGACATTTCAGACAAATTGACCGACAGGTAGCTCTATAGTACACTCCAATCATCAATTCATAAAGAGAGAGAGAGAGAGAGAGAGAAAGAGAATTGAAGAAGATGTGATGCACTTTTTGATGAGCTGAAGAAGAACCACTGAAAGAGATTCAAAGAGAGGCAGAGACAGTTCCGAAGAATATATATATATTACTATATTCAAAGGTGAGAGAGACCTCTCTTTTTTATGTTTTTATTTGCTTACGATTCCTTGAAAAAACACGTGTATCAAGAAATTGAGGAGTGAATTGTGATTTTGGAAAATTAGGAGGGACTCACGATGAAGAATGGTGGTGTCCCGATCTGGGCGACGGCGCTGTGCCTCCTCTCGATCTGGACCGTCCGATCCGAATCCCGTGACCTGACACCGTCTGATCACGGACTCGCGTTCGAGAAGAACCCGATCATCTCCTCGGCTTCGACGGAGAGGTTCTTCAAGGGGGAGACGACGAAGACGACCACGGCCGCCGCCTCCGTCGTGGTGGCGATGCCGGAGGCGAGGAACGCCACCGGATCGGGCCGGTCCGTCTCGAGCCGGGGACACGTGGACGGTTGGGATCGGGCGAGGTTCGGACTGCTCGTCGCTGGAGTGGCGTGCGGGGTCGCCGGGGTCGCGGTGGCGGTGGCGGCGGCGGTGGTGTACGCGGTCGGGGACCGGCGGTGGGGGAAGGGACGGGAGGCGAGGTTGGGGTCGTCGAGCGGCGGGTGCCGTTAGATCTGGATCGGACGGTCGAGATGCGATGGGTGGGGGGGCCTAATAAGACAAGAAGAGTGAGTTGGTTTTTTATGACTTGTAGTCCACGTTTGGGTTTGTTTTATTAGAGACAAATTAGTATTATGAGATTGATATATGTGAAGACAATTATTATTATAATATTTATTGTATTTTTTTGGTGTATAAAATGTGGACATGTTATTTTCAATGTGGACAAGTAAAATTTATGTTAGCTTGTGTTTCGATACAAAGTATGTCATTTTTATTTCTGTCTTTGATATACATTTTTTAGTTATAAGATATGGATGTGTTATTCAATGCTTATTTGATATTATAATCCAGATTTATGTTAGCAGATTTTATTTGATTATTCCTATCCTATCAAAATATTGAACTCTTATTCCACATCATAGATAAGGGGCTTAAAGTAAAAGTTAGTAAAAGTTGTTTTGTTGTATATTATTTTATTGTCTTATTATCATTGTTAATGTTACAATGTGGGTGACAAAAAGTTTTTTTTCGCTTGGTAAATTAAAAAACATTATAAAGAGGTGACAAAAAGTTTGAAGATAATATGTGAGATTTCTATGATTTGATACAAAGTGAATGGTTAATGTTGTCATCATGAATAGCATTGGAGCTGCTTGAACTGTTATTATTCTTTGCCAAGAACACATGCACCTTTATTTTTGTTAATGCAATCATTTTTTCAATATCAATTTCAATCATATATATCTTGATACATCGTATATTCATATTAACAAGACATATATTTCATTTTTTAATCATAACGCACACCTCATTAGATGAGACAGACTATTTTAAAAACTTCAAAACATGTGAGTACTGTCATTGAGATTAGAAAAAAAATTATACGTAATGTTTTTCTAAAAAAAATTATTAAAAGAATCCACATGGATTTTATTTTAGTGATATTCAAATTTCTCTGTATTTTTTATTTTGCGAATGGTTATAATCTTGTGATAAAAAATTGATTAATTTAGTAATTTAGATTAATCATAAGAGAACTTATTATCTTATTATTTTTCTGATACATGTGTTGTCACTTTTGTGTTCGATATACTTAAACTTAGGTCAAATTGGTTGATTTTTTTTTGGTTCAATTTGGGGAATTGGAGGCAAAACTTTGATGATACATGTGACATGTCTATCATTTGATATAATGGGTGTTAAGCACTATCATGTTGTGTTTATATTGATTTGTCTAATTGTATGTCCAATCATCTGATTAAAAAAATAAGGGAAAAACCTTTTTAACTCCCTCAAATTTTCTTAAAATCACAAAAAGTCTTTTTAAACTCAGAAAATTATCATATGTCCCTATAAAGTGTATATGGTTAATGAATTTAATCTTCCCTGATCAAAAGCATATCGAAATAGATCCTCATAAACTTACTAAAATCGTATTCAGTCCCTAAAAACTTTATAAAATCAGATTTAGTTCTTTTGTAAGACATAAATACCCTTGTCATTTTTTAACATTCACCATCTCCTGAAATATCATCATCAATTGTAAAAAAAAATAGCACTTGAACCTCATTTGATCTACAAAATGGAGTCATTTTTCAATATTTTCACTTCCTCAATCTCATTACATAGATCGAACAAAAAAACATTACAACTTCATCAACTCCATTACAAAATAAGAGAATACAAATTAAAAACCAAATCAAAATCTTATAACAGATTTTCAACTCAAAATTATTAGCAACAAAAAACATAACACCTTGATTATAAAACTATAATTTGTTTAATAAAATTTAAATAAATTACTATATACTTTCAGATAATCATAGTGATTTTTTGTGATTTTAAGAAGATTTCAAGGATTTTTTTTTTTTTGAAAAAAGGTAGACTCGCTCTATCAATCACTTTCATTTAAGAAAAGATTAGTACAGGTCTAAAGGGGGTGAGAAGATATAGATAATACATGTAAATGAGACTTGATAAATAAACAAAAAAATAGACAACATGTAAATGAGACTTGATAAATAAACAAAAAAATAGACAACCTCCTCTCGTTGGGTATCTGGGTAGACAGGGGATCGACCCGCAATCCCCCGGGAGCAAAGGCCGTGGATGTCTAAGGGACGACTGCAAGCATGCCTCCGTGGAGGCGCACCCCCCTTACGCCAGCCAATTCGCGCGCCCAATCACGTATGAGGGCTAAAACCTCCGTCTTCATGTTTTCGATGTAGACCCGCTCCCCTTTGAACACAACTGTGTTTCTAGTGCGCCATATGACCCAGGCTCCCACCGGGATGACCGAACATGCCACGACTGCTTGAGGTCCTAGCCCGAAGCGCTGTCGCAGAGCTTCATCCGCATCCCACAGCTCCCCGACCGACTGTAGTGGAGTCCTCAATGGAACCACGCCCAGCTCACGCCACAGAGCGGCAGAACAAGTGAGAGAGCGTCTCGAGTTCGACTCCACACAAACCGCATTGCGCCGGCTCGTTTCTTTTCCACTTGGCTCGATAAACTTTCGTCAGTATCTCCCATGTGCAAGAAGCCATGTAAATATCTTCACCTTTCGCGGAACCTTGGGTTTCCAAATGTGTAGCGGGTTGCCACAGGCCATAGGTGACGCAAATAGGCTCCGCCCCCTTCAATTGTAGCTGCTCTTCACTGAGAATCCTGCTGAAATCGTGGGAGTCCAGTGCGGATAATCCTGGCCATCCCCAATTCTCCCAGGCCACCCCGCCAATGCTTGGTTTAGGCTTGCGAGTTGTGTGGCTTCCACTACTGGCAATTGGGATCATTGGAGCGCCACCTCCCAATGACCTTCACCCGCGGTCACGACCCAGTTCCCTCGGACTAGCCCGTCGGGATACCGCGCCAGGTCATATAGCGCGGGGAATTGGGTGCTGAAAGAGCTGTCTCCGCACCACGTCTCCTTCCAGAAATTGATGCCCAGCCCCTCGCCTATTGACCATCTGACACACTGGGAGAACTCAGCCCGGTCCCCAAAAATACCTTTGCATATTGCTGATGTCCGCGCGTTTATGAGCGGCCATCGTTGCTCACCCCTCCCCATGCCGCCATATCAGTCTTTGAAAATTTGAACCCATGGTCGATGTGGTTCACGCAGCCACCTCCAGAGCCACTTTGAGAGGAGCGCCTTATTCATGTCCCGGAGATCCAAGACTCCCAGCCCCCTTGATTTCTTGTCCAAGCAAACTGTGGTCCATTCAACTAAATGCAGTTTCAAGGTTGATGCGCACGTCCCCTACCAAAAGAACCTCCTCCTGATTACCTCAAGTCGTTCGAGCACTCCCGCCGGAATGCAAAATACGGAGAGGAAGAAAAGCGGAAGGGATGAGAGCACCGCCTGCAGCATGGTCAGGTGCCCTCCATAACTCAAGAACCTCCCTTGCCACCCTGCAAGTAACCGCTCAACCAAAGGAGCCCAGTCATTCTGCTTTAGTCTCTCACGCACCAGTGGCAGCCCCAACAGTATGGGCGGAAATGCCTGCGCTGCGCATCCCACAATCCGTTCTAATAGCTCGACTTGCTCAGCCTCCACGTTTACTGGTAACAATGCACATTTGGAGTTTTGGACCAGTTCAGTCAGAGACCCGACACCAACTCAAAACAGAACGCAATGAACCTCGCTGCCCGGGCAGAGACCACCAACGCGTCAAACAACATCAATGTATCATCCGCGAATTAAACTAACGCCACCTGTTGCCCACCAATTGAACTAGCCAAGCTGCTGAACCAACTCCGCGCATGGCAGCCTTACACATTCTGCTTAACACATTTACCACGAACACGAAGATTTCAAGGAGTTAAGATGATTTTTTTATCTTACAATGATTTTTTTCGATTTTCATGATTTTTTTTATGAGTTATATGAATTTTTTCCAACAAGAAAATAAATTTTCAAATGGTATAACAGTAATTTATCATGTATGGTTAGGATTAACTACACATCTGGTTAGTTATAGAGACTAAAATAAATATTATCTAATAAGATAGGAACCTAAAGAGATTTATTAACTTTACAGGGACTTATTCTGATTTTCATAAATTTTTAGGGAGCTACATCAATTTTTCCCAAAAAATAATCCATCTCATCCTATAAATTATTTTGAAAACTTGTGTTTATATTAATGTATAATAAGACAAACACTAGGCAAAACCAATAACAATACATTATAACAAAATATAATGACAACTTTGTTCATCTCAAGTCTTGTCAAAAAAAAATAATAATAAAAAATAATATAAATATGAAAGAGAAATACATGATTCTCTTACTGTGAATGTGATCAATGAGGTATGAGGCTCTTTCGAAAAATATTAAACTCTTCTCCGTTTTCATCCTTAAAATGCAGTCCACATTTTCTTTTTGAAAAAATATACATCATTTAATAGAATATGTATTTTTATAAAAAATGTGTATATATTACAATGAGAACGTGTAAAAGAATTTCTAACAAAATATATATTTCATTACAGTAAGTTTTAATTGAACACAAGGAATATGAGGTTTTGTTTTTAGGAAAATGATTTTTAAAAAAATAATGAAATATATACCTTCATATAAAAAATAAAGTTTATATTTCAAAGATTTGTGACTCATTATAAATTTGTAAAAAAAAATTGATGAATTATATAGTGCAAGGGACTATCAAAGTATACCAGATTATAAAATGGGTTAAATGTATTAATATGCTAACAATACAATGCTCAACAACAGCAACAACAACAAAATAATTGGGGTTTCCTTATTTGCTCCCTTGATACTTTTTTTGCACGCCCCTCCAATGAAACCAACACATTATTGTAGAGGGGTATACATGTTAACAAGTGGGGTGCACATAATAGCAATCTTGAACTTCCCATGAAACCCTAACGTGAGACTATAAGAGCATCTCTAAAAGCCTTCCCAATGTTTCCTTACATTGTAGGGAAAAAAAGCTCCCTATGACATCATGTAGAGAGTTTTTTTTATCACTCCAAAAGCCTCTTTATCTTACCCTATCTTCATTTCAAATGACCAATTTACCCAGATCACAAATCATACACCAAAAAAACCTTCATTTCGAACTAAAAATCTCGAATCAAAGGCTACGGATCAAAGCTAAAAAAGAATCATAAAAATTCTCAACCACCAGCAACAAAAATTAACACCACCAATTCACAAATTTCCCACCTTTAAGACCATCCAGATCACAAATCAACCCCCCAAAAAAAAAACTTCGTTTCATGACCTAAATACCTCGAATTCAAAACCAAACGTGAAAGATCCACTTGTTCATGATGATGACGGTGACATTGAACCCCCACCACTGGAGGATCGCAAGCACGGACCTGATGACGCTCCACTGACACAAGCTGTCCTCCTCCATCGGATCCAAATCTTCTCTCCCGGCTCCCCACCGAAACAAGAAGAACCACTTACAATCAATCGGACGACGGAGGGTGGCGGAGGACGAGATCGACTTCCATTCGAGAGTGAATCGTTCGGAGAGTGATTTGGGGGAAGAATTTGAAGGCGTCTGTGTAGTGTGTGACGGCCGGTGGATGGACGGACAATGAAATCCAAGATTTTTTTTTAATTTTTTTAGGATTTTTAGGGTAGAGAGGAAGATAGAATACATTTGGGAGAGATGATTTAAAAAATGGGGAGAGAGAGAGTTGGTTGAAAAAAAAAAGTTTTGTTCAAAGGGGTAAAAAAATCTTTTTGCATTGTAGTTTTCCCTACAAGGCTCTATACATGTAGAGAGCCTTGTAGGGAAAAAATATGGTAGGAAGAGGTGTGAGGAGACTTTTGGAGGTGCATTTTAAGGTTTTTGACTCCCTATATAGAGAAAAATATAATATAGGGAGTCTTTTGGAGATGCTCTAAAATATGTTGAGTGTAACATAGTAAGTGCATGTGATTATATGAGACTACAAATAAGATTGTAAAATTGAATGAGTGTAACGCTTGCTCACTTCACATTCTAATATGCTATCTAAAATAGTAAACATTAACTAACGAGGTATATGCTTTGATGAAAAATATATATAGGATTGTATTTTGGATTGTAAAAAAAATAAAATGTAACAACACAAAAAAAGTCTTTATTTACACTTGTTTTTCTTTTTTGCAAGTCTCTCCCGACACATTATTATAGGGGGGTTTACATTAGGGGGTGCAATTCAGTTGGTTTAAATCAATTTTCTACAAATCCAAATTGAACCAAATTTTAATCTATAAACCGTTAAAAAATAAGCATATATACATACCCAATTTTTTGTTTCTTCCTATCAATTGGGTTGGTTTTTTTTGGATTGATTTACAATTATATATTAAAAAGTTAGAATTTATAGTATAAATTAGTGTATTCATTTTTTATGATTATTAATGATACAACTACAATATAGCATTCAATATAAAAAATAATGATCATGAAAATAAATATGAATAATGATGTGTCAATTACTTTAATTTTTTTTTTGAATCAAAACCAAATCCAACCACTTCGAAGTTCGAAGCTTGAAGGCGGACGTCGAGACCACTCAAGTGGTCGATGGGGTGGGTTCCTCTCAGTAATAAAGTTAGAATTCTGAATTTTTAAGGGGTGGGAAGAATAGCTTAAGGGGTGGAAATAAAGACCCCATAAATTAAAACCCTACAAAACCCTCCCTCTCCCCCAAAGAAAAAGAGAGGAGAAAAAATGGCGGAATCGAAGGGGAAGAAGAACGTGCCGATACTGCCATGGATGCGGAGCCCCGTCGACGTCGACGAATTCGATGAATGCCCCCTCTCTCTCCTCCCATCTCTCGATCCCAGGTCCCTCTCTGTCTCTCTCTCTCTTAAAATTGAATGGATGTTGTCGGTGATGGAGGAATGTTGATTAGATGGGGATTGGAGGTTATTTGAATCTGTTCAACTGGGGAGGTGGTGGTGAAAGGGAAGGGATTCAAGACCTCTGGTTTTCGTTGGGGTTTTATGTGGGGTTAGGGATGTTTTGAAGGGAAAGGTGGGAGGAGAGGAGGTTCTTTTAGGGGCGGAGGCGATAAGACGCAAGGGGGGTTCAAGCTCCGGCTTGAATTTTTGAACAAAAAAAAGGGTGTGGTTGAATAATGTTAAGCCATCTTTAACCCTTACTCAAACCTATACACAAATTTCACTTAAAATTTGAGTAAAAGTTTGATTTGATATTACGAGTCTCCAACCATCGCTTCATGTTTTACTCAAATCTTTTGAAAATTTCACATCTTCTTCTAATTGTTTTTTATAAGCATTTTTAAAGTCTTTTCCCAAACATTTTTACTACTCAATTTTTTTTTCATTCAAAATATTTAAATTTAAAAATTATTATCATCCAATTTTTTTTTAAAAAGATAAAAGTAATATTTTTTTTACTCGAGTAAAAATAAGAAGTTAAAAAACAAAGATAAAGACTTAAGAAAGAATGCTATTTTTTTTTGGATTTCAAGAGATGGTTAAAATTTTGGGGGGTGGGAAAACATTTAATATAATTAAATTAAAGATGGAGTTGAAGGGAAAAAAATGTCACATTGGAAGAAAATGTGCAGATAAGGAAGAAAAAGAGATGTTAAAAATTTGAGTAAAGATTTGAGTCTCCATTGATTTGGGTAAATATTTGAGTAAAAACTTGATTTAGTATGGGTATGAGTATAGGTAAATGGTTAGAGAGGTTTTTGGTGATTTTTACTCAAATTTAAGTTTGAATAAAAGTTTGGGTATAGGATTGGAGATGCTCTTAGTAGTAGTTTAATACCTAGTTACTATATACATAAATAAGAAAGATGAAAATGAAGAGCTTTTTTATTTAGAAAATAAAGAAATGAAATTATAAAAGTGATAGATTCAACAATTCAAATTTTACCTCGCAAATTAAAAGTTAAAAATTAAAATTAGAACTTATAAATTTATCACTCCCTATCTCAAGTTTGGGTTGGATGTGGGTTGCCCGAATCCTCAACCCAAACCCAATTTGAATTAGGTTCATGTTACTCGGGTTTGGGTTCAAGATAAACCTGAACGCTAAAACCCAACCCAAACCCGCTCAAATGTCAGATTGGGTCGGGTTCATCCCGCCCGAGTTGCACACCTATTTTTGATTGTTTTGAAATAGATAAAGTAAAGTAGTATTGAATAAAATAAGGAAATAATGACAATAGTACATTCGAACCCCACCTTAACTAGAAGCCCCTGCTTAACTAAAATCCTAGCTACACCCCTAGGCTCTTCTTGAGTCCAGAGTAGTGTTTGCTTTCTATTAGGGTGTGCTTTTATTAAACTAAAGATAAAAAATTTATATGATCTGTTATTTTTGTTATTTTAATGAATGGTTACTTAGTTCAAACTTTTTTGCTATCAGAATGACTCTCATGAACAAAGATGTTTTATTTTCATTGCAAAATTTATGATATCACTGAGTGGCTTTATCCTGTTGTTCTATGAATGGACATTCAGCTGAAAGAGTACATTGTTTGGTTATTTTGTTTAGATTAGAGGAGCCTCTGCAAAAGATGGGCGTGAGTTCGCTTTTCCCAGTGCAATTAGCTGTGTGGCAAGAGACAATTGGTCCCGGAGGTTTTGAACGAGATCTCTGCATAAACTCACCTACGGGAAGCGGGAAGACTCTATCTTATGCATTGCCGATCGTGCAAGCTCTCTCAACTCGTAAAATAAGATGTCTTCGTGCTCTAGTGGTTCTTCCCACCCGTGATCTGGCATTGCAGGTCGGTTTTCAATCATTAGATTTTTCTCCTTTGCTCACGCGAGTCCAATAGTTCTTTTGTTTTGTTGTAAAGTCGGAAGATTTTGAGCGCCCAAAGTTGGCTAGGCAACTTCCCTGACAGTTGTGGCTGTTTTAAATCAGAAAATTTTGATGGTCCAATATTGTATTCATAATTTGGTTTAGTTTTATTTGTCTTTTAAATGAGCCTAGGTATTTGGATGTTCTTTCTTATATATATAATATGCGAGATCAACACCAGCATATTGAAAAAAAAGAAGGATAAAGTGATTCCACAACATTTTAAATGATGTAAATTTCTGCATAATTTTACCTATTCGATGCGGTGGTGGATCCTTTTTCTATTTGTTCAAATATTTACGATACTTCAGTTCAGGTTAAGGAAGTCTTTGCTGCTATTGCACCTGCAGTGGGATTGCGTGTAGGTTTGGCAGTGGGCCAGTCTTCAATAGCAGATGAAATTTCGGAGCTGATTAAGAGGCCGTATCTTGAAATGCGTGTGCCTAGTGATCCGGAAGATAGGGCATATGAGTTTCAAAGTTCTGTGGACATACTAGTGGCGACGCCTGGGAGGTTGATGGATCATATTAATACTACTAAGGGTTTTACTCTCGAGCATCTTTGTTATCTGGTAAGGTGGTATAGTATAGTAGTTTCTTTTTGTTGTGAAACTATTTCGTTTTCTGTTCATTCAGTTTGATATATTTGATTATGATTTTTAAGTTGTCTCCTCCAAGTTTAAGTGTGTCATGCTATCTTTAAGGTGTATTTGCCTCTTTTCCTTTGGCATTATATTGATCCACTGCCATCATTTCTTTTTCCTTGTTCTTTTGCATCGGATTTTTAGTCTTCGTCTTGTATGGAAAATATGATCTAATTGTTGCATTTAATATTATTTTTCAGTTTTATGGTTATTGAGACCCAGGAATGCTGAGATCCATTATCTTATGTGTACTCCCTGGTTGCTACTTTTCCAGCATAATAGCAGTAAATCTTACGTTTTAATGGGTTATGATATGCTAGTCCAGAAGACCACCAAAATCTTGCTTTCAATAGGGTTTTACAAATACAACAACCTTATGAATATTGGAAGCCTGTAGGAAGATTACTCGAAAGAAATTTAAGTCATGGGAATCTAACAACCTAGATACAATAAACAGCGATGAGGTGACATTGAACTTTTTTATTAATTGAATCTAAATAAAAATAAAAATACTACTAATTTATATTAATTTCTATATAATGATCAACATTACATACCCAATTGATTAGTACTGTTAGATCTTTTACAGTCGTTCTATATGATTAATAGATATAAAAAAAGAGGTTATATGGAAGTAAATATTCTCTCATTTAGTGCTACTGCACTGTTCTTTCCAGTACCCATTAATGCCAATGATTGAAGAAATGAAAGGGATTCAAATCCCAAGTCTTAAATAAAATGATTGGGCTGGAATTTCATGTTTGGCGGCTAACTATTGTGCTCTTATTCATGGTAGTTTGTTACAAAAAGAGCCAAATATAAGCATGCAGGGAATCACAAACACAACATACCTTTGGGTATTCAATGCTTACAGCTCAGGTTAAGTGGTGCTGTTGCAAAGAGGAATAGTTATCCTATTTCTGGTAGCTATCTGGTTCCCAGTTCAAACTGGAATGACCTTCTATTTGATTTGTTTTATCAGGGGAGTCCCAACTTTCATTCAAAATAAATAAATAAATAATTTCTTCATATTGGGGACATTGTTATCATCTTTGAATACACATGACGACATTGAGGTTGGTGATACAATGTGGAAGTGGTTCGAAGAAGAGGGAAAAAGGGGATCAAAGTGAAAAAGTTAAATTTCTAGCTTTTGTCCCACACATGGTCTGGAGGAGTATATTGCTGATGCATAATGAGTGTAGTATCAAGGGGTAAAATGGTGTACATTGAGCAAATTTGGGTGAACATCATCTCTTTAATGCAAGATGGAGTGAAGTTTATTTTGGGGTTGGACCAGTTCCCTAGCATTATGGGAGAGGATTATTGGAGCCTCTTTTGTTTGTTATCCTTTTTTTTGTTATTTTGTTTTTCTTTGTTTCAATGTATGGAGATCCCACATCTTCGTTGTTCGAGGACTTTCATTTTATTTACTGTAATCAGGGGAGTCCCAACTTTCATTCAAAATAATAAATAATAAAAATAAATAAATAAAAATATTATAAAAAATTTAAGTAAGATCTCCATATTGGCAGATGGCACCTATATTTTCCAGTGGTCATAAACTTGAAGCATCCTCAAGTGTCCATATCGTTGACGCTATTGATATTGTATAACAGTTTATGCCATATATATGCTTTCATGGTTAAGATTTAGTTGATCTGGAGCTTGTATACCATTATCGTAATAGTTTGGTCCATCAGGGCTGTATTTGACAAGTCATTATGTCATCTTATCAATGCACACAAATTTCCAATTAGTTGAACTTTGTTTATATACCTGTTAATTGTTTAGAATTTTCATGAAAGTCAATGCTCAGGTTATATCCAGATATGAACAGTCATCAGTCTGTAATATGATTTGAATTTGGTCCATGCAATTATCATGTTTGCATGGCTTTTGTGTTACAAATTTTTACTCTGAGAAGTGGGGCTGCTTAATGTTGTCCCTGGTTGATATAATATAATGTTACTCTATTGCCCTGAAATCATTATGCATACTCATTGCATGCTTCAGTAATTTTTTTGCAACTACTTAACTGGTGATGATTTCAGGTAGTTGATGAGACAGATCGATTGCTTAGGGAGGCTTATCAGTCCTGGTTGCCAATGGTGCTTCAACTAACCAGTTTAAATGCACAAAGCATGATTGCATATGCAAAAGCTCCTGTACTTTCTCCGCTGGGTTCCTTAACTACCATAAGGAGATGGTAAATCCTACAATACATTTTACTCCTGTTCGAGATATAAAGCACCCAGTAGATCAAATTGCATCAAATCCTCAACATCAAGCTCAAAATTATCTGTTATTATTTTAAAGCTCGTTGACATAGATCTTTTCAAGTGACCTTTGATGGAACTTTTTTTAGGTTTTTATATCCTAATTCAAACGCTCATTTGCGCTAGCAAAAAAAATTATTTTTTTGATTTCAATGGTAAAGTTATTGAGAGAAAGGTAGACTACCCACCATGATTCAAAAAAATTCTTGATTTGAATGATTGTTCCATTCATGGTTGCCAGAAACATTCATCAGAAGTGGGAAAATGATTTCCTGAAAACCGGTTCCAGAACTGGTCTTGTACATAATAAAACTGTTTTACATGTTGTTCCCTTGTAGTGTGCATGAAATGGGAAGAATACTAATTCAAAACATAAAAAATAAACCACTATAAACATTATAAACAAATTTTATCCACTATCGGTCTGCTTTGTTCAAAATTATCATTAGGACCATTCTTCTTTCTTACATTGGTCCAATATGTTCGTTTTTTTTAAAACAAAAATTAATCAATTGAGAATCAATGTGCTAGTCAATAGTGGAGATAGTTTATAATTGTGGCGAAGAGTAATGACCCTTCCATACATAGTTTCTCACCAGGTTTCCCAATTGATACCAAGTTTTTTCCACACTTCATGTTTACCACTTTTAGGGATCATTTTTTTTTAAATTGCCTACCCATTGTCCGTATCCCAAACTGGTATAACATATTCCATTTTCTAAGCTGGTGTAATATGGTTCCATTTCAATATCATCATTGCTCAAACCTAATTTAAATTCAGTCTTTCAATGGCTCCAAATTCTCTGTTTGTTTGTCTATTTCTCTGTTGCTCCCACTGCATTCTGTTCTTACCACTTTTCATTTCGTAATTGTTTTATTAACTTCTGATCAGCTCTGTGAATCAACTTTTATTATATTTATTAAATGCAACGAGTAAGATGTGTCCATCATGAAGCCCCAATTTGACATAATTTCTATTGACAACGATGCTCCTGTTTGTTTTGTATATATCACTTAATCATGTTAATTATATTAAATCTCAATACGTTGCAGTAGTGTAGAAAGGGGTTTCAAGGATAAAGTATTCCCAAGGCTTGTGAAGATGATTGTATCTGCCACGCTGACACAGGATCCGAGCAAGCTCTTCCAACTTGATCTGCATCACCCTTTATTTTTGACCACTGGTGAAACACGATATAAGCTGCCTGAGAAACTGGAATCCTACAAATTGGTATATCTTTGTGAGCTTCCATTTAAACATTTTGCTAAGAGCCTCAGTGACTAATGATGGCATCAAATACTTTGAAACATTGATTTGATTTACTTCTATGTCAGTTTTCGGAAGACTTGAACGAATTAAATAAAAAAAATTCCTTTAAAAAATGTTCGTCTCACTATGACTGTTATTTTTTTAGAGCGATTCATAATTCACACTATTTGGCCTCTTGTGCAGATTTGTGAATCTAAGCTCAAACCCCTATATTTGGTTGCTCTTCTGGAAGGATTGCAAGGGGAGAAGTGCATCGTGTTTACCTCATCTGTCGACTCAACTCATAGACTCAGCACTGTGTTGAATCTATTTGGGTTGCCATTTAAAATAAGTGAATATTCAGGTAGACAGCCCCAATCAGTTCGAAGGTAAATGATAGACTTTGTGCTTTCTGCATTTCATGGGCTTTATTTGGAAAGTAAATAAATATATCTCCATGCTAAACATGTCATTTTTCATAATTTATATACACATGTTTTTGAACCGAAGATGTGAATAAATCATTTTATTCCCTTGTATGGGCCACTTGGGTGTTTCTATCCTGAGGTTGTGTTTCTTTATCTTTTAAACTTTTTGTTAGCTTTCTTTTTTAATTTTGGAGATCCCTCATCTCTGTATATCAAGGGGTGTTTTTTCAATTTTGTATTAATAAGAATGCTCTGATCCTTTTCTTTTTAAAATCATTTCATATCTTTGTTTATACCCTTCAAATCACATGTATACTATGTGCTTTTGTATAAATTGTTGCATGGTATACTGATGAAAATATATTTGTTCTGCAGCAAGATGTTGAAGGGCTTTAGAGAAGGAAAAATACAAGTGCTTGTTGCTACAGATGCAATGACTCGTGGGATGGATGTTGAAGGGGTGAGGAATGTTGTCAATTATGATATGCCAGTTTACATTAAGAAATATATTCATCGAGCTGGCCGCACTGCAAGGGCTGGTCAGGATGGGCGTTGCTTCACCTTGCTTCGAAATGATCAGGTAAATATAATTTTTATTGGGGTTAATTCTGATGCAAGAAATAATGGGGCACCCTGTCTTTGTGTTGCATAACATAGATTTAGCCCTTAATATGTCGAATGCCTTGCTCCAGTTAGTTAGATATTTTTATGACCCATTATTAGTTTGGCTAAATACAGTTCGATCTAAAATTGAAAAACCTCTTGACCTGCTTGTCATTTGATCCATTATTTCATTCCTGGGCCCTCCTTTCATGTCTACAGCAGTTTAATGTAATGGTAAGCATTGAGAGAAGCCATTACCTTGTCATTTAATTTGATGCAAGGTTGCTTTGTTGAATATGCTTATCTATAAGCAACGCAGAGCATATGCCTTTTCAGATATGCATGTTAACATGAACACATGGTTTCCAAGCTGTGTTTGATTTCCCATGAGTTAAGTGAAGATGTGGGAAATTTAGGAGGATTTGTTAATTTAAGATAGGTAAAATATGAGCAAATAGAAAATTTTATGGATATTTACAAGATTTTAAATATCATAGGAGCGGAGCTGTATCTTTTTGGCTTTGAATGTCAATGGGCATAATGTGGATCTGGGTGGATAAGTTACTATTTTTGGAAAATGGAAAAGATCAGACTATCAGAGCACAATAACTTTGAGAACGGTACTGGAATGAGCCTTTGAAGACTAATTGGGACGAACAATCTGCTTATATATGAAATTCGAGAGAGAGAGTGAACCTTGATTTGAGTTTACCACATCTTTGATTTGATGATGCTGTGTTTTCTGTAGGTTAAACCTTTCAAGAAGCTTTTACAGAAGGTTGGCATTGACACATGCAGTGTTCACAGCATACCTGCTGATGCAGTGGAACGCCTTCGACCTATTTATTCTTCTGGTAAACATGTTCTATCTTCTGTCTTTTCATTGAGTTGAGATTTTGAGTTGTATGTTTTCATTTTTTGAGAAATAGCTAAACAACCATGCTCGTATATTAACATGTTAAATTAGATCTGTCCTGGTTTATGTTGCATGAAGAACATTAGCATGGTGATGAGTCAGATTGTTGCCATGCTAGTATTTACAGTGCATTTAGATAGTCCTTTTGAGTTATATTTCAGCGCTTTGGCCTTGTTTGGCAAGGGGATAAGATTTGGGGATAAGTTATCCTATTTTGTGTGACAAAAAGTCTACTAGTTGTGTTCCTATTCATATGTGTGGCGACACAATGGTATTCTAGTAAGCGGACCCCCCACCCCCACAAAAAAAAAAAAACCATTTTCTATTCAAATTAAAGATAATTGTCTGCATTTTATCCCAATATTTTTTTTAGTGAACATGATAAATTGTTCTTTAACCACTTATCCAGCCTAGGCCTTCAAGTTTATTGTTGTCATAACTTTTTGTGTGGGGTAAATTTTGAAGCTTTGGAGAAACTACAAGAGTTGATGGAGTCGAGAACGCCAAAGCGGCACAAGACAGGTTCGAAATTCATGAAAGACAGAAAAAGGAAGACCAGCATCAACTCAGCAAAGCAATAGAGACTGTAAGTCTTGTAGCATTCTTCATCTGATGTGATAAGCGCACATGAATTCTTCTTGTTTACCTTTAACATAGATTTAAAAAGGAAAAAAAGAAGAAAAAAGAAGTTGCATTTAGAATTCTTATCTGTCCATTTGATAGTATCTTTTCGAAGAACCTATGATTAATAGAATTATGCTTCACAGGCTCAGTTACAATGCATCCTGAGAGAACATTATAAGGTGCACTCATTAAGCACATAAGACACTGTTTTCTTTGTTGAAAAGCAAAATTCATACACAGAAATCACAAATTTATTAAATGTATATAACCCCCTCAAAATTTCATGATATCCATATAAGCCCCTTATAAATCAGTGTATCCATTAAATTTACTTTGTCATTAAATTATTGATTCATACTGATTTGTAAGGGGTTAATATGGATATCGCAAATTGGTGAGGGGGTTATATGCATTTAACTCTTTCTTAGTGTATTTTGTGATCCTGGAAAATAAATTTGAGCATGAAGACTTTTCTTTTTGGTCCCTTTGGCAGTGGATTAAGATTTTTTGGCTAAATATATGTAATATAGAGTATTGTAACGTCCATGAATGCAACACATTTTTATCTGAACGGGTTATTTTTATTTATTTATGTAAACCACATTTATCTATTATTGGTCTTTGGGATAATTTGTACATCTTTTTTTAAATACCAAATCTACACTAAAGTGAAAACGTGTGGTAATAAGAGAGCGATAATTGGTGATTGATGCTACTATTTCTTTTAAAATATATACTTCATGTAAAGGTGTTTACTTTATCTGTACTAGTGGATGAAGGGATGGAAAAATGATATAAATTCTATTCCATCCAGACGGGCTAGTTAAACCAATGTTTAAGGATCAAAAACAGTATTCTAATGCCAGAGATGTTATCAATGTCATTGTTTTCAAATGATATTAAAATCTGTATACCATTATCAATCAGCCATATACCACTGTTAAAGGGGGTCTTTCAGTCATTCCATTTTCTTTTAACTATACCATTGACAAATCTGAAGCTGCTTTTATTAGAAAATGTTACACAGATCCATTTACAGCATCATCTGCAGTCTGTATATGTTTTGATTTTATTTTTTTAAATTACTATACCTCATCTAAGTATATACTCTAATGAATTTTATGTACTCGGTTATAGAAAGTGTGAAAAATTTCTAACTGGGCATGTAACTTGTCTGACCAGATATATAGCTTGTTGGACAACTATCGAGATATATGGGATTGCAGGTTTGACTGTAAACGAGACCGCGTGTAAGAGCGCCCATTTGATCACTCTGACCGACAGCGAAGAAGATGAGAAAAGTGAGAGAGGAGGGTGAAGGCCAGATGAATGGAAGGAATGGTTATTTATGGGTAGTGTGAAATCTGGAAACAAAACATTCATTGGTACATGTTATTTGTAGCTTTCAATTAAAAAAGGGGGGGGGGGGGGGGGCGGAGAAAATGTTTTTGGAACTCAGAACCCATGACTCCTTGGATTGTAATTTTTTTTGTCAAATCACTGGGGTTCAATCCCTACTGTAGTAATTATTACAAACAATGATTTGGGAAAGAATGCTGCCTAACTCAGTTTTATTCTCAGTTCAAAACACAAACCTTATATACCTCGTTACATATTTAATAAAGCATATACCTCGTTAGATGATGTATATATCTCATTGAATTTTTTCTTACACTTGGTAAAAATGGGTTCATTCAATTTAAAATGGAGCGATATGTATTTTTTTTATCAAAATATATACTTCATTAGATGGTGTTTACTATTTTAAAAAAATGAAAATACTTTATGTCTGAGTTTTGGTTGAGATTTGGCTGGTGTTTGTGACTGAGTGTGTCATTTTCCTTTAGGAAAAGTTGTGACTTTACATGAACCCTTCACTGAGATTTTTGTAAGTCTGCTGGACCTTTTGTCTCTAATAGTTTTCGATCTTTTTTTGTCAGTCAAAATTGAGATATCTACATGGCTACACTGTTGACTTGAATGACGATGGTCATTAGTATATTAAAAGGGAATTCAGCCTGGTTTGTTATTACATGTACATTCATATATCATATGAAAAAAGTACAGTACAAGTATGAATTAAAACTATTTTTTAGATGTACTCTGCTTATTAGTATGTACAAAAATATGTTTTGCTGATAGGTCCAGGAGGTATCCAATTGCCAGCTAGGAAAGTTTTAAGAGTACTTTGTGACTATAGTAGTAGAAATAGAAGCAATAAATCACTCATGCTCATTTGTGAACTTTTGAGGATTGTTGGATTTGAAAAGAGGAGCATCTGATACCTACCTTTCTTCAATTAAGAATGTTTGGAAAGACCAGCAGGTTTAATGGGTGGAGATTTTTGAGTTAAAATACATATAGAGTTGACAGTGAACAACTTTAGTTGTTGAAAAGTGTGTATAAAGAGCCATATTAAACGTAGTTTGTGGGGATAGTTATATGTACAATTCATATATCTTGATAGTCATTCAGTTAGGTATTTACCTTTTAGGTGAAGTATGTAATACAATATATCAATAATATTTATATAAATTTATAAAATCATAAAAGTAGTTAAAAAAATTAAAACATGTGTAGACTTTATGTGAGACTGTCCCTAACATAAAGTAATGTGGGACATTGACCCATGAGCCTCTACTAACAAACTTTGAAAAATACACCAAAAACCAATCAAACAAAACAGGTCGTGATGTGTTGACCACATCACACATTCATCTGATAATTATAATCTCTCCAAACACAATGAAAATACATTTACTAAAAACAAATACAAAAAAAAAAAAAACAAAATACAAAATCATAGTGTTTGATGAAGGTTCAGGGTTGATACCACCTAATGATCTCTCATTAAAAATCTGCATGTCACATCAGCGACACATCTCAAAGAGTCTATCAGACGTCGTCGATCAAGAGAGATGGACCTTCGTCTGTGGCTTCCCTTTTTATACGGTCAGCGGCATTGTCAACCTGCACAATAATGATAATGATTAAAATCAAAATTAAATTTAGTTAAGTCAAGATTGACTTCTTAGATTTAATGCAAGATATGTGAGTGATTATCTATCATATTCAAGATTTTTAAAACTAATATTAGATTTTTTATTAAAAAAATAACAAAAAGTAATAATAATCAAATATACCTGTTTGTTCCAGTTTGTTCTAGCTGTTATGACAATGAGCACAACTGTCTGAACAAGCACTCCAAGAATTAGACCCCACCACAGCCCCTGTAACACAATATACAGTAAACCATAGTCTTCAGATAACTCACAACAAACACAAATATATATATATATATATATATAGTCGAGTGATTAGGTGCGGCGGCCGCACGGTGCGGCAGCGATCACGGGTTCATCGCATCCAACGGTCGACGTGAATTGCACCCGACCGTCCGATGCAATGGACCCGTGATCGACGGCCCGTGTTCGATGCCGCACCCGCCGTTCGCCGCACGTAATCACTCATATATATATATATATATATATATATATATATATATACACGCTCGCGATTAGGTGCGGTAAACGGCAGGTACGGTTGCGACGTGGGCCGTCCGATCGCGGGTCCATCGCATCCAACGGTCGACGTGAATCGCACCCGACCGTCCGATGCGATGAACCCGTAATCGCTGCCGCACCCGCCGTTCGGCGTACCTAATTGGTTCCCTATATATGAGAGAGAGAGAGAGAGAGAGAGAGAGCTCACATAGACACCAAGGCTGGTTTTGAAGCCAAGAACACATGCCACAGTGAGACCAATGAAGTAATAGGCACCCACATTAACATAAGCTACAATTGCTTGCCATCCACTCCCAATAGCCACACCTGCATTTCACAGTTCGCATATCACTCTCATTCCAAAGACTTGGGATTCTTATTTTCTCAAAATCCATTTCTATAAATATTATCTTGTCAACAGTAATAAAATTCAAACACACAATCCTTGAGTAAATAGTGAGGAATTCTTGTCAACCTGATCTTAACAAGTAATTTGATGAAACATTATTTTAA
This sequence comes from Acorus calamus, assembly GCA_030737845.1. NCBI lineage: Eukaryota > Viridiplantae > Streptophyta > Magnoliopsida > Acorales > Acoraceae > Acorus > Acorus calamus. The sequence goes on along the minus strand of CM060868.1, from coordinate 28,139,550 downwards.
ATTAATGATACCCTTTTTTTATATGTGGGGATCATCTATTAATCACCGTCCAATTGTGATTCATTCAATCAGCCGATGATGAGATGGTTAATAAACACTTAATATTTTTAAAAGAGAGAGGGCGATTTCATGTGAAGAGAAAAAAATGAGGATGATGAGTTAGAGAAAGAGATATGGCTCATTAGATGCTTATGTTGTTTTTTTACAATATGATGAAAATCCATTTAATCAGATGAAGACCGCATCTAAATAAAAGTAAAGTGTTGCCCACGTCTTGACACTTCACAATGAGTGCTATTATATTCAATTTTTTTTACAGTCCTAAACGCAGTCTCAAATAAGCGTCTGTTACCAGAAAGGATGGGTTGAATGCCGTTCAAAAAGACAGAGATGGCGAGCAAAGGCATGAGCTTGACGACCATATCGATGACATCTTGGCTGCTCGTGTAGAGTTTGCTCAATGGCTCCCGACACACGAGAACTATGCCGCTTAAGATGATGCTGATGACGATACACGTGCTCACCACCACGATCACAGCGAACCTCGCCACCCTCGGGTGCGCCGCCCCCAGCTCGTTCCCCACTCGGATGCTGAAATCAATCAAAATCATATCTATCTGTATTACTAACAAAAAGCGATTCATTCATAAACTATTTCAACTTCTTCACATTTACTCATGTTTATTGCATAAAAAGTGGAGACCAATTTTATCTCATTCCGGTTATAGACTTATAGCCCACGTTTGGAATGGGGATATGATTTATGACAGAGTATACATTTATCCAAACATAAGTGAGTATAAATAAAGATAAAATAATTTTGTGTTTAGTTGTGTTTTGAATTATTCTCAGTGGTAACGTAAGAATAAATATTTTGTTATTTGGATAAAATGTGAATAAAATATGGATAATGATTTAAAAAGGTAAAAAAATAATGATAGTTGATTTGACATGTGATTTATAAGAGGTGATGACAGTTGATTTGACAGTGGACCCACATATTCTTTAGGTGGAATAACCTAGGATAACTTTAATTCCAGGGGTTGATTGGAATCCACATACCACTTTATACCAGTTTATTTTGATATATTTTATCAGGGGTTATCCGGGGCAAACAAACACACAAAATTTTTATCTGAGATTATCCAGATGCTTATACCCAAAACAAACGGGACATAGGGATGCGGGGAGGGTCCACGTATTTTATTCTATATAACATATCATATGATTTATCCATATTATTTTTATTTTTGCAGGTGTTTTAACTATTATTCAAACAAGTATGTGCTTGGAAGTATATTTAAAATGCTCTATACTGTTTTATGTTATTTTTTTTTACTAAAAATAATCATCCCTGACTCACTCTTACACACATCTCAAAACATGTCATCGGTCATATTTCTCGTATACAACTTTGGGCACATTTTGAATCAAAACTACTATAATGATGAAATCATCGTATAGAAAGTTACATTTTGTTATTTTTCTCCTATCAAGCTTTGCCAAAACAACAAATCTATATATTATGTTTTTTCAATGTTAATAACAAAAAAAAAAAAAAATCAAACAAAAAATGATTTATTATGTATATATTATTTCTTATCTTGGTATAATTACTATCATGAGAGAATATCTTCTCAGGATGCTGTATGTATATAATGCAGGAGAGTCTCATGCATGTTGACATTTTCAGATTAGAATTCCAATTCTACCTCCAATGAATATCATAATAATCAATTAAATGTAAAGAAACAAACCTGGCTGCATTGCTGATGCCTAGCATGATCATCATGTCCATACTCAAGTAGTTGGCACTACCCAAAGCAATGGAGAAACAATAACATATAGTTTGGTCAGAAAGGATACATGCATATAGAGCTTCATTACATAAATTTTGAGCTTAAACATCATAAAATAAGAGAGATTTTTCCACTAAACTTTTGAAATGCATCCAATATCCGTATGTAGATATCATGAACAACTAGCTATACTAAACATATGTAAACAATTTTTAGAAGTGGAAGCAGATTTGTTGTTCTTAATTAGAAAACAAAACTTAATTTGAGCCAATGACCTTAATTGTTAAGAGTGGTGTTGAATCTTTCTACCTAGTCAATTTTTAAATTTTTTACAAATGTTACTATGATGCTTTCAAAATCAACGTTTTATTATTACACATTTGTCGATTGGTAGCAAATACTGTATAAGTTAGAATTTTGTAATTTTTTTTTGTGAATATATATAACATGGCTGATTAAATATAATTTTTTCAAAAAAATTGGAATTATTTGAGTAAATATTTCAGTTTCTTTAAAAAATTCATATCATCAAGTACATACATATAATCAAACTGCATTTGGCATTACTCTGAAAGAAAACTGATATGTTCAATCCCATTTGCTGCTTGTCTATAGTTGTTTTAATTTTTTTTAAAGTATGCGCTCGCCCAATAAAACATAATACTGTGAAAAGTTCAATATCTGTTTTGATAAATAAATACTTATTTTTATCTTTCATAAAAAAAATGAAAAAAAAAATCAAGCATATCCTCCACCAATAAAGTGCATACTCAACCGGACCGCCCGTGGACGGTGGACGGGACTGCAAATGGACCAAGTGAAACACTCATTTTGAGAAGAAAAATGTTATAATCCATTTTATAATTCAAAATACAGATAATACGTGTTTTTATTCTTTTTAAAAGGAAAAAATCCATATAGCCCCCTATAAACTGACTGAAATCCATATAACCCCCTGATTTTTTTTTAAATCCAAATAACCCCCTGAATAAAATTTACATTTATAGATGATGAATATTTTTTGAATATTATGTTTGGTTAACCCTGGTAGAAAATACAATATATCAAAAAAACCTTACAGTGTATTAAAAATGCGAAAAATCCTTTGTAAGTGACGATTTTACCCCTTTAGATGGGGTTTTATAATATATCAAGAGAGGATAAAATTGTCATTTTTATAAGAATTTTTCGCATTTTTAACACATTGTAGATATTTTTTTAGTATGTTGTGTTTTCAATCAATGTTAACCAAATGAAATATTTACAAAATATATATCATCTATCAATAGAAATTTTATTCAGGGGGTTATTTGGATTACTAGGTGTTTTTAGAAGGTTATATGGATTTTAAGAAAAGTCAGGGGGTTATATGGATTTCAGTCAACTTGCAGGGGGTTGTGTGGATATTTTCCTAAAAAAAAATTATATACGCCATCTAATAAAATATATATTTTTATAAAATGTGAAATATATACTTTAATGAATTGAATGATATTATTTATATAAAATATGAATTTATCTTTTTCTAACAATGTATATATCTCAATACAATGAGCAGATAAGACTAATGAGGTATATAAAACTGCATGTAGGACAGTAAAAAAATTGAATCTTTAAAAAAAAAAACTTACCAGATAGAAATGGCATCGAGAGAGATTTCAGGGTTCGACAGCAGTCCAGATATGAGCACAAGCCCCTGGTTGTACCAAATCTCCAAGCTTCACATAAAGATCAACACATAAATCACAATCTCCTCATAATCATAACATATACAAAGAGTCCGGATCTGGTCAGGACTAAACTGAATAACTCATTAATCGAACTACACAACCTATAAATCAAACTGCACAATCAATTGTTGGATACGTGTTTCACTCTCTTATTGGATCTAGTCAGCTATTGAATAAAATATAAATTTTTAAGTACCATCAATATCCAATAGAAGAGTGAATACGTATTCAATAATTAAATGTGTAGTTCGGCTGTACGATTCGATGCATGATTGATCGAAACCAGTCCTGATTGGATCCGGACACATCCAGAAAACCCAAACACTCACCAAAGCATGACCGCGGACGCCAAAGTGAGCTTGAAATACGGCCAGAGCCCTTTAAACGCCTTGCGCGAGAGCCCCGTCCACGTCTCCCTGCACGACGCGCTCAGCAAAATATAAATCCACGTCGTCACCGTCAGCAACCACCACGACAGGCTGAGCGTGAGCGCCGCCCCCACCAACCCCAGCCGGAGCTTATACACTGCCGCCCACGTCAACAGCACGTGAACCCCGAACACGGCGACCGACAGCGCGGCGACCGGGTTCACGATGTTCTGCGCCTGGAGGAACCGCTGCATCGGGAGGTAGAGCGCGAACGCGACGAGCTGCGGGAGGAGCCCCCGCGCGTAGGACTGGCCCGATGAGGCGATGTCGTCTGCCTGCCCGATCGCGCGCAGGAACGGGCCCGAGTACCAGTAGAGGAGCGCGAGGGGCACCACCGCGCACAGGTGGAGGATCATCGCCTTCTGGCACACCACGCCCATTGCACGGTACTTCTTCGCGCCGTACGCCTGGCCACACACTGTCTGCACGGCCGTGGCCATCCCCAGCTGCGCGATCGGGCAGGTCAGAACTTGGTAACAAAGTTTGTGTATGACAGATATTTAATAAAAGTTTCACGTGCAAAATTGGTTGTGCCATCCCTAGCTGTGCAATTGGACTACTGGACGGATGAGAATGTGGTGATAAAGTTCGTGTATGACATATATTTGATAAGAGTTTCTTTCTTCTAATGAAAATACGTGCAAAACAGGTGGAGTATGAAGATATTGAAATTCTATGAATTTTTTTGAGACTATAGGTCTACATACACTACATCAATAATGTTCACTTAACGTACCATTATACCGTACGAGAGGCCCTGGATGCCAACATTGGCGATGGAAGCTCCGGCGAGCTCGAGGGCGCCGAGGTGGCCGACGAACATCTGCGTGGCCAGGCATAGCAAGAAATTGAAGACTGAGATGACGATCGACGCCCATGAGAGCCTCCATAGGTTCTTCGACTCCCACCACGCCATCTGCCAGAACACCCTGACCGTGACCGGACCGCTCCTGAGCGTCTCCTCGGCCTCCCTCGACGTCTCATTGATGTCTAGGACCCCGAGAGGCACCCCGGGGAGAAGCGGCTCGTCCGACCGGTGGTTGCCGTGGTCTCCCATGACTGTGATTAGTGTGATGTGTGTTAGTGAGTGTGTGATAGCAGTATCAGTGGTTGCTATCTTCAAATTAAACACCATGTTACATACATATATATGTATGTGAAGGAATATATGATACCTACCATTCTTGAGAGAAGATTTGTTTGGAACCTGGAAGTACTACTAGGTTTGGTTGAGCATTCATACTTTTTGTTTGTAGGACCAACTTTAGTTGTTGAAGGCTTGTATGAATGAAGCTTTAATTATAATTAATAATGAAATGAGAAGGTATAATATAGTATTATAGTGAGGTGGAGTACGTTTTATGCTGACAAATCAGTTTAATAATTGAATATATTTAGGTACTTTTAGTGCCCTCATTGATCTCTTAAAAGAAGGAAGAAAAAAATGCATGAATGGACGGAGGACTGTTAGTTGAATTTAGGTAGCCCTTTGCCCCTTTGTGACAATAGAATACAAAGATATTTGGAAGAAACACCCCCTTGAAGATTCGATATATATATTTTTTACTTTGTTTAACGCCCTTTGAGTCAGGTATCTATGGGTTATTCTTGATTCAATGTCAGTTTGATAGTTCTGGTTAAGAATTAGAATTTTTCCTTCCTATGAATTTAATTATGATAGAACATATGAAAAGAAAATTTGATAATTAATGAAGAATTCCAAATATAATTTTTTTTTTTTTGGTGTTTCAACGAAATGAGAATGAACACAGTAAACAAGTCCTTAGTGAAAGTCTTGTATACACTTGATGTGTGTGAGCACATCCCGTCTGTGAATGAAATATATTTATTGAGCACTTGACATATTCCATGATTTGAATAAGTTATAGGTTTTTCCTCTCTTGCTTATCTTTATTGTTATTCATTGAATAAGTTAGAGGTGATAAATTTTTTTTGTTATTGATGAGATGTAAAATTAAAGGGAATAATAGGTTATTGGAGCGGATTGATTTTCTACCATTATTAAAAATGATGATCTCCTTCAGTAAATATTAAAATTTCAAAATAATTGTAATGGGAAATTCAATTAATAACAATGGAAAAAAAATATACAACTTCGCTATAATAATATAAAATGTAACTTAATCCACTATAAAGATAAGTTTTTAGTTGGCATATCTGAAATCTATCTTTCCTAAAAAAATATAGAATTTAAGTTAATCCGCTATAAACAGTGGTGGAGCCACCATGAATAGGGGGGGGGGGGGGGGGCCCACCCTGCGAATTTTTAATTTTTTTTTCTAAAGTCTCTTTTTGTTTGTGATAGATTGATTTTAATTAGGATAATGTTAGGTACAACTTTATTTTCAGCTCTAATTTCAGTTTACATGTGTTTTAATTTTTTAAAAATAATATACTTCATCTAATAAAGTACATATTTTTATAAAAAAAATGAAACATATATTCCAATGAATTACATGAATGCTTTTATATAAAATGTAAGAAAAAATTATCGAAGCATAGACATCATTAATGTGAGTATACACATCATTAATCTTATATCGACGCATATGAGATTGGAATTAAAGCTGGAAAAAAATTGTTTGTAAGAGCACTCTTTTAATTAGGACCCATTTACATATGAAATTCTTAAACATTAATAACCCACCACTAAAAAGAAATAAAACATTAGATTTATGTTTTGACATTTTTTTTTCCTGTGAATTATCGATTTGAAATTTAACATATTGTGATAATTATCTTTCAGAATTATTCAATGATATATTTTATATGAATGCATTTATTTCATTTTATACATATTTTTTTAATCTATGTTATTGAAATTAAAAAATATATAATAATATAACTATAAATTTTTTTATATAAGTCACATTAGACTCTCTTTATAAAAATTCTGGTTCCACCACTAGCTATAAAGACAAGTTTTTAGTTGGCATTATCTGAAATCTATCTTTTATATTTTCAAGGTCCAGTTCTTCAAATTTTCACAAATTTCATTTTAAATATTAAATGGAATTAGTGATGTCTACATCCATTCATAGTTCCGTGTATTGTATTTGAATTTGTTCCAATTGGAGAAGGCAACATTGTAGTTGATGGAGACTTCAATGATCAAGCTCGTAATATTAAAAATAATAAGATCTCCAACCTGATTTTACCTATTTTTTTAATTTCTATTTATTGTATTTTTTCTTCTTTATCTTTTAGAAATTGCATTTAATTTAAGTATTAAATGTAATTATTGGTGCCTTCGATCACTAATGGTCGCCTTCGTCTTTTGCGTTTACAAACGACTATCACGACTTTACGAGGGAATTGTTTGTAGAAGCATTGCCTTGACTATGATCTGAATTTTGTGAATGAAAGTGATGCGACGGCAGGGAGGAAGTTTAATTACCTTCTACTCTTTGAATTTTCCTCAATTGGAGAAGGCAATAGTGCATTGATGTAGATTTTTCAATGATGAAGTTAGTAATATTAAAAAAATAAGATCTACAACCTTCTTTTACCTAATTTTATTTCAATTTATAGTATTTTTTTATTCTCGATAAAAGATTAGTAGAATAGGATCCAACTTGTAAAGCATGAATAAAATCCCTATAATGATTTCACATGACATTATCTGAGTGGAGTGAATTTTAATGCACCTACAAACATCCAATAATTATCTAATTATACACACGCAGTGTGTGCATGTAGTGACAGCTCCATGATTTTCCTCAAGGGGGGCATGAGAAAACACTTTTTTTTAAATTTTATTTATGACGAAAAGACCTTAGCTAATATTTTGATTAAGCTGGTAGACCACATTCGCTTGTTTGTTCCCTTCTCACAAAAAAATCTTTCGAATTTAAGGGACATCATTAAAAAATTTAATTGAAAAAATTGTAATTATGCATTGTACCATTGATATGAAATTAAATTTTAACAAAAAAAAATGGTCACATTAAATTTTATATATACTAAAAATATTTTTATTCAATTCGAAATAGAGTGATATATATTTTTTTATTAAAAATATATACATATATTTATTATTTTTTTAAAAATAAAAACATGTGTTATCTGGATTTTAAACGGTAAAAAACACTTTAATCTTTTTTTGTGCGTTTTCCATTTGAAAAAGAGAGACAGACACAGACAGACATTTTGCTTAAAAAACACCAAACAATATTTTTTCAAAAACCTTTTAAAAGAAGGACCTTTCTGACATAAGTCCCCTTATGTAATTCAATCTCACTTAAAACCCCCAAAAAAACATCTCCACTTCTTCTTCTTTTTCTTCAACCTGTCACTAAAAGCACCCCAAAAAACATCTCACTCAAAAGGTCTGCTCAACACACCTTTCACTTCTAAGGTTCCAAAGCCTTCCGATTTCATGTTCTTTTGATCGATCCGATGCAAACCAAGGAGTCATGGACAGACTCAACGAGCTCATCCAGGTCTTGCGCGATGAGAAGTCGGTGAGGGACCTCCTCCATCGCCTCCAGTCGGGACGGCCTCGTGAAGGCCTCGAACGCGGGATCATGGTGGATAGCGTCGAGGGATGGAACCTATTTATAGGTTTTTTTCAAAATTTTGAGAGGGCTATAGCCCGGCCAGCCTACTCCTACATCCGCCCCCTGTTCATTACAATATATTTTTAATATATTATGACGTTTAATTGAAAATTTAAATATTTAATATTTCACTGTGAGAGAATAAAATTCTTATCCACTATATAAAGACAGTAATATTGTATTGAACGATAAATCCATGTATATCATGTTACAATGAATATATAATTCAATATCAACAATAAAAAATAATAGTAATCAATTTGCTCCAATATCTTATAATTTTCTATTTTGTAAAATATTAATAGATTACTCCAATAAAAATGGGATGGGATTAGAGATTGAGAAAGAGTGTCTAGGTATATATATAGAGAGAAGAATAACATATATATCATGCCATGTGTAACTAAATGGTCATACAAAAACTGCTATAAGCATAAATGAATAAATGATAATACAATGACTAAAAATGTGAAATGTGTGGTTTCATCAACTAAATGGCAAAAAAGTTGAGCAATATGACATTACGAACCGAACTTTCTCTTGATAGGATGAGAGAGGTACCCCTTTTTGGTGAGGGGGCTTAGATTCGAATCTTGCCGCCTGTTGATACGGGAAGGTTTGACAAAAAAAATAAATTTACCCAAAAAAAAAAATGACATGATGAAACAAAACTGCTATATTAACAGTTTCATATTGAATACGCATTTATTTAGCATTTCTTTTCCACATAATATATTAGAAATGCGTGTTTTTATTAATATTGTTTTACAACTAATTTTTTAGGTGTTTTTATATATATACCCCTCAAAATAATGTCATTTTGTTTAAAAATACTCTTGATAAAATACTATGTTCAGAAATACCCCTAAAAATGGTTTAAATTATGTATAAATGCCCATTTTAGGGGGGTTATTGTAAAATTGAAAATATTTATATTGTGCAAAGGCATGGGTACAAAATTTAATCATGTTTTAGGGGTACTGTTGATAATAAAGTTTCAAAGGGTATCCTGATAATATAATATTTGTTTTGGAGTAGAAACGTAAAAGTCCCTTTTTTTTAATTATGAACCTCTTACGTGACCAATTGGTGTAAAGGTTGGTGGATAATTAATTCGTTATTTTCTCATAACAACCAGGTTTAAGGTGATTAAATAATATTTATTTAAAATTTAAATTATTATATTTTTACTTAAAAATCATTCTTCTAGTGTTTTGGGATTCAAAATTATTAATTAAGTTTTTATGCAGATTTTTATTTGATTCAAATAAAAGAAGACCTTGTTCCTTGTTGTTTACACTACATGATTTTTTTTTGTCTACAACAAACACAAAATCTAGAGAGATTTTTATATATATAAAAAAAAAGAGTGAGAAGAAGGGTTTTTTTTTTACATAAAGAATAAATAGATTGAATAGAATAAAAAAAGAGCGTGAAAAATAATAACGACATTTTTTTAGGCCTTGCCGTTTCATATTCCCATTTTTTTGGGATTCAAAAATGTCTTTAAATCCTATTGGTCATGTAAATTTTTTTTTGTTATTTTTAAGTATCATAAAATGTTGTCAATTTTTTATTGGTTACCTTTTAACCACATCAAAATAACTATTAATTGTTTTTAAAAATAAATATTTTTTTACAATGTATTAAGTTATTATTGGTCAATATTTGAACGTACTTATAAATAAAAAAACTTTTGGGGGTCTTTGTGCATTTGGAACCTTTAAGCAATTACCTAAATTGCCTAATAAAAAAGTCAGCCCTTATAACAACAATGTATAAACATATAGGTAATATTATATTTCTAGACATTCCTTGATGTGAAAACAGTGCGATAGGGTTCAGTCACTTGAATTACTGGCTGTCTACTCTCCTCAAATTTAAAAATTAAGGAAAGGTTGTGCTTGTGCATACAGATAGATGAAGCCGGCAATGTCTCTATGGTTATTCATTGGAGGCCTCCATATTTAAATTGGCATAAATTGAACTCAGATGGTTTTTTGGGGGATGATCATGGTGGGTATAGCGCTCTTATCCGTGATGATTAATTCTTTAGATTTTGTTCATGGACTTGCTGGCCGATCCCTTTTGTCATCCATAAATTTACTTGAATTGCAGAGGCATTGTTCATGGAGTTCAGCTTGCTGTGGATTTAGGTGTCCGGATACTCTGGATTGAAGCTGATTCTACGACAGCCTTGGCGTAGTTAAATGGGAGATCGAGGAATTGTCCCTTGGCCAGCCAATAGATTGCTGAGGAAAGTCCACTCTCCACTTCTTCATATGACTGATTGAAAATCCTCTCACATTTATCGTGAAGGTAATGCTCCAGCGGATCTTCTAGCTGCTTGTTGAGCAGCTATGGGAGAAGAGATTATCGGTCCAACTGATTTATGGAGGGACATCCGCGAGGTTTTGGCCTAGGACAAATCTAGTGGGGTGTGTACCTGTACCAACTTAAAATGATTCCTTGTACAAATCTTCCCTTTTGCTGGTTTTTGTATTTATTATTAAGGACTTCCACAAGTGTTGGCGAGGCTATATCCTAGGAGGGGATGCATGTCGGTTTAGTTCGACAATCCCTCCCTCTTGGGAGATAATCTTTCCAGTGTCTGTAATGGGGTTTTTGAAAGTCATATTTTGTAATTATTAGTTCTTTTGGAATGAGTGAAGATCACTTTACCAATAAAAAAAAACAGTGCGAAAGGGATCTCTCCTTTGTTAGTCTTTTCGACTCGATGTTCCTTCACTACCTTCTCCCAAAATTCAGACGTATGTATTTTTTTTTAATTTGAGATTGAAACTTGGAAGTGTCCATCTTTTTCATTTAATAAATAAATGATTTTTTTTATCGGTTTATCTTCTTTTTTTTTGTTATTCGTACAACTGGATAGTAAAACTTAAGTTTTGTGAAAGTACAATTCTCTATGTAGTTGTGCTCATATAATTTGTGTGTTAACCAACCAATGAGTGTCATGTAGATGGGTCAAAAGAAATTAAAATATACATACACTCGTTTTTTTTATAAATAATATTACAAATGATGACATTTTCATAGAATTATTTTTTTTATGTTAAATGACAAGTTTTCATTAGACAACACATAGATTTTATGCTCAACTTGGATTAAAACCATAAACAAATAAAATATAGCATTAATGCACTTGGTCTAGTTTGCAGCCCAAGCTGCAGCCCCATGTACTATACTTCGCTATCATATGATGAATTTTTTTTTAAAATTTTAAAGTAAGAAATTATACTATTTTATCTTAGTATATACTCACTATGGAGAGTGTATTTTTTTTATTAAAAAAAATACGCTGTGCACTGCTGTTGAGACTGCACAAAACATATCATTTTCTAATAAAATATGCTGTGTAAAACATATCATTTTCTAATAAAATATGCTGTGTGAATGGGGACACTAGCCCCAGGATGTGAAGAAATTGGGTTAAGCCACTTCTGGTATTGAATTTCATGGGCCTTTGTTTTGTCTTTGAGTCCAAGTCTTTGAAACTAGGTTACAACTCTTTGGGTTAGTTCACGGCCCGTTGGCCCAACTCTCATATAGTAGCTACCATATAAGTAGTCCATTAAGATCTTTTTGGCTAAATGATTTGCATAAAGAGCCCTTTCATACCAAAACTATATAAATAACACTTGCTATGAAACACGTGCATCCATTGAATTTTTTTTAAGAGCTTGTTACACAGTTTCTTTTTCTAGCCTCAAATACTAAGTCAACATTTATATTCACATCAATGAGGCATATATCTCTTTAAAATTTTTTTTTTTTTTATAAATGAATTCATGCATGCAATTAATTGAAATTCATATTTTATTTTTAATAAAATCATTTACGAATCTACTTCATAAAACAAGAGTTTAACGAGAGTTTCTTAAAAAAATCAAAACGTGTGGATTTATAAATGGAGCTGAAAAAAGGTCCACCTATCATTTTCCAGGAGCATCAGCATACACCATCATAGAATGGCAGTTTATCTCATTTTTTAGTACTAGATTTTTTTTTTTTGGTAAGATTATAATCCCAGGTATTGGAATTATTTATTTATTTATTTATGCCACTTATAATATACGGACTAATAATGAAAATTTCACATGGAGTGACTGCAATTTCTTGTGTATTCCAAATCTCGTAATTGCATTCATGGGGAGAACACTTCTATCTATTTTTATACAAGCTTATATTGTATAGGTCCATTTATTATTTTTTCTTTTTTGTTAGGAATATTTATTCCAAATATTTTTTTCAACCTATATTTTCTTAGGCCTTTTAGACTTTTCTAACCTACAAAAAAAAAAATCTCAAGTTAGCCATTACATTTTTTAGGTATTAGTCCCTTCTACATCGCTTACACCCTGAAATACTTTTTTGTGTATTGTTATGCACTTGTAACACTGTTAACTCGCACATTTTTATCCATTCTCAGTATGTTATATCATTATGTATCTTATGCACACTATTATATCTCTTTCAGACAATGTTGGATAGAAGGACTTGAAAAGCAAGTAACTGCTAAAGTGGGAATATCTTGGTGATGCTAAAAAAAAGCTGAGGGACTTAAAAAAATAATAGATTTAAAAACAATTATTTGAAATTAATTTTCCCTTCATTATTCTTTACTTAAATATAAGACATGAATATTTTGAATTACTTATGTGGTGAAGTCAAATAATTGGCACTAAAAAATTGATTAGGTGTGTATCCCCATTATTGATTGCACAACCCACATATTTTTCAATAAGAATTTGAAAAATTATGACATTTTTTCTGCTACTAAATTTTTTTTTAATAAAAATCAATCTTCTCCAGTATCTCATTTTTCAGTTATATAACTTATGAACAACTCAATAACCAATAAATACTCAGTACCATTTAATATAGTTCTAAATTATTATATTTTAAGAATAAATGATAAGAGAAACAGAAAGTAATTAAGCACCCTACACACACTTACTTTGTCAAGTGTTTATACAAGAAACATTTTCTAATGAAAATATCAATACAATGAACGTATCTAAGTTTTTGCATTTGAAGCAATTTTATAGATTAATTTTTGTTAATGTGTGTTTCTAATTGGTTTTTTTTTTGCATATATACCCCTCTTAAAATCCATTTTTCTAGAATTACCCCTCTTATGTCCTTCATGATAAAAATACCTCTGTAATATTTAAAAAGTGCAAATATACCCCTCCATTACTCACCATTTGAAACCCAGAATAAACCATGGTCAGTTCTTAACACTACCATATAAAATTACTTATTTACCCCCATCTTAAAATTTTTAAAAATTATATTTTGCATAGATACCTCTTGTTATATTCCCTTGTCAAGATACCTCTGTAAAAATCATCATTGCAGAAATACTTCTCAAAATTTTATAAATTATGTATCAGTGCCCTTCTATTATATGATGTCAACGTTCGATTACCCAACCAAGATTACTTGGATAACCTGGTGCATGCATTTACTCATTTACCATTTCCCTAAATAAGATATTTTTCATCTCTCTTTCCCAATTTGAACCAAATAAACCATATCTAAGTCAACTACATCTCTCTCTTGCCCTAAATCACGAATCACTATGTACAATATATTATTTTGGGCGTTGAGAAATAGGGGCATTATAGACTTTTGAGCCGTTCTTAAGGGGTTCAAATGAGATTTTAACAATAACATTTAATCCCAGCTCACGAAAGTTGATCGCAGGGGCATCGATGCACAACTTATGAAAAATTGAAGGGTATTTATGCAAGGATGTTATTTATAGGGGTATTTTGATAAAAATGAATGTAACGGGGGTATAGAATGTAACAGGGGTATATATGTAAGGCCTCTAGGATGGTATTTTGAACATTTCACGTGGATTTAATGATGACTAACGGATTTTTTCTAATCAAACCTCACGGAAACTAACCACGGGCATTATTGCACTATTTTTAAATATTACAGGGCTATTTTTGCCATCATGGATTTAAGAGGGGGTAATTCCACAAAAATGGATTTTAAGATGGGTATATATATATATATATATATATATATATATATATATATATATATATATATATATATGCAATAAACCCTCTCTAATGTCACAATATATTTCTTCCCCACCTCTCATAATTACCTCTCATATTTCATTTTAAATCACATCCGTCGTATGTATGTGTATATAAGTCCATAGTGAAGTATAAAAATAATTAATTTGCTCCAATATCTTAAATATAGATGCTAGCAGCCTAGCACTCATCTCAATGAAAAATAGTTGTCTATTATACTAGTAAAACAGGATGCGAGATGGAAATAAGAAAGAAGTATATAAGAAATTAATTTGTGGGCGCGCGCACATGTAACTTCTTGTGGGGATTGTAATTAAAGGGTCACAAAAAACTTGTTTCACAATATAGGATGTATGTAAATAAAATAAGCACAAATGATAATAAAATGATTATAAACGTGAAATGTATGTTTTTATCAAGATGATCACTTCGATAAAATATGTTAATATAATAATTTCACATTGAAATGCGTGAATTTATCTAGATTATTTTACAGTGAAGTTTTTTTATGAACCATATCACATGTCTAATTGATATAAAGATTGGTGAATGATAAATTCATTATTTTCTTTAAACAAAAATTAGAAAAACGTCCAATTCTAAATATTATATATTTTCATACATCCTTGGATGTGATAAAACTATAAAAGTAGTTGAGTATATATTACGGTATTACATCAAAACACATGTATAGTTACAATTACTCTTTAGCTCTGAAATTATTTACCAAGCAAAAAATAACTCTTTCGCAAATGGAATGCATAGCTTGTGAAAAAGGATATCTTTAAACTTCAAATTCACTCATTCAGCGTAATATTAACTTAGGAATATTAACAAGTACTTTGATGGGAAAATATCATCATCGAGTGAAGAATTGAATAATTAAATCATTAAACATGGTCATATCATGCAACCTAAAGAATGTAGAGGAACCAATTTTCATGCACCATGGCATCCATAGATCATATTATGTTTTTGATTGGTAAACTTTTTTTTTTATTTTTTTATGTTCCTGGTCAAATATTATCCTATCAATATGGACAAGATATGGATATGGATATGAGCATATCTGATCGATATGCAATGTTGACCGGCTAACTTTGATGTTATTAATTAAAATGGTGGTTTTTGTGGTTAAATTTCATTTGTAATCAACTATGTGGACAGTGTTTGAAGCTCATATATAATTATTTATACATTTAAAAAAAAAAAGAATACTAAATATCAACACTGATAGTATTGTAAAAGATCCAGATGCTACGAGTTCTGTTTTCTGAACCCCACGACACAAGCATTATCGACATAAAAATCAAATAATGGGGTATGCACATGATCCGATTATAAATGGATCTTTTGTATACTATATATCCGTTTATGAGGGGTGTGCACCCCAATTTGAGGGGTGCAATTAGAGGCACCCAATTTTTCTTTGGCCAACCCAAGTGTGCCCATTGGATTCAGCGGAATGACCGAATGTACATCAAAGCTGCTCTAAATCCACATTGGTCAATCCAATTCTTTCCTCCACGATGTTGGCATTTGCTGGTCTAACTTTTAAAGATACTGACTCCTTCCACTCAGGACTAGTTTGGGAAGAGAATAAGGTTTTGAGAATAAGTTGTTCTAATTTTATGGGATAAAAAATTCATCACTTTTGTTCATATTTACATTTGTTAAAATTAGGATAAAATACGGGGATAAATGCTATTATAGCCTTTAGGTGGAATAAAATATCGTTATTTTCATTTCAAAATCGGAATAATTGTACGCAATTTATCCAAATTATTTTTTATACCAAATGGGGATAAGCTATCTTCCCACTCACCTATCCCCATAATTATCTCTTATCCCAACACTTATCATCTCGACAAGCCGGCCTTCAATGTCAAGAAGGTCGATTCAGATGGCTTATGGGTAGAGGTGAAACAGGACAAGAAGGTCGATTCAGATGGCTTTTGGGTAGAGGTGAGAGGTGAAACATGACAAGAAGGTCAATTCAGATGGCTTTTGGGTAGAGGTGGGGACCTACAAATAACTGAAGGAAAATGAAGGAAAATGAAAGAATGTTGGTCAAAAGGAAAGTGACGGAAAAGAAAAGATTTTCCCTTTGATCATTTTATATGTTGTTTGTGCATGTAATGAAAAGTGATGGAAAATAAAAATTGTTGTTTGTGCCTGTAATGGAAAATGAAGAAAAATAAAAACTGTTGTTTGTGCTTGTGATGAAAAATGAAAAATGACAGAAAATAAAAATCTAATGTCTGTGTTTTCAAGAAAATGATACAAAATGAAAAAATCGTATATTTTAGCAATTAATTTAAATATAATATAAAAGTAACATTAAGTAACAAATCAATCATTTTTTCTTCTAACTTTATGGTCCATGTAAAATTCCTTTTTATAGCCTTCTTTTTTGTAGCTATAACTATACGCTATTCAAATGAAGCATTTCTTAAACAAACAAATATAGATCATTTAACTAGTCTCATGTAATATCCATTATTGTCAAACATCTAATGAATTATTGAATGAATATATTTCTAACAAATGAAATTTTAATTAATTTAAATTAAAAATAACAACCACTTGTTTGAGGATGTAAATGATGATCACAAAAATCTCTGAATTTTTTCAAATGCAATTATTTTTTGGTCTATCAAACCATCTTTTTAGTATGTTCAAAATATGAGTATCTATTTAGTTTAAATGATATTATCACATAAGTTGGAAAAACTAGTTCTAATTATTATCTTTCAAATGTATTTTTCATGCTAATACATAGAATCCATTTATATAATAATGTAGTTCTGTATTTTTTTTATCACAAATATATCATCTATCGATTATATAAACACTTACTTTATGAAACTTTTGATTACAAATGTAAAAGTTGAACACGATAAAATAATAAAAAAATTACAATGTTCATAGAAGTTTAAACACTATTATATTTTTTCAATTGATATACATTGATATGGTAGATACATGGATACATGTAATTTCTAGAAAGTATGTATTTGTTGGGGAAAAAAAATAGGGTTAAAAATATTTAGTGGCCGCCAAAGACATCAAAATAAAAAAAATAAAAACTCAATTTTATAAATAAATCATATAAGTATTTATCAAAAAAAGGGTTTTCATTTTTTTTAGATGCTTTTTTTTTATAACAAAATCTGAAAATCATCTTACTCTAAAAAAAAAAAGATAAAAAACATTCTTATTGGGGGTAGGTAGAAAAAACATGTTCTCTCACTTTCTCCTACTTTCCCTCACTTTCCCTCCTCTAGGAAGGGGAAATTATGTTTTCCCCCAATCCTAATAAGACAAAATAATAAAGGGAAAGTGAGGAAAATTTTTTTTCCTGTGTTTGTGTGGCACAAACACCAGGTTTTTAAGTGGTCAAAGGGAAAGTTTTTACTTTCCCTCATTTTCCTTCACTTTCCTTAGGCACAACACACCCTTAGGTCTTGAGCTTTTAAGAATTTGAACGTTTGAATTATAATTTAGAGATGATAATTTATTCAACGAACAGGTCAGCACGGAATGGGCATTTGATCAAAGAAGGTTGAAGGGGGACTAGGTGTTTAAATCCTCATGAGCTGGGAAGATGATGCGAATATAAGATAACAAGGTATATATCTCATAAACGGATGACTATTTTAGTTTTAGAAGAATACAAATTTTTAGACTTTTTGACTTTTTTGAAAGACGTCTCGAAAACAAATTTTTTTTTAGAGTGGAATTTTTACAACCCAACTAATGCCAACTAATGCCATAAATTGCAGACAAGCAGAAGAAACAGACAGTAAAACCTAATCTTTCGCAAAACAAATAAGGAGATGACGAACAACAAGAAATTCTTCTTCATGATGATTCTTTTGATTGGTGCTGTTGGAGGTCGTGCCACATCAGGTGATCGTTGGGTTGATCGCGAGGCGAACGGAGAGCTTCCTGTCCCAGCTGCACCTGGAGCAGATGATCAGGTGATCATGATGAGACTGCGAAAAAGAAGCTTATATGATTTAGAATTTTCTAATGCTTGAGATTTGCTTTGTCTTTTAAATTTTTTGTTTTGTTTTCAAATGGATACAGGAAGTCGACCTTGAAGCCGCATTTGATGAACCAGCCGCGGATCGCGATCAACGTGCACTGGTATATATACATATCCCTACTATACATAAAGAACAAAATCATGCTTTCAAATAGGTTTTGGCTAGAGATTTTGATTGATGAATAGAAAGTCGGTTTGAAATCCTTTACCCTTGATCCGTTAGAGAGTACGTAGCATGGTATATCCTCTCTCAAGTATTATTTGTGATAGGGGACATGGCTCTGTACGAGCCCTTGTCCAGAGTGCTTTTTAGGGGGGGAAGAGTATTTCCACTTTGAACTGGATGAGGGGCTTCCTGGCGCGACCTTTGTTCGAATTTGTACCGGTCTATAAAGCTGTACAAATTAAACCTTGTTTTTCTTTCACCCAGGATTGGCTCCTATAGATAGTGTCCCATTCCATCAGGCTATATAGGCCGTTGGGATCCTTGTGTTTATTACGTTATTTTATATATAAAGTAAGTTGAGAATTATTCTCTTTAAAGAAAATGCCATTGTTTTTTTGTTTCCTTTGTTTTATGAGGTAAATTTAGTAATAGTCAAAGGCCAACCATCACCGAAACCTATAGCAATTGGTTTTGATATGTTATCAGTGATGTTCAATAAGATTTTAAACAAAAAAAAAAATTTTACTCATTGAAATCTTGTTTTGATGTAGTGATAGATATACAGCAACTGGGGAGCCTGTTCTCAATCTTTTTTCTTGTTTCTTTTGTTTCTTTGTTATCTTGAATTAGTGAGTGTATGTGAGCTGTATGGAATTAGCAAATAAAACAAGAAAGAAAGAGGCTACATATAACACATAACACAAAATCGTATTGTGATCATAATAAGCGGCAATGAAAAAAACCCTAACTAACTTTGAGAAAGGCTAGAATTGTTATGCAACTAGGCTAGACCACTTTTAAATCTATCCTTTTTTTATCCTACTTTTTCCATATGACAGGTGGCGAATGATAGTACAAATGGAGATCTTACCATAGATGTTGGTTTTGATATACATGCGTCTACTGCTGCTGATGCCTCTGCCTCCCATGCCCTTGCTTCCAGCTCCCATGCCCGTGCTTCCACCGCCCATTCCGATGCTGCCTCCGCCCATGCTCAACCACAGGTATGCATGAACCCTGCATTGTTTCCAGTCGTTTTAAGATATATATATGTGATTGTTGTCATGTGTTAAAGATATTAGATTAGATTTGTTATTATCTTAGTTTGTTATTATATTAATTTGTTATTATCTTAGTGTGTTACACGTGTAATACCATCTTGTACGGGCTTTAGTCTTTCTCTAATAGAACAACGATTTTAAGGTTTCATTATTATTTTTTATTATTATTTTTTCTCCCTTATTTTTAATATGGTATCAGAGCCATAAACCCTAAATCCACAAAAGTTTGTCTTTCTTCTTCCCGCTCCGATTGAGAGGGGGAGGATTTTTTACCATAGTCTTTATGCTCATCTTTGTCGCACTTGTCGCGCACTGTTGTCTTCATCATCGTCATCATAACCGTTCTCGTTCAATGGATTCTACGCAACACGGAAGATCTGATTCTGATTCTCCGTGATTCTCATCCTCATATTCGCGGACTTCACGCATGATTAATTTCAATCTCGTCCACATCGTCATTCCGTGCTGTTTCTAGCCGCTGTTCCGCGGGTTCCACCGCCTTCGTTGCTGCTGTGGTTGCCTCTCGTTCGCTGCCTCCGTGCGTCTCCTCGCGCTTCCGTCAATCTCCATGTGTCGTCGTCATCTCCGTCGCGCACGGCTCATCAGTTCGTGTCCGTCGTGCTCCAGCCGATCGCGGGTGAATCAACGCATGAAATCTCGTGTGAATCACGAGTTAAATCAACATCAATATTGTGTGAAGATCCCATCCATATCCAGTCAATAATATCGCATGAAGATATTGGTGATCCGTCAAGACCCGATCGTGAAAACCCACTCATGCTCTCGGTGGACCAGCGAACCCGACCCGTTCGCCAACAGGTCTGCCAACAACTGCCCCCCGCCGGCCATTTGTCTCCGTCATATTCGCACTTTCGTTGCACCGTCATCATCGTCTCTGCGTGCTGTCATTTTCATGCGCCGTCATTGTATTCGCGCACCGTCGTTTTTCGTGCGCCGTCGTTGTATTCGCGCACCGTCGTTTTTCGTGCGCCGTCGTTGTATTCGCGCACCGTCGTCTCCGTGCACCGTCGAGAGTTCACGTTGTTGTACGCGTCGTGTTACTTCTGCTTCTTCTTCTCCGTCATCTCCGCCACCTGTCCGCGCGCATGTCCGCGCTCGTCTGCGCCAGCCGCCCCCGGCTGCCCATTGCAGACACCAGCCTCTGCCACCGTCATCTCATTTTTACGCAAACTCTAAGAGTTCTACCCTTCAGAGTTTGAGAGAGGCTGTCTTTGCTGCCTGTCCACGTTCGTCTGTGCCCTCTGTGTGAGCATCTGCATTCACAGCCTCTCCTTGAACCTCCGCGAGCCCTATGTGCGCCATCTGATCTAGTGGACCAGCAATTCCGACTGCCTCAAAGAGCGGGAGCGACTCTGACTGACTCAAGAAGATCGGGAGCGACTCTGACTGATTCAAAGAGCGGGAGCGACTTCGACTGACTCAAGAAGAGCGGGAGCGAAGTGATGGATCCAAAAGACAGATGATGATTATCAATTCACAAAAATAAATTAGAGGTGTTTGAAATAAGAGTTTTTAGTTTATCATTTTTTGTGTAAACTCTAAAGGTACAACCCTTCAGAGTTTAGGAGAGGGTGTTAAAGATATTAGATTAGATTTGTTATTATCTTTATTTGTTATTATATTAGTTTGTTATTATTTTAGTATGTTACACGTGTAACACCATCTTGTACTATTATATAAAGGGTTTTAGTTCCTCTCTAATAGAACAAGAGTTTTAGGGTTTTATTATTATTTTTTCTCCCTTATTTATAACATTTGCATATTTCCTAGCATCTCTTTTGTGCTCACGCATATTGGAGATATTAAATCAAAAGGTGGAAGATCTCACCACCACTAAATAAGGGAAGATAATAAAAAATGAAATAATTGATTTGATATTATATTTGAAAGCAAATAATTCGGCAAATATGGAGAGATCCCTTGATCTATTGGATCTATGTGATCTACATGAGATATTTTGGAAGATTAATTTGCATTCATTCCCCCAAATCATATATTTGATTGGGATCAAATCCCAATCTTGACTTGAAATCTTCTGGTCATCGGATGTGAGTGGATTGATGGACCAGACTCACAGATCATGGGCTATTTGGGTTTTGGACCCTCATTAATCGGGTCAAGATCGTGGACACGTGGTGCACTGCCATTGGACTTAAAAATGACTCCTACGACAATCCTTTGCAAAAAGCTTAACCTAACCAAACAAGGGCACCTTGCTCTTGTTGACCTTGCTTCTTGGCTCGCAAAAGGCAAGGGAACTCCCCATCAGAAAAAGAAGATCATCCAATTCTTATTTGTTCAGGTCTGCTGGTCCCTTTGGAAGGAACAAAAGAACAGACTCTTCAGTCACTCAAAGTTACATAAACAACAAAATTCGCTCTATAGAACTCCATCTTGTATGTATTTCAGAAATTTCTTCATCTAGACGCAATCTCATGATTTGTCGAATCCATAGGCCTAGCTACCTACCTTATAAGGATGTATCGATTCCTAAGTTACACTCAATAATCACGCAGCCTCAAGTCAATTGTCTAGACTTGATTATAATGTGTACCTATGACCTATACCATGTTTCTTATGCATCTTAAAAGAAGATCTAAGTTTAACTTGCACCTTGAACATGCAACACATGCGCCAGCATCGGTGAGCTCCTTATAGTTGGACTCGCCTTTTACTCGAACCATCTGGGATATAGCTCCTCCCGTACCCAGTTCAGATGCCTTAACCTGTGTTGCATCTTTCCGTCTTCTTCTATATGAACTCCGCTTTCGCGCTTCATGTTTCTAGCCATACATTATTTTTTGATGTAGTTTAGTTATTTGTTTTGTCTATTTACATAACATCTTTTCATTGAGTTTGTCTAGAATGATGAAAGTGTCATGTGAAAAAAAAAAAAAAACTTTGACTCTTTTTTTTCTCTGTTTCTTTTTTTTTGTGCGGATTGTTAGGGTTCATCCCAAGTACATTTGACGTGGGGTGAGACGACTTCTAGGTACTTTGATGCTTCATGCCAAGCGTTGAGTCGCAATGAGTTTTCCCCTATCACTAAGGCTTCATTCGGTGCGTTAATTCATGCGGGAAGAGAAAGACCAGCTGATCGTCATACATGGGAGTTTTTCGATGTCGCTATTTTATGTTTATTTGTGGCATTCAGTGCCAGCATGGTACGAGAACCACCATCAGCACCCCATCAGGACAACCAACCAGCTGCACCCGCGTACAACCAACCACCATTCTTTCTGGGGCTTTCCGCGGTCTCTCTCTACCTGGCCCTTTTTTGCCTAGTTCTGGCATATATCTTTGGATGATCCGCAGACCCATCATGGTGATATAGTTGTGTAATAGTATAGTTTTTTTTTTTTTTTGTAATCAAGAGTTTGTATTGTTATACTTTGAACTTTGTACAATTTTCCTCTCTTTACATAATACAGAGCAGGAAAGTAATAAATGTTTAAAAAAACATGGAATTAGACAACAAAACAGAGTCTATCACCCTATAGTTACTAAACGAAAAACAGGGGTTAGTCAAAAGAAAGCCAGCTACTACCCCAATTTGCAATTCTTGTTATCTTTACCAAAAGATGGAGACCATCAGCTGATTACTCCCTGTTCCACAAATGGTGAGAGCCCAAAATTAACTACTGCGTTTGTAACCTTTTAGAAACCCATCCTCCTCAATTGCTCATTGAAATTCTTGTTTTTTTTTTTCTTGGTTATTGTGATTGACATATATATATATATATATATATATATATAGAGGAATGATACGGTGCGCGATGCGGGAACGTGCGCGAACGACCACAGGCCGTCGATCACGGGTCCATCGCATTGGACGGTCGGGTGCGATTCACATCGACCATTGGATACGATAGACCCCCGATCAGACGAACGACGTCATTCCCGCACCGTGCGGGACGCCGCACAATATCACTCGACTATATATATATATCACCCATCATATACGGTGATATAGTTATGTGATAATGGTGATTTGGATGCAAGACCACATCACTTTTGAAACTTGGAACTGTACTGAAGATTAAAAAAATAAATTTTTTTTGTTATGTTTTTGGCGAAACAATTGGCGGTCGTCTTGGTCTACCTTCATTAAAAAATTAAAAAAAATAAAAAAGCAAAAAAAGAGTGCCTATTATGCATGGATCTCTTCGACATGACAGATAAAATAAAAATTAGCGTCCTTTTATTAGAAAACTTTGGAAATTAACCCCCAAATTCATAATGATTTTTTTTAATTTATAAGTATGTTTAGATATTGATCAATAATAACTTAACACATTTTAAAAAATATTTATTATTTAAAAAAATTAATAGTTATTTTAATATCGTTGAAAAATAACCAATAAAAAATTAATAAAATTTTATGATACCTAAATAATAGCAAAAAAAATTTACATGACTAATAGGATTTAAAGGTTTTTTTGAATAAGAAAAAGGGTAAATAAAATGACAAAACCTAAAAAAGTGTCTTTTTCATACTATCTTCTTTTCTTCTTTGCAATTTTTCTTTTTTATTTCAAAAACCCCTTTTTCTCACTCTATTTTTTTTTTGTATAAAAAAAAACTTCTTTGAACTTTTTATTTGTTATAGACACAAAAAAAAATTATACGGTGTGAACAATAAAAAATTATTTAATTTTTTTAAGCCTAATAAAATATTAATATTTGTCTCAAGTCTAATAACATATCGAGCCGGCCCTGGGGTTTATTATGGTCATGTTGTACGAGCAATTAAGAATCGGGCACCCACTTGGGGAACTATGTTGTTTCAAAAACATTAAGCCCACCCCCATGATCTTATCCACCTCAATTAGAGCTATGTCCACCCAAATATTCTCCCTCCACCTCCGCCCCTGCACACCTCACTCATTCCGCCCCCACATCCATGTAACTCCTCCCTCCAACACCACCCCCCCCCCCCATCTCCCAGACCCTAATTAACACACCTCTCTTCCTCTTTCTCTTCCTCTACCTCCCGCAACCCTGTCACACCTCCCCTAATCTCACCGCACCTCCCCAACATGGTGATGGGAGGGGGGGAGGGGGGAGGGGGTGGAATTAGTGTGTAAAACTTAAGGTATATATATACTTAGAGCCTATTATATTTGGGATCACGTTCCCAATCTCTGCGTTGGATAAAGCGGCCAGTGGTACTAAATTGTTCTTTTCAGGGTCTCTCAAACACGAGTGTTGTTGCCCTATAAACACAGGTTTTTTGTGACGAGCACAAACATGGGTTTTTTATTTGGATCCGCTATGACGTTACGAGGCGTTCACCATCCCATAATCCGCCAAACCGCAGATCTAAACGGGAACTTAGTCTATTACCTTGAGTTTCCTTCCCTATTTAATCGTAGACCCAAGGAAGTTTCAAATTTGCATGCTCCAACATATATTTAGTTGTAGATTGTTTACAAGTAACAATATCAATTCAGACTAAGGGTGCGTTTGGTTGCGCGATTGCGCAGCGTTTGCGATTGCAAGAAGCTGCGTTTATAATCGTGCAACCAAATAGTTTTGCAATCGCAGTTTTAAACCCAGCGATTGCAGGCAAATAATGTTCAAAAGCTGCGATTTCAAAAAGCTGAGAAAGTGAGTTTCCTGCGGAATCAGTTTTGCAATCGCAGATTCCTGCAGAATCAATTTTGCAATCGTGCAACCAAACGCACCCTAAGCTCAAAAGGCATGCACGACTGTGAGCAAAAGTGCTTATGAAATTGAAAGGGAGAGCTCATACCTTATTGCTGTTTTTCGCTTTATGCATGGTAGCTACTGTACATGGTTCAGATTAAAGAACCGAAGAAACACAGAGCCTGGGATGGGAGGAAGGCAGACGAAGTAACGTATGAAATGATGTATATGAAATTTCCCATCTGTAGTCAACATCTGTAATTAGGTCTGATCAAATTAGTAATGATGTAGTCCATTCAAAAAAAAAAAAGAAGTTTTATTTGCGGAAAGATAGGCATAAAGTTAAAGAGAATAATAAATGGGACCACACATCTAAAAATTAATTATTAAAAACGAAAAATTCAAATCTTCTTTTAGTTTTATCATACCTGTAGCTCATCCTGTGGTTATAAATACATCAAATAAAATGAAATTTTTTCTTTATAAATTAACTTGCATTTTTTAATATATTTGATTTTTAATATGATAATGTTCCAACTCTACAATAAAAGTCAATCATGATATAAATATATATAAAAAAATAGCAGAACTCCAACCCATCCACAACAGCTCATACTTAATTAGTGATGATGTGGTCCATTCTTAACAATGAAAAACAAAAAAGAAAGAAAAGTTTTTTTTGGACGGAAAAATGGGAAAAAGTTAAAAAGAGTGAAAGTTTGGAACGGGTCCGGATCCCTGCTTAACTCTAATTGTGCTATGATCTACTTGATTTTTCTTTTAAAACTGCCGTGTCTACTTTTTTTACATCACACGGTCAAAAAATATTTAATGGGTTTAACTACAGTGGGTCTTACTTTTTCTATTATTATTATTATTATTATTATTTTGTTAACACTAACTTGATCCCATCAGTATCCAAAAACATCGGTTCCATCAGTACCCATTCAAAACTTGACCCTTGTAAAAGACAACCACGCACGTGCAAACTATACTCTAACTTACACCTTTAATTTTTTTTTTTTTTTTCCCCTTGAACAGTTGAACCCGCTCTACACCGACGACCTTTTTTTCTTCCCCAGTCCTCCTTTGAACTCCGATTTTCTTTTCCATCTTTACAACACTCAAATTTATCAAACAAAATTTAAAAAAATGTGTCAAAAAAAATAAACAAAACATATAAACAAATAACCGAAAATAAAATAAAATAAAACGTATTGAAAGAGGATAAGTCATTTTCTAGAGAGGAATAAATTCTTAAGTCAAGGGACCCGTTGTTAAAAAGAGTCATTTTTTTTATAAATAAATAAACAAATCCTTTAAAATATGAATAATATATAAATATAACAAATAAAGCAAAAAATTTGAAATTTTTAAAAAAAAATTAGAAAAAATAAAATTAAGTTTTCCATTAAGCAAGATAGATGAGTGGATATGTTCAAATTTTTTTAAAAAAAAGTTTAGTTTGTGTTCAACTAAGGCCTACATTCACATGACAAAAACATATCATCTTCTATAATAGTTGAGATATAAAAATATTAAGCCCCATTTGATGGAAAATTAAGTTATTATGAGATTTATGACTATTTTATTATAATAAGGATAAAGTGATTTTTTGTTTCATTGTATTTTGAATTATTCTCATTGAAATTAAACGTAATAATAAAATTTTGTTATTTGGATAAAATGTGAATAAGGTATGGATAAGAATTGAATAACCTAGATTGATTCCAGGGGTTCTTTTGTAATAACTTAATTTAATGGGTTGGCTGGAATCCATATGCCACTTTATATCAGTTAATTCTAGCATATGTTATATCAGGATATTCACTGCATCCAAACAAGAAAAATCTCATATTCCGTCAAATTCCAGGTTATTCTAGAGGCAATTATGTATTCAAACATGACACAATTGACTCACGAACTCTTTCATGGAGTTTGCCACTCTTAACTCTCTCAACCTCTCCTTTTTGGATATCTACATTGTTATCTCAAGTCAAGTTTTGCCATGGAATCCAAGAAAATATTTATGTAGATAAATCTCTAACTTCCTCCCCAAATAATCTACTAACAAGTAAATCTTATTTGTCTGATTTTAGGAGATTCATTTTAAATATTAGTTAAGATCACATTTTAATTAATCTATCAATTAGTGTCTACTCCAATATGATTTCATTTCATTGTCGACCGATGTGATATACCAGATCGATACATAATAACCCCAAATCTCTCCCTTAACTTGTATCCGGTAAATTCATACTTTATCAAACCCAGGATTTTTAGATGATGTCTCCACCTTGCTATGTCAAATTTCACCTTTGAGGAAAACCGTGCAGAAATTTTAAGATTCTCTTCCTCCTGACGTCTACACTGTCGCATCTTCAAGTCGGTACCTTGATACAGTAATTGCGGGAATATGTGGCGCGGTCCCATTGCAAGTTTCTTAATTATAATATCATAATCGTATTCTCTAACCTTGTAATAATATATTTATGTCCACGTGACGTGTGTGTGTTAAACAGATAGGTACGTGAGAGGACAAAACACACCGCGTTCCCATTGCAAAGCTTCTTATAATCAATCGTAATCCTTGACCTTGTAATATATCATGTTCATGTGACGTACAAAGTATATTATATAATTTATCTATATTTATATGAAGCGGCACAGCTGGCAGGAATTTGACCTATTCCATGTGACAGTTGAGCAGGGCTACTTGCAGATCAACCCCCATATCCTTGGTATTTATAACCAGGTCCCTACAAAAATCGGTCATTTTTGTCAGCTAGGAGGGTAACTTGCAGATAGGCCCCCAAGGACCCTGAAAAAAATCAGCCAATTTTGGCCTTTTTTGTATGGGATATTTCAAATTCAACCCTCAATTTGTATCAGTTTCACAACCAGACCCCTATATATATTACAAAGTGATCTTTGATCTAGATTTTCAGATTTATAACAAGGTATCTTGTCGAACTTCAAATCTTATCCAAATTTTCTTTTTTGGACCATTAAGATACTTATAAAATTATAAATAGATATTTTAGTCTCATTTTTAAGTTCATAAAGTTATTTATGAGAACTCTCGTTTCAGTTTTCATTTTCATTTTTACATTGATGATTATAAAACTAACTATTCCGTAAATTTTTGTAAATCATTTTTTATTGCAGCAAGTGTAAACAGTTCTTCTTGACACTCTCTCTATATATTATATATGAAGTGCGAAGAGTACACAAAAATGGGCGAATCACGGGCAATCTAGTAATTTAGGGTTTGATTAATTTTAAAATTTTTGTCCTTTTTTGGTGTATTTGCAGATCGGCCCCCAGATCTAATTTGTTTCACAAACAAACCCTTATATTTGTTATAAATAGGTCCCTCATAGTTATAACTAGGTCCCTAAAAAAATTCAGCTACTTTTGTCCTTTTATGAGCTACTTGCAGATCCTCCCCCAGGATCTGCCAGTTTCACAATCAGATCCCTATCTATGTAATGAAAATGTCCCTCATTCCCTAGTCTCAAAATATGACTTCACGTACTTCAAATTTCATGAAATTCCATTCAATTTGTTTTGAGACCATTAAAATACCTATAAAATTATAAAATAGATAGTTTAGTATTATTTAATAAATATTAAAATTCCAAATGGAATCGAATCATATCCATTTGAGCCCACAAAGTTATTGATGATAAGTCTTTACTGCGTTTTCAGTTATCATTTTCATGTTTACAACCATATATTTTCACATATAGTACTCCATATGGATGATAAAAAAACTAATTTTTTCGTAAATTTTCATAAATCTTTCTTCATTTCACACAGCAAGTGTATCCACCTGTTCTTAACTCTCTCTCTCTTCTCTCTCTCCCCTTTCAATAGGGGATTTTGACTTCCAATAAAAAAAAATTATATTAGTTTATTGATTATTAGTGTCATAAATATTATTGAATATTAGTTATTAAATATTATGGTTGCATTGATCATTCGATGAGAGAGTAAAACACAATTTATAAAGACCGTGTAATGCTATGTTCATATAGTTATACTGTTATATCGTCTTTTTTATTAACAAATAGATTGCATAAATAAAGTCCTACAAATTGTTTATTATTTTTTTTAAACTAATTACACTTCACAATTAATTAAATTTGAAGTCACATGAATCAATTGAATTATCTGCCAAAATTTTTTCTTTTGTATTAATGTTTTCCTACCACTCTCTGACATAGACTCTTTCA
Organism: Acorus calamus; assembly: GCA_030737845.1. NCBI lineage: Eukaryota > Viridiplantae > Streptophyta > Magnoliopsida > Acorales > Acoraceae > Acorus > Acorus calamus. The sequence goes on along the minus strand of CM060868.1, from coordinate 28,109,747 downwards.
CGTGGAAGGAAGAACTATTCATGCTAGAGTTTTTGTTCCATTTGAATTTAATGTTTATTAAAGTTTTTCAGTATTAAAATATGATCAATAATATGTGTGTATGCGCGTACAATACACTAGTATATATTTATATAGTAAACTGGTGGCTTGGTGACAAGACAAAACACACCGATCGAGTTCCCATTGCAAGGTTTCTTAATCATAATATGAGGAAAAATTGTATATAGCCCCTAAAAGTCCACTAATATCTTCATTCCTCTTTCTAAAAAAAAATTCATACAACCCCTTTAAAGTTTATCTGATTACCATGATGCAGAATAAGTGACTGATGCGTTCATAGAGCAATGAACCTGAAAATATCCATTTTGAAATTTTTAAGTATTTACAGAAAAACCAGTTAGTAGATATAAAAAGACGCCCCCTAAATTTGAAATCGCCTAAAATTTTTACTGGAGTTATATATCGAAAATATCTTCAAAAATTGTAGCCACGCCATAGCGTGCGCATATTTTTTCATTTCTCCTATTTTTAGGCTCTCAAAATGGTATTGTTGTTATTTTTAGTAAGTTTTTAGATTTTAAATATTTTTATCATAACAATTCGGATTTGATTTCTTTCAATTATAAGAAACTCCTAGGATCACTTAGATTTAGTTACAGTAAACTTTCGTTTTTATTATTTTTAATAATTTTTAATTAAAATAAAAGGAAAACTTATAATCTAGGATTTTAGTTTTTGATTAATATATTTTTGAGTTTTATTTCTCTTTTGAGAATTATAGTTTGTTAAAAGATTTCAACGCTTGTTGGATCTTAGTTCTAATTTTTTGCTGCGTTACTCCATCTCCCAGCCGCAACAACTTCTGCCCTTGGATTACGGAACGCGAGTAACAAAAGCTCCGCGAATCATAATCAACCACAGTTATCTATCTATGAACACAATTGGCATAACTAGGTCTGTGGTTATACGTGGTCGTGTCTGCATATTTCCTGGCATCTCTTTTCACGTAGTATTAAATATCTATGTGTGAGCACTATTAAGAAGAAAATGGGTTTAGATATCTATCTTTTTTTTTTTTTTGCTTGGTGTTTAGATATCTATCTATGACACTAACTATTCTTTAACCCCCTGTTAGGATGGGGGATTAAGGGTGTGGTATAAGGTGGGACAATATTGGATAGAGAAAAACGTTGTTTGTTTACAAAGTATAATTTGATATTATTATGTCAGTATAAATGAGTATAAGAGAGTATAACAATTTTAAGTAACCTATAAGATAACCTTATATCCATCTTATCTATTCCCATGGAAGGTGGGGTTCACCATCACATAAAAAAAATCATATCACATCGAATCAAATCACATATCATCACCTTTTATACATCAATAGAGCTCACATGTCAAATCAACTTTTTACACCATATTCACTTTTTATTTTTCATCAATCAAACAACTCAACATTTATTATTACGTTTTTCAATGAGAATAAAAAAAAAACACAATTAAATAAAAAATTACTTATTCCATTGATAAAATTATCTGTTCTTGGAATATGTATAAACCCTAAGCCTATGTTTGGAATGAGAATAAACCCCGGATAACTCCGGATAGAAATTTTTTTGTGTTTGGAAAGCCTAGATAACCCCAGATAAATTATGTCAGAATAAACTGGTATAAAGTGGTATATGGATTCCAATCAACCCGTAGAATAAAATTTATCCTAGGTTATTCCACCCAAAGAATATGTGGACCCACTGTCAAATCAATTGTCACCACCTCTTATAAATCACCTATCAAATCAACTATCAATACTTTTTTACCTTGTATAAATCCTTATACATACTTTATTCAAATTTTATCCAAACAACAAAACATTTATCCTTATTTATATTCACTTATACCAGAATAATTGTATACGTAAGAATAAGTCATATTATGTATTCAAACAGGGGCTAAAATAGTTTATTCCTTTATCCAAATGGGGGTAAACGCTGGGTTCCACAACGACTAATTAAACGACCAAACATCTTTTTCCCCGTTTTTACCCTCCTTAGACCACCGAAAGTTTACATTCCCTGCATATTTTCTTTTGTGTTAGGGGTACCCAAGACTTTGAATCTTGTGATTTTTCAACCCATGCGATGTTTTTTTTTTATCGTGTGGTACACATGAAGAGGCAGAGAGCCAGAGGACCATCCCTCCCCACCTTCTCTCTATTATTTCCCTCCGATTTTTTTTTATCGTGTGTTAAAGGGTACACATGGAGTGGTGCAGAGGACGATCATCCCTCTCCACCTTCTATCCGATTTTTTTTTCTTTTTAATTGTGTTAGGTGTCCATATTTTAGTTGTCCTCAACGTCCATTCCTCTCTCCTCTCATTTGTATGTTTTTTTTTACGGTGCGGTTATAATCATCTCACAAGTTTTCTTACCTATCTTTTTTTTTTAATAAAAAAATTTATTTGTTATTTTTTTTCTCATACCGAACCCACCCTGACACTTCCCACCCCATTGATACACCGAACCCAACCCAAATCATATCCACCCTACAAATCCCACATAAATTTAGTCTCCACCCCACATTAAATATTAGTCTCATTATGATTCTCATTCGACATATTCGTTGTTTTTCTTGTTTGATGTGGTTCGACATGACGCATATATTTATAGAACAAAAAACCTAGTATCCCATTTTGGTTTACGTTCGACCTGTCCGATGTTTTGCTTGTTTGACTTAATTCAGCGTGGAACATATCTTTGTGAAACCAGAAGCCCGATTTTCTATTCTAGTTCTCGCTCGACATACAAGATGTCTTCCTCATTTGACGTGGTTTGACATGATTCAATAAGGGGGATATGGATATTAGTGAACTCAATGTATAATCCAATTAGTTTGTGGGCTTAGTCCTCATTTATGTTTTGTTTAGAACAATGTGTATTTTTTTGTATTACTAGAAACGTGATGAAGAGTGCGTTATAAATAAATTTTGAGAATGATCTTTTAGCGTTTTTGAACATATAAATGTTCTACAATGTATTTTTTGAGGTGTAAAATGACTTCAAGTGTGATGAAATTATTTTAATATCCAAAGATAAAAATTATATATTTAATATTTGAAATATGTAAAAAATCTAATAATTAACTAGTATAAAACATAAAATTGTAAGTATATATATACATCAAACATTACATGCTTTAGATTAACAATAAAAATAAAAATAAAAACTCATATTAATCCTAAAAATATAAATATATAATTAAATAAATAATAATATAATAATATTTTCGGATACGGATATTTTTTGAATTGGATACAAGCATATCCGTATCCAATCTGAAAATTTTCGGATACTGATAATTTTTCAGATACATATAGGGATTTTCGGATAACGATATTTTTTGAATTTTGGATACGGATTCGGATTGGATACGGATATTTTTTTTGAATAATCGATAGACTTAATTGACCATTTTTTTTTGTTGCGCATTGGTAGGGTTTCATGGTCTAAACATACAACATACATACACAATCAAGTCTACACAAAAACAAACAAACAAAAAAAATTAGACAAATTTCGGGTCTGGTTCGGGTTGGGGGATCTGGTTAGGCGGGCTCAACCCGAACCCGACCCCCAATTTGTCTAATTTTTTTTGTTTGTTTGTTTTTATGTAGACTTGATTGTGTATGTCTGTAGTATGTTTAGACCATGAAAGCTTTAGTAAAAACTGATTCGAAAATTGAAGGTGAAGAGTGTTTTTTTGCAAGTGGTGAATTTTTTTTTTTTATATTTTTGTTGAAAAGTGGTGAAGCTATGTTTAGCTTTATTAAAATTTAGAATATGTATTCATACACTATTTGAATTTTGTAAGTTTTTTTTTTGTGAATATACATTTAATTAATTAGAGTTTATTGTGTTGTTTATTAAATAATTTTTATGATCTTTTAAGTATTAAACCTGAGCTCGACCCGAGTCCGAATTCAACCTGAACACGACCCGAATCCGCGGGTTGAGGTCGGGTTCGGGTTCGGGTTGAACCCTTCGGGTTGAGGCCGGGTTCGGGTTGGGCTCTGTGCAATGCGGGTTAAAGCAGAACCCGACCCAACTTGCCCGTGTTGCACCCCTAAATTTTCTAAATATCCATATAATCTTCTATATTTTCTCATGCATAAAGATGAAGGCCCTAAGTCAGTTATCAGTCAATTTTAAGAAATGTTATGAGTATATTCTATATATCTAAATATTCTACAAATATGTTTATTCAAATAATCTCTTGAGATTTAAGAAAAAATCAATATGATACCTCTAGATGATCAAAATGTCATCCATAAAAAAAATACCCCACTATGTTTCTTCTTTAATGTGTTAAGAATAAATCATGTATATTATTAGGTTAATCACAAATAAGTTTTAACTGAGTAAATGGTGGGGGTGATATGAATTAAGAGCATAATTTCAAGGGGTCATATGGACATTCAAAAAAATAAAGGGTCGATATGTATATTTACAATATTTCAGGGGGATATACGAATATATAATATATATATTCAAGGTGTCGTTAAATAACAGAATATTCTAAAAATGTTTTTTTTAAATTGACGGTAATTTAACTCAGTGATTTTTATGCGGAGGTGAAGGAAGAATATTTTATGGGTGAACTTATCTCTGATTGAGGTGGATAGATCATGTGGGGGGCTTAATGTTTTTGAAAGACATAGGATTCGTTTACTGAAGAGGTATAGTAGCGGTGGCATCAGCCAACGCGGAAGGACGCAAACTCACACGCAAACCGATTTTTGACGGTGACGTCGGTAAATGAAAAATGATATATCCTATTCGTATTTCCCCTATTTTTGTCTTCGTTGGCCGACTCCCTAAAACACCGTTTCACCCACCGCCAAATCCGACGGACCCGTAGTATCCCAAGTGGGTGCCCGATTCTTAATTGGTCATACAACATTACCATGATAAAATAATCCCTGAAGTTTACATCGTATCTGTCTTGTAGAAGAGATCCATAGTAGGCCCTGCTGTTAATTTTTTTTTTAATAGAGGTATACAAATGTCCCTTTGATCTATATTCCAAAGATCAAAGTTACATTGTCTGAAGTAATAGGGAAAGGAGAGGAGAACCAAATGCAAAGAAATGGAATCACACATCCTACCAAAAAAATAAAATAAAATCACACATCCTAGCTAGAAAACAAATTTTTTTAATCTTGAGTACAGTTCCAGGTTTCAAAGTGATGTACGTTTTTTTTTTTTTTTTTTTTGACTAAATGGTAGGCATGCGCTCTAATTTTATTTCAAAATCAAACCGAACATATCCAAAACAGAGAAAGGTAGAGAAGGAGTCTACTAAGAAAACAAAGCAAACAAAATCAACAATTACACCAAGGATTACTCCTCAATCATGATTCTCCCCCTGACATACAAAACTTTGCTTGCCCCCGCACACACAGTCCCCCAATTTGATGTTCAAAGTGATGTACGTTACATACAGTCTTGCATCCAAATCAACATTATTACACGTTGAAGGGTCTGCTGATCAGCCAAAGATACATGCCACAGCTATGAAAATAAGGGCCAGGACGAAAAACACCATGGAAACCCTCATAAAGATTGATGGTTGGTTGTCCTGGGGTGCTGATGATCCTCGTACATTGCTGGTGATGAATGTGGCTGACATTTCTGGGACAATGCTGGTGAGGAATGCGACCAAAAAGCATGCAATAGCGGAATAGGATGCCCATGTATCATGATCTGATATTCCCTGCACTATCATTTGTATAAACGCATCGAGTGAAGTCTTTGTGATAACAGGAATCTCCTTGCGAAACAACACTCTGCATGGCGCATCAAAGTTAACCAGGAATCCTCTCGCCCCTTATACTTCCTTGACCCTACCAATGCGCCAATAAATAAATAAATAATAGGGCACTTTCATCAGTCTAGACAAATTCAATGAAAATGTTTTCTAAAAAAAAAAATCAATGAAAAGGTGTTCCGTCAAAAGAAAAATATAGCCAAAATACAACAAAAAAACATCTGTATACATTTCACTAAACATGCATTTGTATAAAAAAAAATTTGCATGATAGAGTTCTGCAGAGTGAGGTGGAGACATTAACAGAAATCTTCAAAGAGTTCGGGAAAGTCTAAGTTTATCAGATTCGAGTCAAGGTGGAGATTGTTGGGACTATATCTCGATTTGGTATATCACATCAGATGACCATGATTAAACCATATTATGATGGACATCTAATTGTTAGATTAGTTAAGATTTAAATCTGTAGCACTACAACTAATTATAAATGCTATTTATCTAGCTTATCTGCACGTGCAAGATTAATTCTCTTATGCTTCAATGAAGCACATATATATATATGTTTTCAATATATATATGTTATCTGGAGGACTGCAAATTGGTTATTCGGGTTCGGGTCACCCAAGATTCCTCTGCTCCGCTCCTCCTTGTCTCTTCTTTCGTCCGGTTGGCTTCCCTCTCTGGGATGTGGTGGAATTTATTTTTTGGACTGAACCATGAGATATTTCTCTAGGCTCTGCCTACGCCCCCCTCTATTTGCTTCTGGGGATCAAGTCATACGTAGTTCCTTTTTATGGTGCTCTTAGGATCTGCAGATCTTATCTCTTTGGATTACATGGGATCTCTGATTTATGATCATCAACAGGGATTGACAAGATTGATCTAGTTCCAAATCTCATCCCTAGGCTTTTTAGAGGATTAAGATAATGATGGATCTAGATCTATTGGATTTAATGATATTAAAGGTTGATCTTGTCTTAAATCATTTCCCTAGGCTTTTTAGAGGATTAAGATAATGATGGATCTAGATCTATTAGGTAGATCTATTAGGTATATTTGTGCCAACAAGATAAGTAAAAAAAATTCATCACTTTCATTTTTCTATTTTGTCTTATTATGAAAAGTGGATAAAAAAAATTTCTTCCTCATAGATGAGAATTTAAGAGAAAGCGATGAAAATTTTTTTCACCACATGCATAAACACCATGAAAGTTGGTCAAAAGAAAATTTTTACTTTCTCTCACTTTCCCAAATTTTTTCACTTTCTTTTATTTTCTTTTTAAATTTGTGTACAAACACACTTTTAAAGGTTCACGTAAGTATAAGATACCTACGCGTGAGCACCAAAGAGATACCAGGAAATATGCAGACATGACCACCGCGAGAACCTCTTCGATCACAACCAAAATGCAATGTCCGCTTATGGAAGTACCCTCTACAGCTTAAAGAGGGGGGGGAGTGTTGAAACCAACAATAAGAAGCCGCCACGCGTCCTCCCACAATGACACGAGGGAAAACAAAATGGGGAGTTTTATTTCCACCCCTCTACTTCTCTTTTTCACCCAAAAAAAAAATTTGCCTAGTAAGAAAAATAAAAGAGTGGAGGGGGGGGGGGGGGGTGGGGGGAGAAGAGACAAAATGAGAGAAAGAAGAAAAAGAGAGTGGCTGGCGGTGATTGAGCACAGGTTCACCGGCATCATCACGCGCATGATGACCGTCTCATCATTGTCGCGCCCTTTCTCATTGTGACCCCGGCGGAGAATACGCATAGGCAAGGACTATGGTTCATCGTAACTCGCACTCTCCATCAGCGTCGGTGACGATGACCACCGACATCACGCACTCCGTCGGCGATGATGGTAATCCGCGCTCTCCATCGATGGTGGCGATGATGCGGTAATGACCACCACGTCATCTCTCTCCTTACGCAGACGAAAGGACCTCTGCATCAATGATGACAACCGCATTACCTCGTCGACCACCGCGTCATCTCTCCTCTCGCATACACGAGGACCACCGCATCATCACGACGACCATTGCATGGCGTCGATGATCACTGCGGTGACGACCACCGCATCATCTCCATAGGCAACGATGACCACTACAAGATCGTTGCAGTTCACTTCTCTACTTTCCTCTCTGTCTCTTTATCCACCCTCTGTTTATTAGGTTCTCTAACCCACCCCCAATTTTTTTTTATGTTTGGGGTGGTATAGAGAAGTGTAGGTATGGAAATAAAGCTCCCCAAACAAAATTCTTCTCTTCGCGTGGAATGCACCGCACGTGTGATGTGAGGAGTCCCGCACAAACAGGGGCGGCACCACCCTTTGAGTGATGGGGTGAAATGACGCCAGTGGCGGCTCTAAGAATTTTTATAGATGGGGTCATTAAAATAAATAAATTTCACAAAATTTTTATAAAATTTACTTTTATCATATATTTAACAATAACATAAACTTTTCTTTGAAAATAGAATAGCAACAACTTATATTAATAAAAAATCAATCATCATAGAAAGGAGATCAAAGATTTCCAATATATAAACTTTCACAATTGTCCTCGACGCGATTTCATATTTTGATATTGTTGTATGATAATTTCTTGAAGTTGCATATCTATAACTGCATAGAGTAATTCAACACGATAATTGTGTAAAAAAAATACACTAATGTATCTCAATATATACTTCATTTCATATAACTACATATACTTCAATGGGAAAGTATATGATTTTTAAAAAAATATAAATTAGTGTGAACTACAATTAGGGCTGCATAGGGGGTTGGGCACGTCATTTTCCATGGTTTAATGGTTATATAAACTTCGGCCCAGGCTGATTTTTTTGAAAAAATAAAATTTTGATGGGGTCAATTGATCCCATCCTATAAAGGCTTAGTGTGAACTGCAATTAGGGCTGCATAAGGGGTTGGGCACATCATTTTCCATGGTTTAATGGTTTTATAAACTTTGAGTCAGGCCGATTTTTTTGAAAAATAAAATTTTGATGGGGACAATTGATCCCATTCTCTAAAGGCTGGCGCCGCCCCTCTGTATGACTTTTTAAAAAAAATATAAATTAGTGTGAACTATAGGGCTGTCATTTTCCATGGTTTAATGGTTTTATAAACTTTGGGTCAGACTGATTATTTTGAAAAAATAAAATTTTGATGGGGTTAAATGATCCCATCCTATAAAAGCTGGTGCCGCCCTGTGTATGATTTTTAAAAAAAATATAAATTAGTGTGAACTGCAATTAGGGCTACATAGGGGGTTGGGCACATCATTTTCCATAGTTTAATGGTTTTATAAACTTTGGGCCAGGCTCACTTTTTTGAAAAAATAAAATTTTGATGGGTTCCCATCCTATAAAGGCTGGCGCCACCCGTGAATGACGCCATCAAAATTTTTAAAAATATAAACAAACATGTTTGACTTAGAGTTTGACCCATTGCATTTTTTTTAAAACAAACCACTAAACTAGTCCATCAAAAATTTTAAAAACAAACCGAACCAGACTCTAGAGTATTACCCAACACCCATTAAAAACCATGCACCCATTGTCCTATTAGAAAGAAAAAAGGGATTTTTAGTTTTAAGTCCCCGTAAACTATAGGATTTAGCTATCGATCCCTCACTTCTTCATATTTAGGTTTTAGTCCCTACATTTAAATGATATATTCATTTTTAGTCCCTGGGAGGGATCTATTCCTAAATTATTTAGTTTACCTTTTAGTCCCTGGGAGGGACTTATTCTTAAATTATCATTTAAATATAGAGACTAAAATCTAAATATGAAGAAGTGAGGGATCGATCGCTAAATCCTATAGTTTACGGGGTTTAAAAATTAAAAATCCCAAGAAAAAAATATAGGACTCTAAAACACCACATTAAAGAAAAATAAAATAAAACACTAGCATCTGAAACCCTTATAGGTGAACTCGTCAATCACCTACACATGGACAGGCGCGCTGATCACCGATGGACAGGCAAATGCCCTGACTTGTTCTGGTTACATTCCTGATCTCATTTCATTATGTGCTTCAAGTATCCAATCATGGATTTGGTTTTTCTTTTTTCTTTTTTTCTTCACCAATTTTGTATGTGAATCTGAATCTCTCCTATCATTGCATAATTGTGTATGAATAATAAGCAAAATCCCTCAACATTATACACCTCATTCCTTCACCTGTCTGTGTACCAAAAGCCCTTTCACTTGTCTGTGTATTCAAATATAATTTAATATATGCTTTGGGAAGGTGGGGTGGGTCTACAGTTTATTAGTTGTTTAATTTTGTTTATACAAATTTTATTTTGCACATTGTGCCATTTGTTTAATAGATAAATTTTTAAAAAGAAAAAAAATCAATTATAGAACAAGATTTTCTCTTACCTAAGAAAATTGTAAATCAATGGATGGATGATCATTGAAAAAGACATATTCGATAATGTTGATAATGAAGTTATCATGCAACGATTTCAAAATATGAAATCTCGTCGAGAACAATTGTAAAAGTTTATATATTGAAAATCTTTGATCTCATTCTTTGATAGTTTTTTTTTTTATTAATGTAAATTCTTCTATTTTCAAAAAAAAAATATTATGTTTTTGATAAACGTATAATAAGAGTAGATTTTTTAAAAACTTGTATGAAATTTATTTTTTATAATGACCGCATCTATGAAAATTCATAAAGTTACCACTGCGCACAAGTCTTCCTCGAGAATATATCTAGTGAAATTATCACCAATGTCATCTAGATAGAGACGTAAGTTGGTATGAGGTTCATCAATATTCTAGACAGAGATAAATATACCATTGGAATAAACGGTTTTTGTTTGGTTATGTTTTTCTTAATTATAATTATGAAACGTAATAATGAATTTTTTTATCGTTTAGTTAATCATTGATAAGTCGTGGATAAAATGTAAGTAAAATATGATTAAAGATTTATAACAAGTAAAAAGTGATTTGACATATGGGTTCCTCATTTAAGAAAGGCAATGACAATTAATTAGAAAGTGTGTCCCCTTCTACCACTAGAAGAAAAAAAAGTCATTTGCGACCCTTTATTTGCGGCGGGCTGAAAATTCGTCGTAAATAATAGTATTTACTATTATTATTTATGGTGGTGATTGAGTCATCGTTAATAAAAATAAAAAGAGTCCTGCTACACAGGTCTCATTATTTAGACCCCACTCACAAGCCCCACGAGGTGTCATTATCTCATTGGTTGATTATTTGACTTTTAAAAATATTAAGAAGGCAAATTACAATATTACCCTCATTTAAAACCCACGATTTTTCTCCCTTATTAAATCCATCTCCATCTTTTTCGAAAAATATATCAACATATTTAATTAATTTCAAGAAACCTATTTTTTTTTTAAATCAGTAAAAAAATGAAATCATTAATTACATTTATGAAACAGAACCGAAATTAAAAATAAATTGAAAAACGAAATCATTTAAAAAACTCATTTCATCAAAAACACCAAAAAAGACCAAATTTTCGTTTGCGGCCTCTCATTCAACCAGAAAGCGATGGCGTTTGTTTTTTAAACTTTGTTGTTGATTTATAATTTTTCGATTCCAATCATCAAACAAAGTATTTGTGATTGATGCAATTTTTTTTCAATAAATGCATAAATTAAACACAAATCACACTATAAAATTAGAGTTCGAAATAAAATTCAGTTACATTAAAAGTTGGTTACATTGCACAATGTAACTAACTTCCAGATATAATTATTAAATAGTTTAAAGATCAAACGCCACATATTTAAGGCAGTCAGAATAATATCTAGCACCAAATTCAATAAAAAAAATTGTAACAAATATAAAACTAACAAACAATAAAAGGCCGCACCTGAATCGACAAACATTGGAAACGACATCCAATCGTTCAATTATGATTTTTAGTCTGATCGGAGGCTGAAAAATCCTCTGAAAAACAAATCAATGCTTGAAAAACCTCCAACCTTTTGATCTGATTCTATGTGTTCTTAAAAAAAATGTTGTAAAAGAGTTATCGAATTTAACATTTAGCATCAAATTCAATAATAAAAAATTGTAGCAAATACAAAACAAGGAATGTAACCCAAATACAAATTTTATTTTAGGTGGAGAAGAAAAAGAAGCCGTAGATGGACAGACAGATCATGTTTTTTTTTTATCTTATAAAGCAAAAGAGAGAAGATTATTAATTATCAAAAATCATGGGATTTAATCATTTGAATAAATTCAAAAAATCATGACACATCAGCCATTGTAACCTACTCCTTGATTATTGAAAAAGACATAAATGACAAAGGGGCGGTTATTTCAACCCCACCAACTCCTCCACCCACCCTTTTTTTTTGTTGTGTGTGAGCCTAACCCACCCCTCTCGCCTCCTCCGCCTGCCTTTGCGAAGCCCTCATCGTCCTCGACCGCATGTCCCGCGACAACCTCCCCACCTCCCCCTCCTTCTCCGCCCTCCTCCGCCAATGCATCCATCACCGCGACCTCCTCCACAGCCGCGGGGCGCGGTGGTGGATGATGCATTGGTGGAGGAGGACGCGGCCGTGGAGGAGATCGCGGTGGTGGTGGAGGGCGCGGCCGTGGAGGAGGTTGCAGTGGTGGATGCATCAGCGGAAGAGGGCGGAATAGGAGGAGGGGGAGGCGGGGAGGTTGTCGCGAGACATGCGGTCGAGGACGATGAGAGCTTCACAGAGGCGACGCGGAGGCGGGCGGAGGAGGCGAGAGGGGTGGGTTAGGATCTCACACAAAAAAAGGGGGTGGGTGGAGGAGTTTTTTTTTTTTTGATGAAACGGTAGGCTGACGCCTTAATATATTAAACAAAGTCCAATTACAAAGCATGAAAGCAAAAGTAAGGACCCACTACACTCGAAAAACTAGTAGAGGAGATATCTACCAATCTCCGAGTCATAGGTCCTCCTCCTACATAAAGGTCAATCTATCGTCATGGAACCCAATGTCTCCCGCCCCTGCCCCTTATTTACCCCAATCTTGAATGAACCCCTTCACCATCGCCCATATATTTTCTCCGTATGGTCGCTGATTTGCGAACATTGCTATGGGTGGAAGAGTTGGTGGGGTTGAAATAACCGCCCCCAATGATAAAATATGTATTGACACTTGTGCTACCTCATAAGGCCTATATAAGGTCTGTAAAATGGGGTCTGTGAAGCATTATTGAAATAAAAAAATACGAACTTGGTTGGCTGTCGTAAATACATCACAAATAGTTGTATTGACTACTGATTCTTTGTCCGTCGCAAATAATCCACATTTAAAACCTCTAACAGCCAAATACGCCCATAGTTCCATCGACGTCATCTTCCATCCCTTCCAAGCTCACCATCCATTTTATCATACCGTAAAATCTGAGCTCTCCGTGAAACAGGTCCTTTGGTTTCTCTTCGATCCAATCCATGTGTTTTTTTTTATCATGTTTTTTTAAAAATAATTTGGGTGTTTCTGATTTGGTTTTTGATTTGGTAGTGAAAATTAGGGTTTTATGGGGTTATGGTTCACATCACCATCAAAAGATTTGTTTTTTTCTTCTTGTTTTTTTTTTTTTTTGATGAATCTCAACCTGTGTTGATGCAATCAGCTTTTGAAGCTCCCTTATGTGAAATGCTACTTCATTAATTGCTCTTACTTGACTGGTGTAAAACTAGTCTGCTGGATTTTCTTTGATGTGAAATTTGGGAAGTTTGATTAGGGAAAATGAACTCATCCCTTGTAAAGTTATTTGTCATTTTGGAGTGGTGACCCCTCTGTGATAGTAGAATTCCTTTGATGGGGTTTGTGAGGGATTGATGAATATGTTAAACAACAGAGAATGAGAAATGTATTTATCCTGATTTTATTCCAATTTTCTGTGTTCAGATTATTCCAATGTTCGGAAGTTTTATAGTAAATTAGTAATGTATCAACTGACACACCAAAGGATTCACCTAACAACTAACCTCCAATGGGTTGGAGGACATGCAAGGATGTCATTAAGCAGCAGATATAGATTCTTACATAAGCATGGGGGGACAAAAAAGAATGCATGGAAACGCATCCTCAATGCAAGGACTTGGATTCTCCCAAATGTTCAGTATATCATATTTGAAGGCAAGCAAATCAATGTCTGGGATGACCCATGGATTCAGGGCAAGGGTCTTCGGGAGCTCATGCACGGCGTTGGCCCATTTCTCTGGGGTCCCCCTGAAACTGTGATGGTTAACAATTTCCTCCGGAATGGGAGATGGGTGAAAATGTCGAGATGGCCTGCTGACTTTGCTTCCCTATGGGACGAGATCTCTCAGTTTGAAGTAGGTGGCTCAGGTGAGGACATTCTCATTTGGATTGTGAACAAATCGGGATCTGCCTCTCCTACCTCTGTTGCTAACTTCCTGAGGGATCAACACTCCTCCCCTTCATGGTGCAAGGAGTTATGGAACCCTGTGCAACCCCCCAGGTTCTGCCTTCTTGGCTGGCAAGGGGCTCTTAACCGGCTTCCCACTATGGACACGCTTCTCCAACGGGGAATAATCCGTGAAAACCGCTGCTGCCTTTGTTCATTGAACCAAGAGTCTCACTCCCATCTCTTCATTCGTTGTCCATGCTTGGCGTATGTGTGGTCTGCCACTTGTAAGAGCTTGGGAATCTCAAGGACTAGGCACAACTCCATTCCTGAATTGCTTGAGTGGTTTCCAAGGCAAGGTTACTGAGATTCAGAGAAGAAGGTCCTGCATTTCCTGCTTGTCCAGGTCATGTGGAGTATTTGGCTGTAGCGGAAGGCAAGATTATTTCAAGGATCCCAAGTTCACAAACACTTGCTAGTCCGACAGACCTTTGAGGCGGTGTCCTACAGGTATAAAAATCACACCTTCCCAGACTGTCTCTCCCCTCTTGCTTCAAAGATGGAAACAAATTTTTGGTGTTAAGTTCTTGCCAAAACAGAGGACTACTGTCCTGGTCAAATGGCAGCCCCCTCTTGATGGTTGGTTCCAAGCCAATTCGGATGGATCAGTATCTGAGGAGTGACAGGTATGGTTTTGGTGCTCTCATCCGAAATTCATAGGGGGGCTGTCCTGAAGCCCTTTCAGCCAGAACTTTATGGAGTTGAAAGGGATTGTGGAGGGGTTTCAGCTCTGTGTCAAACATGGAGCAACTAAGATTTGGAGTGAGTCTGACTTCGCAACTGCCCTTGCTTGGGCTAATGGAAGAGGGACTCTACTTTGGTCAGCTTTCCAGCTTATCCGTGAGTTGAAGGTCCTTCTTTCTAACATGGAAAGCTAGAAATCCTCTCACGTCTACAAGGAAGGAAATGCTGTAACGGACTATCTCGCATCTGCTCAAGCTGAACGAGGGGAGACTCTTCTGCACCCCAACTTCTTTGATGAGGAATTCACTAGTCTTCTTCTTGATGACAAAACATGGAGACTATATCCTAGGCAATGCTAAGGACCTCCTCCTCCTTTCTCTCTGTTCTCAACGAAAGCGAGGCTGCACAAACTTCCTCGGGAGCGGGGCTCAAATCGTGACCTCCAAGTGCCCCCGGGTGGTTTGGATTTCGCTCCCCCTCTGAGTGGGTCTACGGCTGTAACCGTCCTCGACGAACGAAGAGTAGTCAGTCTCCATCTAACGATGGTGGCGGAGTTCTCGTGGCAGCGGAGAGACACGCCTCTCAACCTGTCCACGCCCGGCCTCGCATCTAAGCGAACGGGGGTGACAGTGAAGAATAATGATAATCAATTTGCTCCAATATCTTATACTATTTAATATAGATGTAAACACTCATTTTAATGAAAAATACATCTGGATTATACTTGTAAAATAGGATAGGAGATGAAAAAAAGAAAGTAGTATATAAGAAATTTATATGTGCGCGCGCATGCATAGCAAAGAATAACATGTGAGTTGTAATTAAAGGGTCACACAAAAAACTTTTTTCAAATTATAAAATGTATGTAAATAAGCACAAATGATAATATAATGATTATAAATGTGAAATGTGTGTTTTTTTTATTTATCAAAATGACCACTTCGATAAAATATGTTAAAACAATAATTTCATATTCATATAAGTGATTTTATCAAGATTATTTTACAATTGAAGTTTTTTTATGAATTATATCACATGTCCAATTGATGTAAAAAGATTGGTGGATAATCAAATCATCATTTTATTAAAACAAAAATTGGAAACACGATCCAATTGTAAATAATATTTATTTTCCTACATCCCTAAATGTGATAGAACTACAAATGTAGTTGAGTTTATATTTATCATACAGTTGTACATTATGGTATGTGTAACGTCTCAGGTTTACATATGTGATACTATTGGCTTTATCCATAGGTGCACAATTTTAAAAAAGTTTTGTTACACACGGTTTTTATTACACCCCAATTTCAGTCTCATATGCGTCAATAATAAATTATCAGAGCATATACTTACATTAGCAACCTTAGCAAGGTATATGCTTCCATAAAAAAATTTCATATTTTCTATAAATGCATCTATGTAATTCACCAGATTATATGTTTTATTTTTTATAAAAACACATACCTCGTAAATGAGATATACTATTTTTAAAAATTTAAAACACTTGTAGATTGAATTTAGGACTGAAAAATAGACTGAATGTAACATCATCCATTTTAAAATGTGTCACATGTGATGTTGGACTATACCATGGGTTTGGCATCACCTCACCCTTCTTCTTTTGGGCCTTTTTAAGCTCTTGACCTCTCTTTGTCCATCCTAACCCTTTATGGGACCACACGTCCCTTTGTGAGGTCCAGAACCCGATCTATCGCGACCTCTCTTTGTCCATCCCAACCCTTTATGGGGCCAAATGTCCCTTTGTGAGGTCCAGAGCCCGACCCATCGCGTACAACACTGCACCCTCAAAAATAGTTATTGGAACTATTTCTATCTTATACAAACATAGATATCAATAATAGTAGTGATTTTATAAAATTGGGTTATTATATAATAAAAAAATTCCACAAAGTTATTTATTGGGAAAGAAATTTTATAAATTTACTTAATAAATATTGATGTTATATGTATAAGTTGAACATTTATATTTACATGGAAGGTGGTGTTATTTGTGTGGCTAACTGGATGTTGGACACTGATGGTTTTTTTTTCTTTTGGTAGATGATAACTTGTATAAATGTGGATCTTTTAAAAATTAGATTAGAATAGCCGAAAGGACTTCTAATTCAGGACTGAGGGAGGGAAAGCCAGCCCTATAGCACGGCACAAACCCCCCCCCCCCCCCGTATTTTTTATGTTATTCTTATTAGGAAACGTAAAATGCAGAATTTTATTGTATGGTTCATCCTAGATAAACCGTGGATAAATGATTGATAAGGAGAGAATAAAGAGTTATTATTTTTAAAATGTCAACTTTACCCCTAGAATATAAGTTTATGTTTGGTGTAGTTGATTAATATAAATCAACATGATGAGTATGATTAAATCTAGACAGTTCATCTTATGTAATAATTTTTAGGGGGCTACATATACACAAAATTAACTATTTAAGCTAATCAAATATACATTGTTAATTATTTCAATAGTTGTTCAATTTTCATTCATTACTCATTTAAATTTGTATTTTCGGACACAAAAAGGAAAGAAAAAAAACTCTCATCCCTACGCAAATCAAATCCTCACCCATTCGACCATGAAATTGAAATCCATTCCATGACTAAACACACACACACAATTCATACAAACATACAATAAAAAACAATATAAAAAGAAAGATAGACTTATTATCACTTTTATTGATTCGCCATCAAATACACAGTAAACGTAGATCCAGAACCCCTTTCGCACAAGATTTACGAGGTGGAACTGCCGCTAGCTATCTCCGATGCCTCGAGATCCACGGCCCTCCTGAGGAAGCTCTAGTCGTCGTCCTCCTCGAGTGCGATCTAGATCGGGGAGGAGACAAGGCCGTCGGCGATGGCGATCATTCTTCATCTCAGTTCGAAACTCCGCCTTTGATGGAGCCGTTGCGATCGAGGTCGAAGATGGAGCCATAGAGGGTGGGGATCTCACCGGGAGGTATGACGATGTTTGACGCTGAAGGTTTTTTAATTAATAGAGTCGGCGGCGGGGATGAGAAGGATGAGGGTGGGTGACAGGTGTAGGGTGGAGATCAAATTTTCCTTTTAATTTTAGTGGTTGAGATTGAATATGGTACGAGTAAAGAATCAATGGTTGTAATTATTTGTTATTTATGGGGTACAACAGATGGATGGATTAGATTTAATATGGGTAGTGATTGGGTTGTGTAAAAGTATGCGAGAGAAAAATTTAAAGACAGAGAGAGGTGTTTTTATTTCCTGGCACAGATAAGTCTTAATAAGCTATTCTCACTTTTCATTAAAATTGTTATTTGGCATTATCCTAACTTATCTAGACATAATTATTGGAGTTTATCTGCGTCAAACAAACAACGAATAAGGGCTATTATGTTAGTGTTGAGCCCATTTGAATGGCTCATTCCTTAATTGACCAAAAATTGTGTATTCCATTTTTTCTTTTCCCAACACTTTAGTCCCACATTGGACAAAACCACTTGATTTTTTCACCTTATACATAGAGACAAACCATTACAATGTTTGAGATTTGTTGGGCCAAACCCCTACGCGCGTGCACACGAGGTCCAACCCATGTATCAACCCGTGGGCTTGGATTTCTGTTTGAAAAACTAGTTAATAGGGCGTGCGCGACTGCGCACGAGGCGGGCTCTGCGGGCCACACATGGGCGCGCCCTGATGCGCGCATAGGGGGGTGCAAATCCCTCTCCTCGGGCCTGGCTCGCTTCCACCAAAACTGATATGTTTTTTTAATCCTCTATTTTTTTTAACATATTATGCTAGTATTCTTCCCTATTCTTTTTTTATATTAGTTCTGAGACGGGGGCTTCCGAGATCCTCTCATCAAGCGCCCCATTTGGGTGTGTGTTTGAGCAGATTCCACACTTTTCAAATCTTACTCTAACTTTTTCTGGTAAAAAAAAACTCAAACGATCGAAAATTTATTAAAAAAATGAAACTTAAAATGTAAGGTTTTAAAAATCTCAATGCTCTAACAACACATTTAAACGCAGCCTAAAAATGGGATATTCACTGCTGCAAAACTTTGCTTTAGGTTCAACATCGAAATAATAAATATTCAACATGAGCTTTCACCCCTTCTCTATCATCTGAAAGACATTAATTGCTCGATATTGAATATTTACTTTGTATTTCGATGAAAAGGAAGGCTTTTGGCAAAGATTGAACCTATGGAAAAAGAAGAGATAACTTTTTATTATTTATTTGGATTATAATCTCTGTAAGATGGGGCTATAAATTTAACTCTTTTTCTCAAATTTAAAGTTGCTCAACAATGGTACGAAAATAAAAATTGGATAATAAATTATATAAAAATAAAAAAATTTCATTAATGAATATATACAAATTAGATTATAAAATAAAATGTGTGCAACAGTAACCTATCAAATTGTTGCTTACCCAAGATATGCACAAATACTTGATTGAAATCACATTTTTTGTATCATCTACAAGTCTCCTGAGTTCTACGTACATTTCCTTACTTCAAAAATAATAGTACAATTTGTATTCAATTATCTATCTTTATTTACCTTTTATTCGAATTGATATAGCATGCAAGAAATTCATTGTTATCTGGGGTAAGGCCTTTCTTATGTCCATCATCACTAGGCACTTGGATGCATTATGTGGTCTGTGTTTAGCTTCATTATAAACTGAATGGAGTGCCATTGCCCAATTAAATTTTTAGCTTCAATTCCAGTCTCGTATTTTTTTCAAAAATAAAAAAATTATAGTTTCGTATACCTCATTAACATCATACATTCATATTATAAGAGATTTAGACATTGTCGGAAATTTATCACATTTTTTATATATGGATGAATACAATTTATTAAAGTATACATTTATATTTTTATAAAAACATATACTTCTTCAGATGATGTATATTATTTCTAAACAAAATCAAAACATAAGCGAACTAGAATTAGAGCAAAAAAGAGATTGTATATAACATTATTCAACTTAATAATGTTACATGTAGATTTATATGTAGTTTTCCTAGATTTTAATTTTAAGTTATAATTTTATAAAAAATCAAATATATACTTTAATAAATTGATTTCTTTACGTAAAAAAAACTACACTTTTTACTTGATGAAAGAAAATTCTCCTTAGAAACGTGTAAATATAATTGAAGTCATATACAATGATTGCATATAATAATAGCACGCTTATAAATTTGCTCTCATCATTATTGGGTGGACTAACTCATCTTTTTTTCCTAGAATTAGAGCAAAAAAGAGACTGTATATAACATTATTCAACTTAATAATGTTACATGTAGATTTATATGTAGTTTTCCTAGATTTTAATTTTAAGTTATAATTTTATAAAAAATCAAATATATACTTTAATAAATTGATTTCTTTACGTAAAAAAAACTACACTTTTTTACTTGATGAAAGAAAATTCTCCTTAGAAACGTGTAAATATAATTGAAGTCATATACAATGATTGCATCTAATAATAGCACGCTTATAAATTTGCCCTCATCATTATTGGGTGGACTAACTCAATCTTTTTTTTCCAGCAGTTTCATTTGCAGTCCTCATATTATTAATTTATATATATATATATATATATATATATATATATATATATATATATATATAATTCACTACGATAGTATACACTCTTTTACAAAAAATATATATATAAAAGTATGCGTTCAATCCATACATATGTACAATTTATCTTTTATAAAATACTATTATTCACTATCAAATATGTAATTTAAAAAAATCAAAATACATGTTGACTACAACATGAGGATGTAAAAAAGATTGTACCCAACATTTTCTTTATTGGGCTGAGCAGTGAACAATCATGAATAATGAACCCGATCAAGGTCGATCCAATTGACTTGGCTCATTTCAATACACAATCAGGATCAATAAATAGAAAAATTATATTTAACCCATTTTATAATCTAAAACACAGATCGCACATGTTTTTATTTTTTTAAATGAATAATATCATTCATGAAATCATGAAAAAAATTTAACGAGATATTCTATTAAAAACAAACTCTTAATTAATCGGGTCGTGTTCAAGCAGATGCAAAGGTAGACTGTATAATTTTTTTGTTTTGTTTGCATAATAATTAATATTTGTTTTATATATATATATTTTATATATTTTTATATAAAAAATCTTTGTTTGAAATTATTTTAAAATAAAAATTTTAAATTCAATCTCGTGTAATATACCATTGTGAAAAAGTTACATAAAAAAATCTTTTTTACAGTCTCAATTCCAATTTCTACGTGTCTTAATTTTTTTTTAAATAGATAAAATATATTTTTTAGAAAATATGAATTATATATTCCAGAATTACATTGATCTATTTATATAAAAAAATTTATGGTATATAACTTATTAATGTGGATATTATGATGATAAAGAAGTATATGAGATTAATATTAAAGCTGAAAAAGGGACTGCTCATTCACTTTTTGTGTTTTTTTTTTTTTTTTTTTTTAGTAAAAAAACCCCGTGGTCTTGTTAAATATATAAGTATAAGTTTTATTGAAAATGTAATTAGTCCACCTAAAAATGTTATCCTGGCTCCTCCCTGGTCGGTCTCAATCCTTTCCTGTCAGTCTCACTTTAATTGAAAATGGGTCCTCTGCACAACTTTTCTTACTGTTTGACCCCTCCCACCCACCGAAATATAAAAAAAAGGTCCTTCGTATACACGTGTTCGTTATTCTATCCTTTCCAATCGATCTTTCTCTATTGCAATTTTGTCCTCAAATACGACTTTCCGAAAGTCCCAGTCACCGAAGCATAAATAAAACAACTTTTAAATTTGGTCGGTTAAACACGTCACGTATATTCTTTTCGGTTTTTCTTTATTACAATTGGTCCTCACAACGACTTTTCTTCCCCTTTGACTCCCTCTCACTCTCCCCCCCCCCTCTTTTTCCCCCTCTGGAACACACAAACCCTAAAAACAAAATCTCACAAACTTCACAAAAAGCTGAACCGAAATTTTGGCGGGAAAGAATTCTACAGTGGTGGCGGGATTTCAAAAAAACGGTCACGTGTGTCTCTCTGTCCGTCTCTTCTGTTATGGCTTTTGATTGATTGTTTATATTTTGAAGAAGCTCGATTTCTCGTCGTGAACAGATTTGGTTTCGGCTTTTGATTCTGGATTTTTATTTGGAGGTTTGAAATCTGATTTTTTTGTTGTTTTGTTAAATTCATGGATTTTTATTTTCAAAAATGGGTTATTATAATTTCCGTTGAATTGGTTGTTTGACTTGTTTGATTTGGAAGTTGTTATTTTTTTGGTTTGCAATCCTTCAAAATCTTTATATTGATGTTTGAGTTGTTGATTTGAGGTTTAAGAAGTGAAGTTGGGGTCGTTTAATTGAAGGGTTTTGAACTTATTTAGGGGTTGTTTTTGTTCTTCCATTAACAATTCGGAGCTTCCATGATTCATGACTTCTTTTTTTTTCTTTTTTTTAACATGGATTTGTGTTAGTTATGTTTTTTTTTTAAGGTTGTTTTTACTTCTTTTTTTTATTTGGAAATTGTTGACTGTTTGGTTTGCAATTCAAAGTCCTTATATTGATGTTATTGCTGTCGATTTTGGGTTTATGAAGTGCAATTGGGGTTTTTTGATTGGCAGGTTTTCAAGTTATTTTTGGATTGTTTTTCTTTTCATGGATTTTTGTGTTGTTGCAAGTTTTCAAGAAAGGGTCATAATTTTTTTTATTGAAATGGTTGTTTGACTTGTTTTGATTTGGAATTTATTGACTGTTTGGTTTGCAATCCTTTGAAGTCTTTATGTTGATGTTTGAGATACCGATTTCAGGTTTAATAAATGCAATTGTGGTCATTTGATTGAAGGTTTTGAACTAATTTGGGGGGGTTGTTTTGAGTTCCATGGAGAATTTGGAACTCCCTTTGGGGAGGGAATTCATGTTCCTGACTCTTTTTTCATGGATTTTCATGTTGGTTGCAAAAAAAAAAAAATTGGTCATCAGATTTTCTTCCATTGAAAATTTGAAATGGTTGGTTTAACTTGTTTTGATTTGGAATTGTTGACTGTTTGGTTTGCAATCCTTTGTCTTTCAAAGTCTTTATATTGATGTTTGAGCTATCAGTTTTAAGTTTAAGAAGTGCAATTGGGGTTGTTCAACTCAAGGTTTGCACTTATTTGTTGTTTGAGTTCTCCCATGGAGAATAGGACCTCCCCATTGGGAGGGAAGACATGGTTTCTCATGTTTCTGTTTTTCTTTTCATGTATTTTTGTGTTAGTTGTGAATTTTTTTTATTGGGTCATCAGATTTTCCATTGAAATGGTTGTTTGAGTTGTTTTGATTTGGAAGTCTGACTGCTTGGTCTGCAATTCCTCAAATTTTGATGTCTGAGCTATTGATTTCAGGTTTTAGAAGTGCAATTGGTGTCATTTGATTCGAGGTTTTGAATTTATCTAAGGGTTTTTTGAGTTCTTCCATGGAGAATTCGGACCTCCCCCTAGGGAGGGAGGATTTCATCATCCACGATATGGATGATATGTTAGACGAGATCAGCGCTCGCCTGATCGTCTCGACGATGGTGAGTGACACTGTCATCAGGGACAAGGTCAAAGAGGTGGCCAAGATGATGGCCTCCAAGGAGGCAGAGGTGGCTTCTGTGAAGGAAAGGTTGCACCTTTACGAGGCGGGTATGGCATGTGGAGGATCCAAGTTTTCTGAATGGGGTGATGGACTCGCTGAAGAGCAGCTTCAAAGACTCCAGAAGGGGATCAAGGAAATCAAGTGCTCTAGTTTGTTCAATGGGGTGAATTCCGAGTTGGAAAGAATATCTGGCAAACTGGTAGAAATGGATGAAAGCGTAGGAAACTTGAAAGCCATTCTCGAAGCGCGTAATAAAAAGATTTCTGCTGAGGAAATGAAGTCACGGGAGAAAAAGGACCTTCTCTTTCGTGAGCTGAACAAGAACTGGTTGGCGAAAGTGGACAAGCTCACTAACCTTTGCCATGAATTGGATTCTATGTCTAGGTCTTTACTCAGCTCTGAATTGGGGCACCTGTCATCCTATGGGTCCCACGAGAGTCTAGAAGATTTGAGTTTCTCTAAAAGGAGAGATGTTTTTCATCGAAAAGCTCATCTCATGGCGCTTGGTAGCCATCATGATGGGAATGGGACTTCAGAAAAACATGATGAAACTAAAATAACATCACTTGATGAGTCCGCACATTTAAAGCATATGACAAAGGAGGACCTCATCAGCCATTTCAAGAAAGAAATTTCTGAAATGAAGAGGAACCATGAGTCCCAAATTCATGAGATCACTGAAGAGTACTTCAGCCTCTGGAGAGATTACACTAAGGAGAAGAATTCGTCGCCCTTCAAGAAGGATAAGGAGTCAGAGTTGATGAAGAAGAAGATAACGGAGGTTGTTTCAAAATTTGATGACATACTCATTGAGAGTAAGAAATTGCCTGTGGCCCTAGAAACTTTTGAGGATGTGCTGACTTTGAAGAACCGAAATGATGTATTGGTACATGAAAATCAGAAGTTAATGGAGTTGCTTGCAAATGAGAGGAAGGTGGTTGAGTCTCTCTTTTCTCGGATTTCAGATGTAGTGAACCAGATGCAATGTCAGTCAGTAGCTGAGGTGAGTTTAAAAAACAAATAGAGAAGCAAAAATGTGTTGTGGAGGATCTGAAGTTGGAAGCTTTAATCAGGGAGGATATCTATCAATTTGTTTTAAGGGATGCAATGAATGGCCAAAGATGTGAGTTGGATGATTTGGTCATTGAAACTCTCATGATGCAAGATATTTACAATGTCATTGTCTCAAACACTATATTATGTGCCGAAGAAACCATCAATTTGTTGGTGATGGAGCATGACAGGGAAAAGAGTCACCATAAAGCAATACTTTTGGAAAATGAACAAGCTTTAGCTTCTGAGATCAAAGAAAAAGAGGAGTTGCTGCAAGAGAAAGATCGATTGTCCTCAGAAGCAATGTCTGAATGGATTCAACTGAAAGTGGCTTTTGATCTGGTTTGTGAAGAACTTAATATGCTACGAGATCAGGCAGGCATACAGGAAAAACTTATGATGAAGAAACAGGAGGAACTGGAAATGATTAGTGGTGATTTGAATGAGGCTTTGGAGAAAGTTCAGCAACATGAAGTTGAAATGTCCAGAAAAGATCAGAAACTCGAGGCAGCACTAAACGTCTTTAAGGAGGCAGACAAACAAAGAACTGATATGGAGACTGTACTAAATGACCTAAAGGAGGCAGATAAACAAAGATCTGAAATGGAGGCAGTTATTGAAGAATATCAGAATACCATATCTGCAGCCATTGTAAAGGAACACGAGCAAGGGAAGCAGATTAAGTCCTTAACTAATTGTGTCCAAAGTTTTGCACTGACAATCATGGACATGGAAAACAGCATAACAAAGAAGATCATAGAAAATGATTCGAGGTATTTCTTTGTTGGGTAAAATGCATTTGGATCCCCTAAAGTTTTCAAAATCTGAGGAAACACCCCCTAAAGTTTAAAAACATGCACTTACAAGTTACATTCCTGCTATTATATTTTTTCATTAAGATGTGACAAAAGTAATTTAAAATTACTGTTTTACCCTTAACTATTCAAATATCCATAGAAAAAATCAATTAATTAATTCTAGATATGCTTTATGAATATTAAGTTATATAATAATTAATTCTTCAAATACATCTTGGTGCATTCTTGTGAGAAGTAATTCATATAATAATTAATTAAAATGTGAAAATAACCCATAAAAAAGTGAAAACATGATAAAGATTTAATTAGAAGGGTAAAATCGTACTTTTATTTAGGTGACACTTTGTTATTGTCTCTCATGCTTGATCTGTTTTCTTCACTAATACTTTCTTTTTTTTCGGAATAATCCATATTATGATTGAGGAAGGCAGCTTTGCAGTTCCTGTGGTTCTAGTTAATATCATTGTTTCTTATGGGTGCTACTTAAATAATATCTTTAAATTAAAGTGTTTCCTACACATTTTCTATACCACAAGCTTGCAAAGAGCCAGAAATTGTTGATATGCAAAATTTTCTCTGCATTTTACTTGATCGTTATTCTTCTGTTCTTCTCTAGTGCCAAACATATTTAATTGATACCATGTCTGATCGTTCTCCTCCCAACACTCAAACCGAAAAAAAAGAAGGAAAAACAGCCGAAGAAAATTACAAAAGAAGAAGACCATCAAAGCATCTTGCACCCAGAATTATCTGTCCTACTCAATTGGATTGTGGGAGCCTCCAATTTGTGTTTATCCCATGCGCTAAAATTCTTATAAGTGCTATGATGTGTTTTATATCATCCATAGTTGTTGGAAGGATATATTTTGGAAAGGTTCCTGGAGAGGCATTGCAGCTTTATATAGAAAAAAATATGGTCTTTCTGAAGAGGAATGAAAACTTAATAAAGGCAATTATCTTTCACTCATCAGATGTGCCGGTTTCCTTTTTTCCACTGCTTATAGAAAGGGGATAGATGCATGGGTTGAGGAAGATATTGGCTTGCATAGAACATTCTGTGTGATTGGTAGAAAACAAAATGTAAAGATCATCCTTCCATTTATATGATCTGTGTAATAGATATCTTATTACCTTTGTTACTATATAATGGAATAGGAGTTGAATACATTAACTTGATAGTTGATATAGGAAATTTTGTTGAGTGTTAGCTGTAATGTTAGATAATATCAATTGTACCACTACAATTGGTTGTTTATGCTGACAAATTAGTTCTCAATTTTTTTATGAATATTCATCCCAAAATGACACTCCGTTGTCATGTTATTATGTCTACAGGTTAGAGAATTTGACGTATCAATGCCAACCCCTTGTTAAGCAAGCTGATCTTCTTAAGAAGAAGGCATTGTTGTACAAACAGAGGTTCAACAGAAAATGTTCTGACCATGAGAAAGCTGAATATGAGGTGGGGTTGCAGCTATTTTATAGATTTTTAATTTGGAGGAAATTTTTTGAATTACAGTTCTGTTTATTTCGTTAACTTCTGAAATCATGGTTTAAAAGGACCACTGGTTATATTTTTGTTACTTATAGATCTATATTTGATTCTATTGTAATATTTGGGTGTTGTTTTTGTTGAGATAAACAAACTAATTAGCTTGGTTAGCTGTTGATATTTTGTGTATGCTCACCACATATTATGTTAGAAGTAGGTTTCCTTTCCCCAACATATCATCTTTTTCAGATCCTCTGATTTAAATATTATATCTTTATATCTCCCCTAAAGTCTCCTATGTTGCATTTTCTTCTGCCATGTTGTTAGTTTCATATCTCATATGTTTCAGAAGATTATTTATTTGTATTTGGTCTACTTGTTGATCGTCTCATCTCTGATCATAAGATGTGTCATCATGGAATTTATAGCCCCTTGTTGGCTCATGGATGGGGCTGAGGCCTGGCAGAAACAGGTGATTACTAGGATAGGAATAGGAAAGATATTCTGAGTTTTGTTTGGTTGTCAACTATAGATTCTTCATACAAGTAGAGATGAAATATTTGGCCTTTTGTTTAGTTGTTTGGATAGGTTCTTCATATAAGTAGAGATCTCTCCCACAACCAAAAAAAATGAAGATAAGTGAATTTGAGGCTTTCCCTCGAACAGCTATCCAGGAATAACCATTGTTGACCGGGAATTTGGATGTACCTTATTCGGTCATTTTCATACCAACCGATCAAGTAATTTTCTTGTTTATCCATCTCCCTTTCCTACCTGGAGGCTTATCCCCAAACCTAAGAGAGGCATACTGTATGAAGGGATTTTCTGTTTAGTTGTGTTCTGTTAATCTAGTTTCCATGTAATATTAACATGGCATGTATTTGTTGTGATGAGGTGGCTTGTCAATGCAGAATGTTTGCTTAGTTGGCTATGTAGATCTATTCTTCACATCATGTTTAGAAGAATGTTTAGGCTTGTTCTTACTTCTCATTTGTGCTTCTAATTCAGGTTGATGTACTGGGAGATGAAGTTGATGCTCTTCTAAGTGTCCTTGAAAAAGTGTACATAGCGCTTGATCATTATTCTCATGTATTGCAACATTATCCTGGGGTAAGAGAAATCACTCTTATAAATACTTTTTTCTTTCTTTCTGCAAATGAAAGTGCTGCTGTCTTTGGTGCTCAGATTCTGTAACTTCCTGGAAACTGGCTAAATATAATTTGATATATCATGAGATTTTCTTTGTTTCTTTAAATATTGACATGAGATTGCCTTTCTTTTCATGGTAATAGCGTTTAAGGAAAAGTGATATCTCGGAACAATTTTTGTCATGTTGAGTGGTAATTTGTTGATGTGACATCCAGGTTTTTGAGCTTACTAATTGTCGCCTTATAATATATAATTGGTCCAATAATATGAAAAGTTAATAGACTTCTGGGTGTGTAGTGTGCCATTGACATCCATCAAAGCTTATAATCTCGTTCCTTTTAAGAATTGGCCTATCCAGAAAATAAGTTATTAAATTAGAAGGAACCTGATGCAAACCCTCTTGTTTCAAATCAGTCACTGAGATGGTTTGATCCTGAAATAAGATCATGCATAAGTTTATTTTCTTTACTCGCAGGCATTAGTTATATAAAATCAGTAATTATTTGCATGATGATATTAGGCTCTTATCTGTCTAAGATGTCGTTGGACTTGACTATGGCAAAGGAACTGGTTATATGTCCCCGTTATGGATTCCTGTCATTCAGCTTTTTGTTTCCTAAGAAACTTAGGTAAATATAGTTAGATGAATTTTGGGTTTGTACCAGCTTTTGAATTAAATACTACCAATTTACCAGTTATTGGTATTCGTTCTTAGAGCTTAAGCACCATTTTACATGTCATAAAGTACGTTATATTACCATCTGTGTTTGTTCGAACATTTTCTCTCTTCAAAAGGAAAATCTGTTCTAACCTATATTGATTTTGAGGAAAAAATAATTTGATATATCCTCCTATGCTATTAAGCAATAGCATTTACACCCTCTCCTTTTATTGAGCTTTTCCCTTGTTGCAGATTATGGAGATTTTGAAGTTAGTTCGACGAGAACTAAGAGATGAAACTGCCAGGCCAGTTTAAGCGATTGTTTTGCATGGTAATCAATCCGCGCTGAGAATTATTTTCTCATTCCCCTTCTTCTATGTTTGATGCCTATGGAAAAAAATATTTGCACATGAACTGGTACATATAATTACAATGTTACGCAGATGGTTAATCTTGAATAGCATGTTAGGAATTTGATAGGAAAAGGCACACTACATGCTTTACTATATATACGAACCATGTCACATTCCACCCACCAAGTTTTTTTACCATAAAGTGCAATGTAATACAATATTCTAAAGTCCTATTAATTATTTGCATTCAAGGTCTTCCTTAAAGATTGTTTCAGCGTCCTCAATTGATTTTGATCGAATTTGTGTCATCATTGGTCATTTCTCTTGGCAATCCAACAAAAATCATAGGCAACTTATATCTGTTCAAATCTCTGTATATGTAGCTCCTTCTATTTTTCTTAGACATTTTATGCCTTTTTGTTAGCTAGCCAATTACATATTTGGGGATGAAGAAACAAGCTGGTTAAAACGGCCTCCTAGATGTAAAAATAGAAGAAAGAAGGTGGATGCCCTCCCTGTTTCATCAACACAAATGGAGAGGGGAGCTTTTTCCTTATTTGGTAAAACTCCTTGTCTTATATTTCTGTTTATTTTTCCACACAATTTATGAGATACATGACCACCATCACTTTTATTATTGTCTCCAGTTTTCAACAGATACTTTGAATCTTATTTGTGTGGGAGATTTGAATGCACAGTTGCCTTTCCTGTTTGTTTAGCAAAGAAAACAGTGGAGCCAAATGATTGCTGCTGCTCATGTACAAATGTTATACAGATCAATCTCACGAGACACGTGTACATGTCGTGTTGTACATCTTTTTTTTCTTTATTTGTTTCTCATTATAATGTAATCCTTGATTAGTTTTGTTGCCTTTCATAAGGTTAGGTGAAATGAATGGAATGCCTTCAACATAGGTTACAGAATTTCTTCTTTGTATTTGAGGATTGCATGATTTGATTTGATTTGATTTGATTTTGTAGTGTGTTCTTGGGAAGTCAGTCTGGCACAGAGTTGCTATTATTTTCTCAGTGTTGCAGTTGAATGGTAGTTTAGGTTTGATTGATTGATTTTGTCCCTCTTTTTGTTCACTATTTGGTTCCAAGTGTTCATCATCATGGAATGTCAGGTTTTAGCAGTATACCTTATTTCACATCACCTACACAATATTATGCTTTGTTACATGTTATCTTTTTACTGATTAAAAACTGTTGGCAGTATGGTAGCAATCAATGGACAAGATTTCAGTTTCAAAACTCAGGGCCGTTTGAAAATCCATTTCAAAATTATGACTGTGTACAAGGAAGTTTAGTATACTCGATTTTTAGAAAGTTTATTTTTTTTATTTAAAAAAACATATTTTTTTGTATTAAAAGTTGAATCACATATTTTTAATTAAACATGTTTTTTCAGAATCAGCTGGAAACATGTTTTGACTTTTTTTTCATTTCTACATAAGCAAAACCCTTTCAAATAGGTTTCACACGGTTATTCAGAGCTTGAATCTGACTCAATCTAATTTTTGGGTGAGTTTGGGTTGTGATTTTAGCAGTTGGGTTTAATCTAAATTTAGGTGGAGTTGTGTTTAAGTTTAAATTCAATTTAGGTTATATTTAGATGGGTGATGGTGGTCCATGAGTCATAAATTTTAAACATTGAGTTTAATTTCCAATATATGAGATGAAATTGTACAATTTATATTTACCTTAGAATCTCACACTTCCATGATTTTTACCTCGAAAGCCAACTTAAATTCAACCCATATCAAACCCAAATTTAAATCAACTCTAATGGGAAATTAAATCTAACGGGTTATGTTTAGGTTGGCCTTAAAATTTTGGATTTAAAATTATAGCCCTAATTTTAGTTCAAACCTTGAAACGTTTGATCAATCAACTGAAGCAAGAAAATAATGTTGAATTATAGAACAACCCATTAAAACTCTAGACCATCTCTAGAAGCAATATAAGCTATTTTGATATGGATAAATATATCAATATAAAAAATTATACTTGGGGTTTGATCCCTTCAACCAATGTGATACCGGCTAAGAGGACTTCGACACTCAAGTCAGTATGAATTTAGGATTTTTTGGAATGAACTAATCAATAGTGTGACTAGTCAAGATTGCATACCTTCTCTCCCCCTTCTTCCCCTATTTATTTATTAGAGATGACAACAAAGTTCAGTGTAATTGTTCCTCTAATTCGGCAATATATCCCACGTCAGGGAAGATTCATCAAGATGCGGTGTTGGGCGATCCATTGCGCTATATCAAGCGGGCCACGCAAAATTTTGCCAATCTGTTTGTCAAGTGGAGCATGCACCTTGACATCTATACTAGATAAAGTGAGCTCTCACCTCCTACATATGTGCTCAGGTAAGGTCTGACCGCCCTACTTGAGGGATGGCCTAGTGGTACTATCCTTGGAGGTTAAACTCGTGACTATCCTTTGCGCACCTCGTGCCGCGACTAACCTGATCTTTGTCCCCTACTCAGAAGGTTGTACGAGCTATCCTCCTCGTGAAGAAGATCTAATCCCCAGGTCACCGAGGCGGATCAAGGGACCCGTTGACCCATTTACGAGGGTGTCATGCCCAAAACAATTTGGTAATGGATGATGTCATGTACCAATTTTTGAGAAGGTTGGGCAGACCTTTTACATCCCAATTCCCAAGGGAACACTGGGTGAACTTGATTCATGGAGGGAAAATGTTGGGGAAGAAGTGAAGAACGATGCAAAGAAACTGAGAAATATCAAGCAACAGAAACTTTTCCTTCTTCCTATGATGATTTGTACATTTTCAAGACCTTCAATAATAAGCCATCACAAGTCACATGTATTGAACAAAAAAAAAACATAAATAATATGGAACAACCAATTACAAATGTTTTTAAAATTGGGTTGCAACCCTAAAATTTGATTTAGGGAACAAACTGAGCTAACCACAAAAAAAAAAAATTACCTTCTTATTTCACTTGCATTGGTTTTTCTTGTGTTTTAAGATTTTGGAGCGCCATACTGTACAAAGTGAATCACGCCGTTGGAATGCGATGAATTCAGATCTTGTCAAAATGATTTTCTGATTCTCTCAAATAGAAATTCCACGCCAGCAGTGCGGCCCCAACGGCAGGCTCCACCTGCCCAAAACAAAAACAAAAACAATTAAACTTATCAAAGTCCTACTATAGATTAAGGGTTCTGATACACTTAAGACACTTTTACAGATGTCACGTCATCTAACACAGTATATGAGATATTTAATAGAGTATGTACTCTACTACGAAAAAGATAAAAAAATATATGCATTCAATTCATTCAAGTATATACTAACTTTTTTTGGAAACGCATGTACTTTATTAGACAAGTATATACTTCAAAAACAACACTTGAAATGTGTTCTATCTACAAAAGTGTCTGCATAAATAAGTGTAACATTTTCCATGAATTAATAACATGTAGATTTATTGAATTTGGTTTCACCGGATGACCATTTATCTAAACATTAAACCAGCATAAAGCTTGTGCATATGAACCTTAACAATCTGATACAAAGAGCAGAGCAATGGAAGGGAGCAATATGTGCAAAATTATTTGCGCTTCCTCGATTTGCATTTCCTTACGAGCCTATTCTATTATTCTGTGATTGTGTTGTGACCATGCAAACACTATAATGGTTGGCTTTTGAGCATTTTTAGGATGGATTTTTTTATGGAAATAAACATTCTTCAAATGATTGCTGATACACACGGACACTTCTAATGCAGTATACTAAATCCCTCATAGAGTATATACTCTACTATGTCAGGATATACTCTCTTATGGAATATATATAAAAAAAATGCAGGCATTCAATTTCTATGAGTATGTGCTTCACTTTTATGAAAGTTAGTACTTCATTTGACAGGTATATGCTTTAAAAAAAACTCAAAATGTGTTCTCTACAAAAGTGATTGCAGGAATGAATGAGTGCAACATTTTCCTTCTTCAAATGACCAGACTTAAAATCTAACCTTTGGTCTAATTGGATGAGCCCCAGGGTAGTCCTTCAATATACAGTTCACAACCTCTTTTCCGATATCCCATCTCCTATTAGCTTCCAAGACACCACCAACCATAACGAGTGGGAAACGACCCCTTCCATCTGCAATATATATACACTTGCATGACAAAAAAATCACACATTTGGAAGACAGCATGGTGGAGGTGTAGTCCTTTTGAAAGATATATTGTTTTTCATGTCATATATCACCTTCCCCAGATAAGCTGAGCCTTTGCACAACAGCTTTCACACTCGCAGCTAACTCTTTCACAGAGTCTTGTAAGATTTTATTTGCAACTTGATCGCCAGATTCAGCACAAGAAACAACAATGGGAACAAGCGCTGCAATACGAGCCCAAGAAGGATCTGCGTATGTCCACCTATTACCAATAAAAAAGAAAATGAAACCCGACCTTAATTAAAAAGAAAAAAGTAAAGAAAAAAAGTGATGACGCATCCACTGCTTGTTTAAAGATGGATTTTAACTCATCAAGCCTTCCACATGCATGAATACAGATAAAGCACAAGTAATAGCCATAAAGTGAGCATGCTTCCCATCCATTTCAGGGTATTTTCTTTTCTTTTCTTTTTCTCCATGGGTGAGATCTTTTCTTTTCTTTTCTTTTGGGGTGGGGATATATTAATGAAAAATCATGGAATCCAGGAAACATATCATAGGAAAGCTAGGACACACGAACTAAAAGAATTGCCAATAGAAATAAAAATAATTAAGCACATAGAGAAGAAAAAGATAATACTGCATGGGATCTCAAAAGTGAACTAGGAAGGGGCTATATGAGTTACAAAACGATTTAATTGAACTCAACTAAGGTTCTGTCTGGAACCAATTGTCAAACCGATTTTGCTTTACATGAACTCGACAAAGATCCCGTTTTGAACCAATTTTGCAAAGATTTTAGATAATTAGTTCCAGACGGGTATTTTTGAACTCCGGTTTTTTGTTTAAAATTTAGTTTTTATGATTTAAATGTCAACAAAACTACTTTTCTGAAAAAATCGGTTGAGAATAGCTGTTTTAGAATTGATTATTTTAATCAATTTAGAGCATAAACGATTTTAAAAGATTGGTTCTAAACGGTGTGAAAATGTGCTGGGATATTTTAGTCATATCAGGATCAATTTGTTACTTGCATCCTTAATCTGAGGTTTCTTCTATACTTAAAAATGATGCATAACTAGAAAAGGACATCTGGGAAAGCCACAGCTCAGAGAAGCAGCAAACACTTCAAAATGGAGTTGGTGATTGAAACAGAAGACCCAGATATATGAGTGGAACAATTCCATATAATTGAAAGCTCTAGAATTTACCCCGTAAATTATGATGCATGGTGCAGGAGTAACTTGTATTTATGAAATTCAGGACATTGATACATGCACGGGAGGAGAGGTGAATAAAATCAAAAGAAAAAAGGAATATAAGTGAAAAGAGGGATGTGGCTTGCGCGAAATTTCTGCCTCTTTAAACATAAAAGTCATTTTGGCAAATCTTCGCTCATGGGTGATAATTATCAAAAGTGTGCAATAAATCTATGGTTATGGGTTGTAATTGGAAAGGAGAGTAAATTTGAAATTTCTTTATTAAGGGATGCAGTAGGGCTTTGAGTGGCCTGACTGTCAGCCGTTTTGCTTCTTTTGTATTTTCTTTTTGCATAATGGGAGATCTCTTGGTTGTTCAAGGGACAATTTTCTCGTAATATATTGTTCTAATCTTAAGTCAAATACTCTTTCTGATTGACCTCTCAAGCAATTTGACCTTGACCTCTCAAGCAAATTCTAGTTTAAGTCCATGGAAGTCACGAGCAAGGAAATATCTGTAATCTTAAGATTTTTCTTGCACTTTGTCAGTATTAGAAATTCAAGTTGATGATCTAAATTCCTATGGAAATGTAGCGACATAAGAAGAAACAATGTGAACTTCCCTTGCAGTGCTTTAATTTATTGATCTTAAATCCTTCAATTATTTCCCATCACTTCAACTTACACAACAAAATTTTTTAAGACATGGAACGAGAATAATTCATTATAATAGAACAACACTCTTGTATATGGATCAGAAGAGCAATAGATGAGAAATTATTTTTGCAACATGCAAGCATTCAATGAGAATAAAATTGATAAATCAGCTTCATA
Organism: Acorus calamus; assembly: GCA_030737845.1. Lineage (NCBI taxonomy): Eukaryota > Viridiplantae > Streptophyta > Magnoliopsida > Acorales > Acoraceae > Acorus > Acorus calamus. The sequence continues at coordinate 28,074,429 of CM060868.1, read as the reverse complement.
ATAAAAAAGGACAATGCATTACAGGCACAATGTACCCGATCAATTCATCTGGAGAAGGAAGACAAAGCCTTCGCAAAATACTATGAGTTAGCATTGTCTGAGGACCACGACCATCATGAGCCCGGACCACTGCTGTCAAAGCTTGTGAAGCAATACCATAACCGCTGCAGAGTGCAGAGATAATCATTTTAAGTGAGTCAGAATGTGCACCGCTTTTTGCATAATCAAACATGTTCATGCAAAATTTCCAAAAGGTAAAAAGATCCAATTCATACTGAACAAATATGCCAAGTTTGTTGCAAGCATGCAATTCTGATAATGTAGAAGTGTGGATTACTTATCTAAACAAGTCAAATGAGTGATGTAACTTCAGATATATTTGACAAGTGCAGCATTGTCTATAAACATGATGCACATGGTTGTTATAATCATAAATTTATGAATAACTATAGTTCGAACACAAGCAATTCACCATTTAAATTTGATCAAATTTATGAAACCAAAAAAACTAACTGTTCCTTTTTGTGTGTGAAGAAAGGTCAGAGCTCATCACTACATCAGGGAGAGATAAGGCCACAAAAGGGTTTTGTGGGAAGATATATCCCCAGAAGTAAAAACAGTAAAATCAAAAAAGAAAAATAAAAAAATTATACCCAACTCCTCCTCTTCCATGCATACCCATCTCTATTCAGAATTTTTGTTTGAAAGAATAGTAGGCATCCATCAACTAATGTTGAAAAACTTGTGGTACAATTCTGAGGAAAACAGAGAGAGAGAGAGATAATGAAGAGGAGAAAAAGAGGAAGCGCAGTAGATATTCAGATAATCGGAATTCAGAATTAGTATTGAAACACCCAAATTGTATTTGCATTGTGCTCTCAAACTTTTTAAGAATGCTCTCCCATGTATTTAGCAATTATTTAGAGGTTGAAATTTTGTAAATTCATTCATAAAAAACCATAAGCATTTTATTTTATCAAAAAGTTGGGTAGAATCTAATCCTGCCACCATGATTGATTGGATCTCTAGAAGCAAGAAAGTGCCTTGGAAAACCAGGAGATTAGAGACAATGCGTCAGCTGGGTTGCAAACTCTTGCAGAGGGGCAACTCTCCCACATTGGCATGGAGAGAAGTAAGGCAGCAGATTTATTGGATAGTCTGCATGTGACAATGGGAAGCACAGTTAGGAACCTCCATAGTCCATATATACATTTACTTTGTTAGATATTGTTGTGGAGGATGCCAAAGAATTAGGCTATGGAGTTAGATGGGTTTTTACCCAGTTTAGCCTATTTTGTAATTGCTACTATTTTTGTGTAGATTTTATACTTCCTGTCAATAAGTTCAACATAATATCTTACCAACCAAAAAAAAAAGGAACCAAAAGGAAAGTCACCTAAAGAACCAAAATGTCCAAATCATCCACTTTTAAAAATAATACCAAAAAAGCCTTCCCTATCTCTTTGTTGCTTAGAATGTTCAAATTGCCCCTTCAAGAATTCAATGCATGTTCCTCAAACCAATTTTATTTAATCCCCTAAAGAGCTCAATATCTAAAATAACTACCTCCAATTCCATCAAAATCCATCTTTGATAAGTATCTCTCCTTCATCATTTTTTTTGTTTTCGGCATACTTGATCGATGCTGCTACGTGGTGGTTCATGTATGCTGTAACCCCCAGAAATCACAGTACTTGATTCATAACCAACAATAGTGCTTCCATAAAAAAAAAAAAAGAGTGTCACTGTTGAAATAAAAACAAAACTTATACTGCTGCACTAAAATACACTTATTCTCTCATTTTTGCTTCCCCACATCTCAGACATGCCATTTCTAACAATATCAGTTATCACCCCCATTCAGTATTGAGTAAATGTGAGATAAGGTGGGTTTTTTAGATATTAAACTCTTTAGTTAGTTATTTGTCAAAAAAACAAAATAAAGTTATTGCAAGGCACATTCATTAAATTCGAATTTGGTCATTCACTCATTCTAAGCAAGAAAAAAAGTTTCGAAGTGGTTTTATTGGGTATGACCAATAGGGGCTGATTTGAGTATTTTGTTTCTTTAGAATTTTTTATTTTTGGTCATTTCCCCAAAAAACATTTTCATGCCTTGTCATTACCATAAATTAGATTCAAATGCTTAGCTAAATGAAAAACCAGCTACCTGCACATTTAAGCTTTTCATATTTCATTTATCTTTTTAAACAGACCTGTATATATAACTTTTCCTTTTACATCCCTGCCCCCCCAAAAAAAAATATAAAGATAAAAAAAATTTAAAAATACACACACACACACTGGTGGGTGGTGGGTTTTGAACCCCTGGCAAGGGTTGCTACTTGTGTAATGTACGTAACATATACAGACATCAAGAGGGAACAGGAGGAATAAAGAGAGGAGAGGGAGAAAAAGAAGATAATACTATTTTAGTTAGAACCTTTGTTTCTTGAGCAAAAAAAAAATGTTCTTTCTAAAATTTGAATGGTAAATCACCATTAACATCAAAGGCATATGTTTCTTCATCATCCTCTAATTGTGGCTTAACTGATGGAAAGAAAGACGGGAAGAAAAGTTATTCTTTCTTTGTCCATAGGATAGTAACTATCATTTGAAAAATGTAGATGATGAACCCACAGCTTAGCTAGTTGATAGTATTATTTTGGCAATCCTCTGATTTAGTGTTCACTTATGTTCATCCCTCAAAAAAGAATGCGTAATATTTTTTTTCAAACAATCGAACATTTGTTCTTTAGTCATTCTTTTGCTTATAATGAAAACATTTGAAATACTCAACAAACTACAAACAAATTCAGGTCCCAATAGATGAGTGTGATGGTATCTCATGAATATATGTCCATCTCACATGTCAAAACAACAGTCTTACCTTCCCCAATCACCCAAGACAGGCCCTGCACCGGCAGCTCGAGCTTCTCTTCCATCTTCTGTGAAACCATAAGCTATTGTCCCTGTACCGGCAATGAGTACACAGCCGTGGAGCCTTCCCAACGTGCCACTAGCCAGAGCTGCGACAGCATCATTTTGAACAAATAGTTTGACATGACTTGGAAACATATCTCTGACAAAACCAAGAAGGACCCGGGAGATTCAGAGACAACCCAAGAAGCTATTGAAGAGTTATTTCATTCAATTTTTTTTTTTCTTGTGAAGAGATTCCAAATATGCATTTGTAAACATCATACATGATATAATAGATCCGACCCATTAGATCAACGGTCAACCCACTCATTCATGCAGATACAAGATGGCATGTTAAAGAAGATGCTAACTAAATGGTTTCATGTACAGATATGTATATTAGATATGATATGTTTCCTATAAGTCTCTCATTAGTCCTATAAATCTCTCAATTAATGTAAATTGAAGTTTCCATTGGGTTAAGCACTGAAGATGCATGACAGAAGCAAAATGTATCTCAGTACACGTGGACAAAGTCATAGACAAAATACATATTAACTTCTAGTACTATTTCAAAATGTATGTCATATATGTCTAGTTACACATTCTCAGCCATATTTCATTTATTCTATATATTTTTTAATTTGAATAGAATTATATACCAGTCTTAACGCAAACACTCATGAAGGTCACAGGTGTCATGTCCAAAGTTTGGCATGCATGTCCAACGGTAGAACACACACAACAGTGACCTTGTATCCTAGAAGGTGTATACTATGTACCAGAACTGGAATACAAAATGGTCTATATCAAATTGGGTAAAGGAAAGATGACAATATTGATGCACAAATGCCTAGCAACATTCCTAGTAGCCAGTCCAGAATGCAGCAATCCTAAATAAAACAGAATATTTCATTAGCTAGCATTCAACAGTGCTTCATCATAATTAAAAGAATGTTAAACATGTACACATTATGGTGATCATAGCTATCAACATCAAAGTCTACACATTGACTATAATTTTCTATTTACTGTTTAACAGTGTGCTAATAGGAGATGTTTATCATGACAAATTAGTTGTTTCCTTCATTAAGTAAGTGCAATCAAGGCCAAAATCTTGCTCATGAAAGATTATCTGGTCACCATAAAAAATAGTAAAGATGAAGGGAACCAATTTTTCTACACGTGCAACTAAATGGGGGCTTGGAACACCTCTGAACGACAGAAAACATGTGCAACGGATTAGTTTGGACAATCATGGATCTCAAAACTTATGCAACAGAGTGAGAAAACAAACTTGAGCCAGTCCAATATCCGTTGTTGATCTGTAGGATGGTTGACACCAGATACTGCTAAGCAGACAGCTCGAACAGCTGCACGGTTAGAGCCAGACTTGGAAAGGGCATCTGCCATGACTTGCTCTAGGGTTTCCCTTGCAGCAATTTCTGCATAAATTCAAACATGGTTATTAATAATCCCAAATAACATTGAAAAGTAGGGGCGTGATTCAAAGTAGAAAAAAAAAAACACACGCACACACACAATCATACACGAGATTGACATGGTTCAGAATAGGATTGCCCATGTCCACGGGCACCATCTCAAAACCCGGTCATACATACTTCCTCAAATGTATGAGAAACCCTTACTCATAAAAGAGTGTATAAAGCCCATATACATTACCATAATGCCCCCACATGACACATAAATTACAAAACTATCATCACACGTGCACAAGATAAATCGGCTTGTGGCCTCTTCCCCTCCCCCCCAACCCCCCAGCCAAGGACTGTAAAGAACTCCTTTGAGCACAGTTCTTTCTTGGTGTCCAATCACCAGAATGTAATATGTAACCCAATAAATAATCCATTGAATTCTTAGAAAAGATGATAATGTCAAAATCCAAAATGATTTGTATCAGATTAGGTTTTAGGAAAATGCAAATAAAGATTAGAGGCCAATACCAGATTATAATAATAGCAAATATGGTAAAGATACCGACAAATAAACAGGAAACAGGCACCCAACTAAGCGTGTGTTCCTTCCCTTTCATGTTCCAAGGATCATAAAAAAACTAGCATGACAGATTACCAGTAGATAAAATCAAAATTAAGCAAATTCAAAGGCTCATTTCATACAACTAATACCAGTTGTAAGTGAAAAAAGAAAGCTCCTCATCCAACACACACTGAAATCAAGTAAAGGACAGTTATTAAAAATGTAAAAAAAACTAAATTTAAGTGACAAGACCATCCAGATCACCCATTTCATAAGTTGGGTCAACTCATATCTCATAGAGTTAAAAACACCATCCAGCAAAAGTGCGAGACAAAAAATAAAAACATGATGAAAAAACAACTAAAATAAAACGATAATGTTTGTAGATTTAAAGAATCGATTGATTCATATATAAAACTAATTCAAATCATCATGTCAATAAAACAATGTAAACAAAAGCTCGGGACCAATGTGACAGATCCAATCAATTGAAGCACCCTATCATAGAAGATGTGGATGACCAGATGAGATAGAACAAAAACAAAATGCTCCATTTGGAGAGCATGCAATACTTGAAACCAAAACCACCTACCCATCTGAAAGAACAAATCATACAAAGAAAGAAAAAAGCCAAATAAAAAACCAAAAAGATAACAACAAAAACAAAATTCATTTGGAACAAATCTAAAAACCCAAATTTAAGGGAAAAACCAAGAATTCCCAGCGAATTCATTACCAATACAAGGAGGGTGAGGGAGGTGATATAAAACAAAAATCTAAGACAACCCATTAGAATAACACCTCAAATCAAAGACCCAAGTAGACAAACATAAAGAAGACCACAAACAAAAAAACCAACACATCACTATTATATGACATAGAGAGAGAAACTGAAATACAAAAATTAAGAGGAGCCATTTGCTGCAATTCATCAAATTGAAATCCCGATAAGCCAAAACCAAGATAAAAATCCAAAATTCCAAACATCCCCCCACCCCCAACACACACACAGAGACACCTTCCTATGAAAGACTGAAATAGCCAAACATGGAGGGGAAAAAAACATCATCATTAAATGGAATTGAGAATGAAACACAAAAACTATTAAGAGCCATTTGCGGTGACCCATCAAATCAAATACCCAATAACTCAAATATAACATGCAACCCAAAAAACGATCTTTGAAACCAATCACCAATGCAAAGGCAAAAACAAAGGGAGGGAGAGCGAGACACCAAAACACAAAAACTAGGACGATCCATTTCATCCATCAAATCAAGTACCCAATTAGCCGAACGTGAAATAGAAACCCAAAAATATCCCAGCTTTGTAAACAATCACCAATGCAAAGGCATAAACAGAGAAGAGGGAGAGAGAGAGATTAAAAACAAAAACCCATTTGAAATCATCAATCATATCAAGAACCCAATTATCCAAACGCGAAACAGAAACCCCCAAAAAAACCAATTTTTGACACCATCATCAATACAGAGAGAGAGTGAGAGAGACAGAGAGATGGGTGGACCTCCGACGCTGTTGTGGTTGGAGCAACCGGCGACGGCGCGGGCGAGGACGGGGAGGGGGTCGGGGACACCGTCACGAGAGGCCGCGGGCATTGCCATGCAAATACAGACGGTGGAGGTGGTTCCCCCGTCGAGGCCGAGAATGACGTCGGAGCCGTCCCTGCTCAGAGGGTTCTCGTGCTCGAAGTCCCACACCTCTCCGTTCCTGTACCTCTTCATCTCCTCCTCTTCCTCCTCCTATAGTAACTCTGCAATGGCGAAAGGGACTGACTGAGAGAGAGAGAGAGAGAGAGAGAGAGAGAGAAAGAGAGAGAGAATTTAAGGGTTCTTGGGGCGATTCGGACGGCAGTGCTGACAAAAGGAGAAATGTTGAATTGGTTGGTGAAGAAAACCAAAAGAGGGTCCATCGAAGATTAATTAATTAAAAATTGTGGGGTTTGTTTGGCATAATTACAGTTGAGTCCTTGAAGTTATTGTTTCTCATAAAATGGTCCATATTGTTGGGTTTTTTTTCCATGCTATATCATCTTTTGTTTTCCAACTTAATGGATGTTATACTTAGTTTATTTTATCATCACATATATAACTCATTAGGCACCTACACTTAATGTAATGAGATATATCTCTCATTAGAAAAAAAAATTAGACATTCTATAAATGAGGTCATACAATTCACTTGTACATAAGCTTTATTTTTTTAGAAGTGTATGTATCTTATTAGATGAAGTACACAGCTTTAAAAAAAATAAAAAAGGATGGAGACTGCATTTGAGGTGAAAACAAGGTTGAGTTAACATTTTTCATATTTGTTATGATGACTAATTTTTAACAATGAAACATGTATGATTTTTAAAATAAATAATTGTATTTTTTTATTATTAAAAGTGATTTTTTCAAGTGTTACGTACTCTCGATAGCTATATTGGCATATATAATAATTCATACAGAATAAACAAATTTTTATTTGGTTGTTTTTTATATTATTCTCATTAAAAACATAAAAATTTCCTTCTCCTTGGAAATAATGTGAGAGATGTGTCATGTAATAGATGTGATATGATTTTAGGACATGTGTGAGAGTTATAGGTGAAATATTGTTTTAAAAATAACACAGAAAAATATTTTAATCCAATGATATAAATAAGCCTAATAACCGATTCTAGCACCCTTTTAGAATAATTCTCGGGTCTACTCTTTATTTATCCAGGCATAGCTCAGGATTTATTCTCCCAACTATTTGTATTTCTTATTCCTCTATATATCCCTTCACTCCTCAATCATCCCTCACCACAAATGAAAGTTAGTATTTACTGTTTAGTCCTCACTCTATATTCAACAAGTGAATTGTTCATGGGATAGTTTTAATGTATTTAGTCATCACTCTATTCAACAAGTTCCTGTTTGGATAGCGGAATTGAATTATTCTGGATAGATAACTATGCCAGTATAAATAACAAATCTAATATACACATGAATAAGAGATTTTCTGTTTGGTTGTGTTTTTTTTATTCTCATTGGAAAACGTAAGAATAAAAGTTGAGTTCTTTGGTTGATAAAGAATAAAATATAAATAAAACGTAAAAAAGTTGATTTGATATGTGGGCCCATGAGAATAGATAAAGTGAGTATAGCTTATCATAGGGGTTACTTAGAATTGTTATACTCTCTTATACTCGTTTAAACTGGCTTAGTAATATCAAGTTATACCATGTAAACAAACAACAATTTTTCCTATCCATTTTTATACCACCTTTATATTCATTTATTCCATTTCCCAAACGGGGCTCAAGTGAATTGTTAATGTGATAGTTTTAATGATATTCTTGCATAATTTAGAATCATTTTAAAGATATTGACGATAATAAAGTTTTAAATAAAATATTTTGACAATATAAATTTCTTTATGGGTATATATATATATATATGGTCGCGATTACGTGCGGTGTGCGGTCGGTGCGGTTTACGACGTGGGCCGTTCGATCGCGGGTCCATCGCATCCAACGGTCGACGTGAATCGCACCCGACCGTCCGATGCGATGGACCCGTGATCGACGGCCCGTGATCGCGCACCGCACCGACCGTAAACCGCATGTAATCGAATCCCTATATATATATATATATATATATATATATATATGAAAAAACCCTTTTTTTTTTGGGGTGGGGGGGGGGGATTGTCCAAATGCCCTTTGACTAGGGGTGTAATTTTTTTTTTGTCCCTGGACTTTTTTTTTATTTTTTTTTATCCCTGAAATCTAGTCCTATTTTTTTTGCCCTTGACCAGTTACATAAATATTACATTTCTGTAATTGATTGTTAAATATATGTAATTGGTTATTATATTTCTGTAATTTATATGTAATACCCGAACTACCCCTTACAGACAGTTACATAAATACAGAAATATAATGTGATACATACAGAAATTATACAAATAATTACAGATATTTAATAGTTGTCTACAAAAAATATTCAAATACACAAATATGTTTAAACACAAAATGATCATATATACATTTTCAATGTCATTATAATATCATCTGTAAGTGCATTCAATGTACGCAAAATTGTTATAGACACAATCCTAAAATTTTATTAAAATAGATACATCAATTGTTTGAATTATGATGTTTTCTTCATATCTTAATGATCAGTTGTAGTCTCCCCCTTAATCCTCTTCATTTCCTTTTGGATGAAATGAAACCCACTGAAATATCATTGAACTAGAAATTCAATGTATTTCATAACGAAAAACGGGCTTTCCAAGAAACATAAAAAATACAACAAACAGTCAAACACCTAAATAAATTTATGAACAATTGTAATATTTTAGTAGAATTACTTCTTGATCAATGTACTAAACAATTATATAAACTAACATTTATATAACAAGTTAACAACTATAACAAAAACTACAAATGTAATACCTAACGACATAATCTGTCATTTACAGATAATTACAAATTACAGAAATATAATAACCAATTACATATATTTAACAATCAATTACAGAAATGTAATATTAATACATGCCACTGGTCAGGACAAAAAAAAATATGACCAGATTTCAGGGGTAAATAAAAAATAAAAAAATATTCAGGAGAAAAAAAAATTACATCTCTGATAAAAGAGCATTCGGACAATTTCTTTCTTTTTTTTCTGTTTTTTTTTTTATGGTACATGTACCTTATTGAGTGAGTGTGTTAGTCAAGTCACATAGTCCAAAAACGGATAAACCAATCCAGTAGTGCCAAGAGAGACTTTTCAATGATTGCCCCTTGTGACATCTCAAACCATCTTTGTTTACGATCTCATTCACTGTTTTTAATCAGTGCAATATGTGTAACCATGATATCTTGTTAGATATTTTTTTATACATTTTATAAATAAATTTATAAAATTTATTAAAACATAAGTGAGTTAGTAGAATAAATTGATATTTGTATTTCAAGATCACTATAAAATTATGTTATTCCACATCATTTATTTTATTAATATAAAAAGAGTAACATATCAAATCACATGTTGTTAACTAATATAATAACAAAAATTTGATTATTGTTTTTCCCAACAAGAACAACTAAAAAAATAACTTAATTTGTATCAATACTTGAATAGTTATCTAATATGAAATAGTTTACTCCGTTACCCAAATGGAGGCTAAGTCAATTTTCTAGGCATCCATCCATTCTTAATCTAGTATATATTTTCTTTGGGTTAGACTAGTATAAGCAAGTTTAAGAAAAATATAAAATTATATATATTCAGTTCGTACAAGCTTTTTTTTTAAAAAAAAATCAAAATATATTGGACTGCCTAATTTATGTTGTTCCTAACATTTTTGGTTTTTTTTTCCTTTTGATCTTTGCATGTATTATTTTGATTCCAACCAACTAAAACAGTGAACTTCGATTGCCAACTGAAGATTAACATCCTCTTGTTTTCTTTCCAGCATTTACCATATTCATTTTAAATTAGATTAATTATCTTTCACTCTTATAATATAAATATAACCCCCAGTCTTTTGGTGAAATCCAAATGAACCCCAGAAATCTAACAAAAATGCAAAAACACTCTTTTGTCCGTCAAGTTAACTTATGGGTTAGTTGAATTTAACCTTAGGTATAAAATTACATTTATACTTCCCCAGTATTAACCTAAAATCATAATGGTGAGTACCAATCATTTTTAAATAATGGAAACAATGTGTATGTTGAAGAAGGGCCCCAACTGTTGGGTGGACAAGTAAAGAAGTGGCATTGGTCGACTCCCCAAGGGTAAGGATCAGGTGGGTGGAAATCAATGTTGAAGAAGGAGGAAAACAATGAGGAAGAAGAAGATGGATTCGAACACAAGAGGGAAAAATTGTCTCTATCAGGGTTCTTTTAAGTTTGAGCAGTTTGTAGGGACTAATCTGTGTATTTTGGAAATAAGGTTGGTTAAATAACGGATATTCTGAGAATATTTCACTTTTGTCTGATTTATCTTAACTCAAGAGTTGATTTGAATTTAGGCAATGGTTTCTAGGGGATCATTTGGATTTCACTAAAAGACGGGGTAATATGGATTTGAGCAAGATTGCAAGGGGTTATATGGATTTTTTTTCTTTATATTTACATTCATAAATTTAAAATTTCTCCATTAATTATAACTCTACATGGTGAGGGTGGTTTTGTACTTTGTTTATAACCTTTTATTTCGGTCTCCTCTCATACATTTCTTTTTTGTTTTCTTTCATGTTTTTATTTATTTATTATTCTAAACTTCTGTCCTTGTAATATAGTTTATTGAATGAAATCGTAGTAGCATCGTCTATCTTTGCTCAACAAAAAATTATAATTATATTATATGTCTTCTAATTATCACCAAAGATCATACTGTTAATGTCTAAAAAATAGTGTGACAGCCCATGCAACTGCAATCTCACTTACTGTTCTTAGATGATTTGATTTCTAAGCAATGTAGTTCACATAATGTAACCTTCGTATAAAAGAAATATATATACCCTAATAAATAATACATATCACAAAATCAAAAAAAAAATTGCATACTTCATCTATTGCAACATATATACATGGGATTTAAAATACGTTTTTATTATGGATTACTCCCGTGATGCCACCTGTCAACCTGTGATGACAAGAAGCACGAGAGGACAAATGCAAGGGTGCACACACAAAGATCCTAGATAAATAAATTGATGTATAATTTTATTTGCAAGGTTCAACAGTAGTTAGGGTTTTGATTGATCCATTACATCACTTGGGTTTTGATTAATCCCATTGATTCTTATGTCTTTCTCTACATGCCAAAACACACACAAGTATCTAAAAACAACTGTTCATGTATATGTTTTTTTTGGTCTCATGACAAACTATTCAACAACAAAATCATGAATTGAATATTTTGGCTTACATGCGAAGTTTAGGATATGAACTCCAAGTGGTTGTATTTGTTGGGGAAAGTCCACTGTGATAAGTATCATTGATTGATTTTCTGGGCAGTGGTGGATCTAAAAAAATGTCTCATTGGGGACACATTTTTTTATAAAAAATGTTACACTTGATTTATTTTACAGTTCAAAATACAAATTACACATAATGTATTTTTTTAAAATCATATACTTCATCTAATGAGGTATGTATTTTCAGAGGCAGATTGAACACTTTTTATAAGGGGGGTTTAAATAATATTATTTAAAATACAAAATAACCATTAACATATGTATGCATTGTATCAATAATATAAATTTTAACAATTTATTTAGTTTTATATCATTAAATATTTAAAATGTTCATATTACATTATTACCAGTCTGGTTAAGTTTTTTTAATTTTTTTATAAATACGTTCATTAATACGATTAAATTATGCAAAAAGACCAAATTATTCTTTGTATATTTATCTCACAAAATATAATGTTATTTTTATAATCTAAAAAATATATTTGTAAAAATCTTTTTTACTTTTTCTATACATGAGTTCATATAATTCATCAGAGCATATACATCATTTTATAAAAAAAACTTTGTTACACAGTCCCCTTTCAACTCTAATTCCAGTCCCATACACTATATACTCATATTAATGAGATATATGCTTCGTTAAAAATTGTTTACATTTTCTATAGTACATTTATGAAATTCATTAGAGTATATGTTTCATTTAGAAAAAAAACATATACATGAGATGAAGTATAATATTTAAAAAAAATCAAAACATGTGTGGATTAAAAATTGGACTGGAAAAAGACTGAACATAATATTTTCCTTTATAAAATTATATACTTAATTGGTAATATGGACTATTTTTCAAAAAACTCAAAACAAATATGGATTGAAAATGGGGTTGAAAAGGAAAGTGATGCAACATTTTCCTTTTTTTTTCCGATGGGGAGGGGGGGCGCTTAAAATGGGTTTAATATTTTCTTGGCTTGTTATTATTATTTGATGGCTCACATAGTAGTAAAAAAAAAAATTTCAATTTCCAAGGGGGGGCTCCCCCCCCACCCCCATACACATGGTCAATAAATTACATGGTATCATTTATAGAAAATTAAAAAAAAAAATAAAATATATATCTTAATACAATGAGTGGATGAGACTAACGGTATATATAAAATTATATTTGAGATTGTAAAAATATCTGCGTATTATAAATCTCATTTTTAATGTACAGAGAACAGGCAAATCGCTATTCAGCTGACCTCATGCAAAGTTTAGTAGCTTTGCTGGATGTTGACTATGTATATAAAAAAATCTCTTTAAATGGGTTGCATGTCCATTTAAAATGATAATGTTCTAATGAATCTTATTTTTAATCCATTTTATTACTCCATTTTATATATATCTTTATTGATAAAGGTGTATAAATTCACATACATTCCAAATAAAAAGATGGTGATCGTGAAAAATTTGATCAAAGCAGAAATAATTTTGGTTGTGTTCCTTGAAAAGAAAAAATTAATTATAAAATGAAATTTCTGAGTCCGAAAGGGATATACAAGAGGGGAAGCAAAGAAGATACAACAAACAAACAAACAAGCAATAGATCATTAGCAAATGCGCGAAGAGAATAAGTTTTTATTTATACTTACATGTGCAATCTCTTAAGCATAAGCATATACTTTATTTGTCTGATGTGATTTGTTATGTGAAATATAATATATATACTTATATAAAATCAAGACCATCCATGACATTATCATCCCCCCCCCCCCCCTCATTAAGTGTTATGGGCTTGTCTAGGCCCTCTACTTTGAGCTGCTAGGCCCTCGGCCCATTTTGGGCTGTGCCATCTCCTGTCCTTGACTCGGCTGGTATTGGTCCATGGAAAGGATACTGATATGTCTAAAACTTTGCGCAATCCTATTTGTACTTCACACTGGTTTTTTAAAAAATTTTTAAATCATATACTCTTCTATTATAGTATATGTTATTATATGAAATGACGTATATGTTGATATATATTAGTGTTTTTTTTTCTTTGTGAAAAAATAATTTTTTTTTACTCCATGCACTATGATAGAACTTCACACTATAATAATGCAGTATATTCTACGTTATCATGCCTAGTGTATGATGAAATTGTAAAATGGGTTGCAAAAAGGACTAAGGGTATTAGCACTCTTTCCTTATTCAATAGACAAATATAAGCCAAGACAAGGACCCTGTGAAATGACTTGATCTTCAAAGGATATGCAATATATATGGTTGTTGCAGGACTGGGGAAGATTCCTGGTCAGCGCGAGTCTAGTATGGGAGCCCGGGGGAGTATTTCAGATTGAGGTGTGACGGGAGTGGACAAGGCAAGGAGAGGCTCGCGTCTGATACGTTATAGCACATCTCGTGTATGGCATGGGGTCGGCTAGTGTTGTGCCTTGTCGCATGCGGTGCGAACATGCCTTCGGTTATTCAGCCGACTAATGTTTATGTTGTCTCCCTATTTTGTTTTTAGTTATTGCGTTTATGTTTTTTTCTATCTTCTAATCTCCCCCTATTCGGTCAATTTGTAACTCGTTTTCGCCAGTTATAAATGAACTATCATTTCTCAAAAAACAACATTCAATAGACAAATACTAGCCAATACATAAGTGTGAGACAGTATTGTTGAAGGACTGAATTTGGGGCTAAAAAAATACTGTGTAACATCAATCAATAGACCAAGGGCGTTGTTACACTCAATCCTTTTTCCAACCCCCAGTCCATATATTATCTGCCCAAATCTTGTCTGTCTATTGTTTCCATACAAAAATAGGGTTGCACAAGGGGATGGACATATGATTTTCCACAAGGACCATTTTAGAGTTAGTCCTTTTTACAATCCAAAACACATATCATATGTTTTTATTTTTTTTAAATAATAAATATCATCTAACGATATATATACTTTGATAAAAAATATATATGTTACTCAATTTTGAATTGAATGAATTCATTTTTAATAAATGTGAAAAAAAATTAATGATGTATATTAGTATATATTTCATTTAAGGATGCATATGCTTCACTGCATTTCTAATAATGTATATAGACCATAACAATGTCCGTTGAATAATGGTTCACAGAGTCATTTTTTCAGCTCCAAATCTAGTCCTTCCACCCATGTAATGTCGTCTTGTGTCCTTGTCTTGGTTGGTATATGTCTATTTAATAATGTTACTCATAGCCCTTTGTCTCTCAGTTTCTAGGCACTGAATCTTTACATTAAGACATTTTTACAATTATTTTTATGGACATCATGTCACTTAAGTACATAACACATTATATTAAATCATCAAACATAATATTTACTCCACTATAAAAATAAAAAATTTGTATGCATTCAATTAATTCAAGTTTATACTTTATTTTCATTAAATTATTGCTTCATTACACAAATATATACTTGTGCGATCCGTAAAAATGACTTCATGAATGATTAAAAATAACATTTGGTTTTTATTTCTAAAAATTCCCTTAAATCACCAATTCGTGACTATTCATCTTCACATGTATATAATCTCGTACTTGTGATCATTCACCCTACTTTTTAGTATCTGACATAAAACTGGTATACAATAGATTAGAAAATACAAAAAGATGTGTATCAAATTTATTCAAATATATATATAAAAAAATTATATCTTATTAGTGTTAATATTATATATTTGTTATAAATAACTTATTTTGTACCCGTGCAAAATATATATTAAGGTAATGTTTCTTAAAATTATTTATTTTAATATTATAAATATAATAGATAAGAAGATAATTCAAACTTATTTCATAATGGGCGAGACTGACAAAACACAGTGCAAGCACAAGAGACTTGAGACTATCAACATTTCAAGTTTAGACCTGGTCAAGATGGACCCAGACCCGATATGAGAAAGGATCCATTAGACCCGAGTCAAATCTAGAACCCAATGGACCCAAGACAAATTAATCCGTGCTTGGTCCCATTGGATCTACGTTGGACCAAATTTGATTGGACCCAGGTATGCAATCCCTTCATGAATTCCAACCTATTCTATTGGGGCAGCAGTCAAATCACCTATTACAAAACAATGAGTTTATATGTCAGATTATTTTTACATCTTTTATAAAAATCAATATCCATAATTTATCCATGTTCAACCAAAAAATAAAAACTTCATTATTATATTTTTCAATGAAAATAATTAAAACTAATATAATTATCTATCTCATAATAGCAGTGAGAAGATCATTGATTCTCTTCTCGATCAACTGGATTCAAGTTGGATCCGACCTTTGTTGAAGTAGATCCAGGAAGAAGCGTGATCCGAATTTCGGATTCGATCGATGTTCGTCATGTCCTATCTTCTGATCCCCTGATCTCATACCAATATGATATGGGATAAAGCACCTCCGACGCTCAATTCATTTTAAAAATCAAGAATGAAGAACTTGAACTCAGATAATTTTTTGGAAAAGATTTGTGTACCTTGAAATTAAAGGTACATCTTTTATTATTATATTTTTTAACGAAAATAACTAAAACTAATATAATTATTCATATTGAAATAATTATGTCTGAGAATATCTTACGTCATCAATCTCACGTGCGTGTCCAATCTCCACCACACGTGCGATAGCACCACACCCCAACTTCCCTCACAACAAAAACCCTTATTTTCTCACCCGCCAAAAATACGCACAAAGAGAGATAGAGAGACCACCAAAAAAAAAAAAAAAAAATCGATCGATCGATCGGAGCGAAAAGAAGATCTTCGGAAACCCTAAGAAGAAATGGCGGAGGAGTCGGAGGAGATGCGGGGGGAGATAGAGGAGAGGGTGATAAACGAGGAGTACAAGATCTGGAAGAAGAACACGCCGTTCCTCTACGACCTCGTCATAACCCACGCCTTGGAATGGCCGTCCCTCACTGTACAGTGGCTCCCCGACCGGGAGGAGCTCCCCGGACGGGACTCCTCCGTCCAGAAGCTCATCCTCGGCACCCACACCTCGGAAAACGAGCCCAACTATCTCATGCTCGCCCAGGTCCACCTCCCCGTCGACGACTACGAGAAGGACGTCCGTCACTTCGACGACGAGCGGTCCGACTTCGGCAGCTTTGGCTGCTCAACCGGCAAAGTTTGTCTCTTTGTCTCTATCTCTTGTGAATCTTTGATTGATTGGGGTCTTTGGGTTTTTTAGGGATTTGGTTGGATCTTGAAAAGGTTGGGGTCTTTTTAAAAAAAATTGATGGGGGTATTATAGTTTCCTCTGTCTTTGAATTGGAGACAAAGTTTCTCTATTGTGATATTTGATTGATTGGGACGGTTGGTTTGTCTAGGGTTTTGTTTGGATCTCGAAAAGGGTGGTCTTTTATGGTATGGAAGAAGATTGTTGAAATCCTAACGCCTCATAAAGGAGTTTTTCATTTCGTTGGGGCATTAGGGTTTCCTGTGTTTCGAATTGAGTAGTAGATGTTGGTGGGTCTTCCGTTCTCTCTTTATTTTTGTTTATATGTATGTTGTTTGATTAGGGTTTGTTGTGTTCTTTTGTAAGGGGATTGACTAGATGGGTTTGATCTTGAAATGGTTATTTTCTTTTGGGGAATTTTTGGAAGCATTTTAATATGTTATTGTTAAAACCCCAATTTCTCATAAAAGAAGTTTTTTTAATGGGGAATTGGGCTTTTCTTTTATGTTTTGAATTGATCATTGGTTTTTGGTTTTTGTTTGTTTTGGGGGTTTTAGGGTTTGTTTATATTTTGAATTGGGTATTGATTTAGTGTTTATTTTGTTGCTGCCCCAGTTTGAGTGTTTACGCAGCCTATGCTTTTAGAGATTTATCTTTCGCGGAAAAATGCGGGTGTGATTGCATGTCCTGACTGCCTTTGTGTTTGGATCACAAACATGTAATAGAGGTGCTCTCTATTATCTCTCTTGATGTTGTTAAGTGAAAGAGAAGAGGGAACCATTGGAAGCAAATAAAAAAGATGCAAACTATTGAATCTTATGATGATGAACGGTTTTAGGCATGGGAGTATAATGTTTTCACTGCATAGATTAGTGATATATGTCTTGGATACTTGCCTCATAGAGAAGCTTTATGATGTCTCAAAGTAACAGGCAGGAAATATTCCCAGTTCAGTTTATGCTTACTCTTATACATAAGCAGAGAGTAGGGTTTGTCGTATTTGTCTGAGATTTGACTAAATTTCTTTGGTGAAAAAAACTTGGTTGATGTTGTGAAGTGGTTTAACCTTTCACTCGGGGTTGATCTCCAATAGAAGATAGTAGAAGAGAAATTTACCAATACAAGCAAAGAACTAGAAAAGAAAGAAAATAGGAAGAGAATGTTAACCCCTCATAGCACCCAAAGTTCACTTTGGGAAGTTTAAGGAAGAATTTTAGATGTTATAAATATCTGGGCTTGGCTAAAGAATTGTGTAGTTGCAGATTGCGCCACTTATGTGAATGTTCTATGTTAATGTATTATATGCCCACTTTTGTCTTTTCTTCCTCTCTATGTTTGCAGGTGCAAATAATGCAACAGATAAATCATGAAGGAGAGGTTAATCGGGCCCGTTACATGCCCCAAAATCCATTCGTCATTGCGACGAAGACTGTTAGCGCAGAGGTGTTTGTTTTCGATTACAGCAAGCACCCATCAAAGCCTTCTTTAGATGGTACTTGCAATCCTGACTTGAGGTTGAGGGGTCACACCACTGAAGGATATGGATTATCTTGGAGCCCATTCAGGGAAGGTTACCTATTGAGTGGCTCAGATGACGCTCAGATATGCCTTTGGGACATTAGAGCCGGCGCCGATGGTAAGAACAAAGTTCTCGATGCACAACAGATTTTTAAGGTAAGCAATCATGTTCTTTATAAGTTTTCTTTTATATCTTTTGGTGATGTTATGAGACTGGGATGTGGACTTTAGTTGGGTTTTTTTAATTATTGCAGATATCAGATTTTTTTTTTAAAATTTATTATAAAGATTTGGTAATATATCATCGATGCAATGAAAATATTCCCCTCGTACATAGGAGATGGAGGATGCCCATTTAAGTAAAACAAAACAACAAAATAAATTACATGGGGCGCGAAGGCCAAAATCTCGTGACATGTTGGTTGTTTCAGTAGCAATCCTCTCACCACAATTTTCCATATCTTCAGCCCTTAATATGTGTTCCCCCAATCCTGAAGAAGATAAGCTTTTCTAGTTTGAAACATTACTTTATTCCTTGTTAACCAAATTCCTAAACAAACTACATGAGGTATACATAAAATTTTGGAATTTTTTTTTTACACTTTGATCTTCCTTTTTTTAGCATTGAAACATCTCCATAGACCACTCACATTTCGAAATGAGCGCTGATTCCCAGTGGTTTCCCCTGATCTATTCCATAGCCAGTTGCCGCATAGGCGAGGTTTCTTCTTGTTAACCAATTTGCCCACTTGTTTCGATTCACCTTGGCAACGTGTTTGTCAATAAGGGGAACCAAGGGAAAGCTGAGTAATATTTATGAAATGAATGGTGACTTTTTGAAGCAGTTGGAATTTTATGCATGTTAGAAATTTATTTCTTGATCTTATTAAGAGAAAAAAAAATTAATATATGCAGTCTGGATCAACATCTTTCTTTAAGTTGCACTGATCTAAATAGTAAATATCTATAAATGTTTGCTAGGGAAGACCTAAAAATGTTTGAAGTAAAACAGTGTTCTCCTTGTTGTTGAGATTTGAAATTTCTGGAGTTGGCGGGTTCTTTATTTGGCTATTGAATAAGCAGTGTTTTTGTCTTCTTGGAGTGATTGTGAACAGATATACCCATACTGACCTTGAAACAAGGGGTGTATCCAAAAGAGATGGATGATTAAAAACAAGATCTATAATTTAAATAAGTAGCAAGGAAATGCCTATGAAAACCCAAGAGCACGCCAACAGCACTTTAAAACCCACATGGTCCCCACTTAGACAAGCATTGATAACATAAATTATATAACTATCATATCATATGATAATCCATTTATCATATATACATGGATCTGCTGTGCCTAAAACGATAGAGACATGTTAACCCTCTTTGAAATTTCTCATTAGCATATGCATAGTGTGTTATTGTATTTGGATTGATAATGTATAAAAAAATTCTCTGACACTTTATCAATGGCGTGATTGAACATCTATCATGCTTTTCTATCAATCAAAACAGGTCCACGAAGGTGTTGTGGAAGATGTTGCATGGCACTTGAGGCATGAACATCTTTTTGGTTCATGTGGTGATGATCACCACCTGCTTATATGGGATATCCGTACGCCAGCAGCCAACAAGCCTGTCCAGTCTGTAGTTGCCCATCAAGGTGAGGTGAGTGTCAAGATCACCCTCTTATAATCCCCCTTAGCTTTATATCTGTGAGATGCAACCATGGCTATTAAAATTAGGATATTGAGATGTTGGGATTTATCTAATTTGTTGAGAAGTTCTATTGTCATTTTGGTTGGAGATCTCTCTAGGGTTTTTTCTTTATTTATGTTGATGTTCAACGTATGGCTACTTTTTCAGTTTTATTTGATGATTAATTTGAAAGGCTATTTAAACCCTTCTCTTGTTCTGCTCTTCTTCTTTATCTCTTGATCTGGATCAGTCATGGTGCATGGATAACATATACTTATTTTTCAAAGTTTTGTGCATCTATACTAATTACTCATCCACTGCCTAATGTTTTTTATTTTTCATTTTCTTCATTTTCTTTATTGAGAATCATAAAATATGTGTGTGCCAAACTTTGAACAGAGGTAATGTTCCTCTCTCTGATGCTTTGTATACAGGTAAATTGTCTGGCTTTTAACCCTTTTAACGAGTGGGTTGTAGCAACGGGTTCAACTGATAAGACGGTTAAGCTGTTTGATCTTCGGAAGATGAGCACTGCACTTCATACCTTTGATTGTCACAAGTAAGCATTCTTGTCCAGTTATGAGATATGCTGTAGGTATCAATGGAACTTGCAATAATTCCGAGGATGCATTTTTCACCATTTCTCCTAAAACCTCACCATTTATTTGGTGCTGCAACTAGGGAGGAAGTTTTCCAAGTTGGATGGAATCCGAAGAACGAGACAATATTGGCCTCTTGCTGTCTTGGCAGGAGACTTATGGTGTGGGACCTCAGCAGGTTTTTACCTAACACTATATATATTTGTTTACCTTATTTCTTTCATTCAGTATTCTGCATTCTAGGAGGGAAAAAGTAAAGGAAAAAATTCATGGAGTTATTATTGTGGAATTGATTTGGACCCGTATGGATCCACATCATATCACATTGACTCTTGTGATTCTATGGGATTTAGCTGTTATTGCTGATGTTTGGATTCATGATCAATTGATCATAGGGCTTAGACTAATAAGAGTTTGCATATGCTTAGATATCTGGTAGATGCATGTCCAATAGAAGTTAAGATGATTGTGCAAGATTAAAAGATATTGCTCAGCTAATCTATCAGTGCTTCTCTCTTCTTGTATTGGTAAACTTCACTTCTGGTGATGAGTTCCAAACTTCCAATTCTCTCAAAAAACAGATCCCTCTTGATGAAGGAAAATTTACAAACCACTGGTTGTTTCTCTCTTGAAAACTATTCTCTTCTCTATGAAGAAGGCATTGGTACAGTTATGCAAAGCCACTTTGTCATGAGTTGTGAATGAGTCAGGTAAGTATAATGGCTTCCTTGGAACCTGTATATTGCCTTTTGAGAAACCTCCCCCCCCCCCCCCCCCTCCCCCTCTCCCTTTTCACTATGCACAATGTACAAAAAAAAAAAAAAACTGGTGAAAAGGAAGATTTGCTCTCCCAATCACTTTCCAATGGTAGCCAACTCAAAGGTGTGTGTGTGTGTGTGTGTGAAGCAGGTTTATATTGTGAGTATGATTGGATAACTTGGATTTTGGAATTACTTTAGGCTGGTCCTCTTAATTTCTGGTTACCATAGTGTTCTTAGAGAGGTGAATCACAGTATAATATATTGTCAATTTGCAGAGTTATATGGATCATCCAGACTTTTCACCTTAAAAAATATTGGACTGCTGTTAACTCCTTACTCAGAAGCCACTTCTTTCTCAACACCTAAGTAGATTTTTGTGATTGCTCCAACATCTGTGTGAAAAAAAAACCCTGTCCAAACTCCAAACCATTATATATGGTCCTACACCAGACTCCAGGGCC
This sequence comes from Acorus calamus, assembly GCA_030737845.1. NCBI lineage: Eukaryota > Viridiplantae > Streptophyta > Magnoliopsida > Acorales > Acoraceae > Acorus > Acorus calamus. Next base: position 28,052,313 of record CM060868.1, on the reverse strand, counting down.
TATTCATTTCGGTGCCTATTGATAGGTGTTCATAGGAATTGCACAGATTTCTATGATTTAAGAATGTGAAGGGCTACCCCTGTCTGTGATTATCGTTTTATTCATTACATGAATTTGTAGGAATGAGAGCATCTAAACTATATATGTGGATTCCCATGTGCTTTTGGATGGAATTATCAAGTTAAATCCAGGAAATATGTTGTGATATCCCAATAAATATGATGATAGCCTGAGGAAAGGATGAAATTGATTGTACCCGTTGTTAGTCTACTTAAGCTAACTTCTTAAGGAGCAATCACAAATAATGAATCTGAATACTGTCATACCAGCATGGTGTAGTAATTATGCCAAACTTCAAACATTTTTTTCTTTTTGTTGGTGATGAGAAACCCCAACATTAGTATTAGTTGGGAAAATCACTCACAAACTTTATGCATCAGGTAAAGCTTGCTGAAGGTTTAAAATTTGAGACCTATGAGGATCGCATCCATTGTTCTACACATTTTGATTCTCTAATTTATTCTCTCTGCTTTGCTTAAACAGAATCGACGCCGAGCAGTCACCAGAGGATGCTGTTGATGGCCCGCCGGAGCTGCTATTTGTCCATGGAGGCCACACGAGCAAGATCTCTGACTTCTCGTGGAACCCTTGCGAAGAGTGGGTAGTGGCGAGCGTGGCAGAGGACAACATCCTCCAGATATGGCAGATGGCAGAGAACATTTACCACGATGAGTTCGATCTACTCGAAGAGCCCGCCAAGGCCGCGTAGTCTCATCGAACATTAACAGTGAAAAGGAAGAGAAAAAAATGGGTAGCTTTTGCATCTTCAATCTTCCATTTTCCTTGATTTAGAGTAATAGAAGCTTAGTATTCTCACATGTGGCTGTTTAGTGGGTTGGTATTGGTATTTATGTCTTCTAATTAAATTTACTGTTAGTGGTGAACCTGATCAGGTTTTACTGTTTCAAGGTAGATTTGTGGATATGTTGAAGATGAAAATCAAATTGATAATGAGTTTTTGTTCTTTTGCCCTGACCATCACTACAAGATGGGCGACGTTACATACTTTTAACCCACGTTTGGATAGTGACATAAGCTATTTGAGGTTAAATAATTATTTTAGTATAGTAATGGAATAAATTATTTTTTATTTTGTTGTGTTTTTAGTTATTCACGTTGAAAAATATAACAACAAAGTTGTTTAATGGCCCAATATTTTCTCAAGGCTTCCATGCGGTGACAGAACCCCCTTGATCAAGTAAATAATCTTTTCTTTGGTGGTTGGGTGAAGCTTTCTAATTCTTCACAATTTATATATTTGCATTCTCCTCTGCGCTAATGGTATTCATCAATGAAGTCTATATATTGAAAAAACAGGGGAAGAAGGGTAGAATTAATTTCGATTTTTTATTTAATCCATTATGTTTTTTGGGTTCCTTTTAATATCACATCCAAACATCTTTTTTCAGGTCCTTTCGTCTATGTCATGCAAGGTTAGTTAATAATGTAAGGATAATGATTACAGTTATGCTACCTGGCCTTCAAAATTGAGAAGTCAATCATGTGTCATTTAATCATTGTATGTTTGACATTTTAAAAAGATTAAAAATATAAAATACAATATTACATTCTTTTAAATTTGAGTTTTTCACTCCTAATGCAATATCTTAGGCTCCTCATCTTTAGCTAAGGGCGTTGTTACCTTTAGATTCTTCTCGTTTCCTTTTATCATATAAAAGGTGGTTTGAGTTACTTTTTTAATCATCTTTCACCTCCTTTGACCTCACCTCCACCTTGTTTTTTAAAATTCAGATACATATCAAAATGTATTTGACTTTTAAAAGAAAAATAAAATATGTTTGACAATAAAAAAAAAACATAGGGAAAATAGCATCGCAGAGACCACTTCTACCCCGAAGGGGCAACCCTCGGAGAGACAACACTGAGTTAATGATCAACTATCGATAAGAAATGAGTTAATGAGTTAAACAAGACTACATCAATACTGAGTTAATGAGTTCTTTATAAGGCAGATAAAGGGATTTTTAGTTTTAAGTCCCCGTAAACTATAGGCTTTCACTTCTTCATATTTAGATTTTAGTCCCTACATTTAAATGATAATTTAGAAATAGGTCCCTCCTAGGGACTAATAAGAAATTTAATAATTTAGGAATAGGTCCCTCATAGGGACTAAAAAGGAACATATCATTTAAATGTAGGGACTAAAACTTAAATATGAAGAAGTAATGGATTGATAGCTAAATCCTATAGTTTACGGGAATTAAAACTAAAAATCCCAAACATAAAATATAATGCATATAAAGATCAGATATGCTTGGAATGTAACTGAATTTTAAGGAAAAACAAACTTTATTTATAAACACAAATAAGAAGAGAAAATATAGTGTATATAAAGTTCAAATATATTTGGAATGTAATTTAACTTTAATGAAAAACATAAACTGCTTAAAGGTACAAAAAAATTCCAAAAATATAGTGCATATAATGTTTATATACATTTTCAAAAAAATAAATTTAACAAATATAACTAACTTTTAAAATAACAAACAAATACTTTTCAAAATCACACTAAAAACAGAAAATATTATACATATAAAATTCAGATACATTTGAAAATGTAACTGAATTTTAAAATTTTAATGATAAACATAAATTGAAGGCACAAAAATATAATGCATAAATGTTCAGATACATTTCTAAAAAAATAAATCTAACAAATGAACTGAATTTTAAAACAACAAACAAAAAATGTTTAAAATATAATGCATATAAAATTCGAAGACATTTTAAATGTAACTGACTTTTGAAAAAACAATTGTAGTTCGATATCACATTAAATAACATTGAGTACAATGCATATGAAATTTAGTTAGATTTGAAATATATCTGAATTTCAAACACCAGGTTCAAATATGAACTCTATATTCTACAAAAAAAAAAAAGTATTATATCAGTAAGGGATTACACCAGTGAAAAACATTAAAAGAACAAGGTCCAAACCTGAATCAACCAACATTGATGAATTATAATTAAATTGATCGAACACAAAGCAGTGACTGACGATCCTAAAAAAAATAATTGAATTTGCTATTTGCATTATAACATATTCACGATTCGATTGTTGAAATAACAATGTGTATAAACGCATCAATTGGAAGTAATAAAAAAAACTTCAAAAACTTATTTCGGTCGGCTATTTGGTGTTTTGACTGCGTGTAAAATTCTTCAATTGGTAGAATATTTTTTTTTATACGAAGAATTCACATGGTAAGAATAAAAAAAAAGTGAAAATAAATATTACGGTTACAAGTATGGAATAACAAGAACCGTAACTATCTCATCGATTTGTGGGGATCAATTAACAAAAAAAACCAAATAAACCATGTAGAGGTATACTATAAATTATACATATGCTAACTCATGGTGTTTATAAATTATACATATGCTAAATCATTTTTGTAATAATTAATATTGTACCGGAGATGACTAATAGTGTATATAAGATGCATATAAATATACATGGTTGCTATAATAATTTACAAGAGAGGAATATATTGTACAAGTTAACAACATACATGGTGTGCATAAAAATATAAAAAATGTATCTCACAAAGTAAAAGAAATAAAGATAGATCTAAAAATGCAAAATCACTTAGAATGAATCTGGATTGTCTATTCATAAAAGAAATTAATTTCAAGTATTATTAAATTCGTTATTTTTCTATTCAACTTTTTTAGCATATCAAAATATCCCTTAAAAAAATGAGTGGTTATATTTTTTTCAAGTCCTTCCTTCCAATGATGTCCATATACGTAGGTTAGCTAATAATGTAAAGATAACTATTAATAATGTTCAAAAATTAATGCAGAGAATGCATAACAAAAAAGAGAGAGAAGAATCTTCAAAAAATGCAACCCCTAACTTAGGTTGTTTTCTCATATGCTAAAAAACAAATTTACCAGTGACCTAACACAATATGGGGTTGAGAAAACAATTGAAATGAATTTCCCAAAAAAGAACAAAGGTACAGCTGATGAAGCTTTTTTCAGGGAACTTGTGATGCCAAACTCATCATCACAAGTGACAGGTTTGGTGCCATTACCCTTATCACACAAAGCAATATCAAAAATTTTCCCAACAATTAATAGGGAAAATTTTGAATGGTTGGTCCTTCTATCACTCCAATCAAATGTTATAGCAATTGAGGAAATTCAACATATTGCATGTGTCCTACCTGGTCTATCTAACTATTAAAATGCATGATTCTTAAGATCATAAATCTTCCAACCTAAATAGATACTTGCACCACCACTTGCTAGCCGAGTAGTTGAGTTGCACCTCATCTGCATCATTATCCCGGGTTCAACTCCCAGTGTACATCCCTTGTGAGAGTATTTGTCATAGTAGGCCTGTTGCAATGGGGCTTGAACCCAATTATGTTATGTATGCTGCTTGTCGGTCTTTCTACTAAAAAAACTAAATAGATAATTGCATTCTGAATTTATTGAAGTATGTTTGTTCTATATGTATAGAAAGAACTCTATTACACTCGAGAGCCATTTGAGTATGTAGTGTGGGACACAACATTTGGAAACTCAACCTCGTGGTTGAAAAATAGTGTTACATGTCAAATTATTTTTCACATTTTATAATTATTCATTCGTATATTACTTTATCTTTTATCCACAATTTATTCATGATCAATCTAACAACAAAATTTTATTATTACATTTTTCAACGAGAATAACTAAAAACATAAAATATATTTTTCATCAAAACTGAAATAGCTATCTATTCTCAAGGGGTTGTTTGTCCAAAATTTATTCATGGTTAACCAAATAACAACAATTTATTATTATGTTTCTCAATGAAAATAACTAAAAAATCAATCAAATAGAAAAGATTTAAAGACATCTATGTCTGTAAACATGGATAATCCATATAAGTTCCTATTAAAGTTCGGATAAATGTAAAAGCCCTTGAAACTCATAAAAACTCAATTATCATTCATGGGTTAAATTTTCATCCAAATTTGACGGAAAATTCACATAATATTACATTATCATGTAACTATGTAGACATTATAATCTCTATATACAATTATGAAGACAAAATAGTCCCTGTAAAAGACCAAATTATCCTTATAGAACTTTATATTTCTTCATTCTCATTTATGCATTGTTTGGAGGGGGTAAATAAGTTGGGGACAATTTAGTCATTTCATGATATTTGTTAGGATTAATTATGATAAGTTGAAGTCAGGGTAAACCTCTTTTGACAAGCAGGGATGTATATAGATTTTTGTGAATTTTTAAGGACTTATATGTGTAATTCAACTTTGATAATGATTTATATCTGATTATCCATGTTAGCATGGACGTGAATGATTTTAATCCAATATAAAATTATTTATTCTACTAGTATATTTACCTATTCCTATAATAGTTATATATCTTATAATAGCTTATGTATCCAAACAACACTTTAGGGCCGTTTGGATAGAGACATAAGTTATTCTAGGGGTTTATACTTATTTCAGGAATTGTTGACTTTATTAATGGAATAAGAGATTTTGTGTTTGATTGTGTTTTCAGTTATTCTCATTGAGAAATGTAATAATAAAGGTTGTGGTGTTTGGTTGATGAAGAATAAGATGTGAATAAAGTGTAAAAAGTTGATTTGACATGTGAGCTCCATTGATGTATAAGAGGTGATGACAGATGATTTGATGTGATGACATGTGATTTGATATGTGGGTCTCCTTATTCCAGTGGAGGAATAACACAATTCCATGGGTGGACTTGAAATACAAATACCAGTTTATTCTCTCCTTATTCTGCATAGCTATACCCCCTTATTCCGTCTACCCAAACACATGTTTTGCCTATTCCTCCCCTATTCCACCCATATTCCGCTAGCCAAACGGTAAATACTTGAATGGGACTGTTTGGGTGCAAACATAAGAATGGAATTGCCTAGAATAGGATGGAATAAGGTCAGAAATGCTGTTTGAATAACTGGTATTGGCTGGAATAAGCAGGGATAGGGGTATAGCAATATCAACTCCACCTTGGAATTATCTTATTCCAGTCTATTGTATAAGTGGGGCCCACAGATCTTTATTTTTTTCCCCAATGTTCACCCATGTGGCCATGTTATTTAATTTGGAGCATCATCGTCTCCACAGGAAGGAGAAAGATGTTATTTTTTGGGAAAAATCCATATAAACCCCTGGAAACTGCCAGAATTCCATGTCTAACTCCATGATTTTTTTTGAAGTCCATATAATATAACCCCTTAAAATACCTATGTAAATATAAATAATCCCCTGAATTAATTTTCATTGACAGATTAGGATTATTCTGCAGATATTTTATCAGGTTAACCCTAATTGAAAACATAGTATATCAAGAAGCCCCTACAATGTGTTAAAAATAAGAAAAATCATCTGTAAATAATGATTGTATCCCTCTGTATAGGGTTTTATAATCTATCTGGAGGGGTAAACTAATGAATTAGAGATGATTTTTCACGTTTTTAACAAATTGTAGTAGGTTTTTGGTATATTGTGTTTTCAGTTAGGATTAACTAAATAGAATATTCATAACTCAAAGGATTATTTGGATTTATACATGTGTTTTTTAAGGGTTATATGGACTTTAGGAAAAGTCAAATGGTTATATGGATTTCAAGCTCTTATTGGGGGGTTATTTGGATTTATTTATTTATTTATTCATAACTTATCCGAACAACAAAAAATTATTTTTATGTTTCTTAATAAAAAAAAAAAAAAACACAATCAAATAAAAAAAAATTATTTATTCCTTATCTATTCGTAGGATAGTCCTGAACCTCGTAATAACTTATATCTTTACCCAAACAACACCAAATGTGGACACGTGGAGGCTTAACATTCAAACGCACACAAAACCACACGAATCTGGCGAGGCACATGGAATGGACGGTGCGGATTCTCCGCACGTGAACGCATCAGGGGAGCCGCAACCCATATTTCGCAATGACAACACTTCCCTTCCTAGGAGGCCCTGGATACACCCATCCCACCGACTGACAGGTGGGGCATTTTTGTCAGTCTCTGATCACCTCAATCTGGCCACAGCATTCAATCATAGTACAATCATACATGGAGGGACTCTTATCTGTTCACTGAAATGACGTAAATACCCTCAACGCGTTTTTTATGAAATGAAAGTAAAAGCTGTTCAACGAAATATTTTATTATTACAATCTTATAAAATTATATATATGTCTCAAGCTATATATTTTTTTAATAAAAAATAATTAAAACAATTGTGGCCCACAGAGAAAGTGTATCTCCAACCGGAATGCATTTCTCCAAAATGCGTCATGGTTGGTCTTCTTCTGGCCTCCATCTCTAGAAGAAAAAATGCAATGGGAGATGGAGGAGGGAGAAAAATGCATTCACCTCCATTTCAGTATTTTTTTTTTTTAAAAGGCAACCATATCCCCCAATGCATACAATCTTTCCATTATTATATTTGTATCCCTCACCATAAATAAAATTATTAATTAAATTTAAATTTGATTTAAATCTACTATTTATTTTATTTATTTATAAAACTTATATCATTGGAAATGTCTCTTTCGAGACATTCAAAATGAGACTAGTATTGATTAACTTATACATTCATTTTAATCTTATTAATTTTATATTTTTCTACTCGGCATAAGTCATGCCATTCAAAATTTAAAAACTTTATAACTTTAATTAACCTACATAATGATATTAAAAAAATCAACTAAAAGCACACTGAAATTGAGATATATTAACTTGCTTTGATACATCGAATTTAAAATAAAAATATTACATTAGTTCATTACCACATTTTTTCTACAAATGTTCAATCAATGCATTTCGAAGTACAAAATGAACATCTTTGTTTTTTATCCTCTTATGTTGAGAAAGAAATCTTCGAAATTGTTCAATCAATACTTTCTTGTTGTTGTTTTTCCTAGGGCGGGTTAAACAGATCCCTAAGTCAGTTTGAAATTTTTTTGTTAAATTTAATAATATTATATTGATTATTTCTATATTGAATTTGAAAAACAAATACATGATATTAATTTAATTAATTTTATATTTATCATTATATGATTGTCATATAAGTAAGTTAATATTTTTATTTAAAATGAAAATGGAGGTGCAAATGGTGGGGATGCGTTAGAGTGCCCCCCCCCCCTTCATTTATCTAAAATAAAGCCAACCGTGGCTGTAAAATGCAGTCACGGTTGGAGATGATGTAGAATGTAAATAGGGTTGTGTCTAATATTTTTAAATAAAAATATCAAGTCGATGTTGCATGGTAGACCTATGAAAATTAAGTATATATTTTTATAGGTATCATGAGTGCAAAAATTATGCTACCAATAATCATCATGTTTTTTATACCAAAAAATCATCATCATGTTTTGACAAAGTTTTATTTTTTTCAATAAAACTCTTTCTGTTCACCAAGAAATATTCAGTAAAATCTCATAAAAAAATCTTTAATAAAAAATTTCATATTAAACCTATTGAAAATCTTTAAAATTATTTAATTATTGAAAACTAAAAATTTTAAATAAAATAATATCTAAAAATTAGTTTATTTTTTAAAATTCTAGTACTTTTACAATCAAGTACATTACCAAAAAAAAACTCACTAATTATGGGTTTATAACAAATCCAGTATTAGAAGTTCAAGTAACAAAAATCAATCAAATTATTTTCCAATTTCAGATATGTACTGTGAAAAGAAAAGTTTTTCTTCATAAAAAGCTAAAAAACAAAATGTATTTAACATTTTGTCCTAGATATAACTGATATTTTTCTTAATGAGCTTTTGGTCATTTTCTAAGGCTTCACGGTAGAAGAATGGCTGCCTACTGATTGGTGGGATAGAGACCATCGCCGATTGATTTTTAAAACGGATTATTGGTTGATGCATGCTGCATATGGTTTGAATTCAGTGCAACGAAGATCCCACGGTATCCGGTGGGAAGAGACCATGCGATTGATCGATTATTGGTTGTGCATGCTCATATGGTTTGAATGGCGAAGATCCCATCAAGATGAAATGCTTCATGTGACTTGTCCTATAGGAGAGAATCGTCACCAAAGTCTATTGATCAAAATGGAGGCCCTCGGAGTCAATGGAGTGTCTTCTTTGCCACAGCGCGGACGAGTCTATGTTCCACTTGTTTTGCATTTGTCCTTCAACCTCTCAGATTTGGCGGTTGTTGACAAGAATCACAAACTGAAGTTTCTTATTTCTTTTGTTACCGGATCTATGGAAAGTGGTGGCGCGTATGAAGACGAAAGGGGACAAAAGCAAGTTGGGGAGGGTCTTACTCTCGATCGCGCCGGCATGCGCTATGTGGTGTTTAAGGGCACAACATTCTACTTTGAAAACCTTTGAGATACGGTGATGAAATCAATTAGTGACTGAGGATTGGGGATGGCGAGAGTAGCTTGCATCCATGTGGACAGGGAGACCCTGACTATCACAGAGTAGGTGAAGATTATCGCGGCTTCGAGTTGATGTCTTATCCACCCAACCCCTGTTTCTTGTTTTGGATGGTGGGATGACGGTCATCCACCTACCATTTTTACCTTGTTTTTTCTCTTCCTTCATTTCTTTTCATCTCTCTTTTGTAACCTTACTCGGACATTGTCTGTTTTGATTTTAATTGGAATAGATATGCCTACAAATTTCTTAAATTTTTTTTTACGTTATATATAGTGTCCAATTACACAGTGCAAAAATTATTTACACAATTTGATCATGAATGTTTTAACTTATATTTTAAGCTGGGAGTCCATTTTAGTAGTGTTCAACTAAATATGTCAGTGGATTTACAACAAAAAAAAATCTAAATCTGTCAATGGATCAAATATGCATAACAAATATGTCGATATCCGAATGCATATTTGAATCATCATATTTACATGATAAATATTTGAATCATCATACTTATTACATTTGAATTTTTGAATAATGTTTCTTCAAAAAAACATATTTGTGATATATTTCTATAAATATAAAATATTTAACAATATAGCATTTTATGAATACAAATATTTTTCAAAATCTGATACCTAATTACTGAATCCATAATTGAATATATACCCTAATGTAACAGTGTGGACTTTTTTTGAATAACTTACATAATAATTGATTGGCTCACATGGGCCTCTGGAGGTGGGATTTGGTAAAACATATTTTTTTGGGTGCATTTAGACTATGCTGAGTGTTGCAAAACCTTCAACAATATGCATTTAACTCTCTATAGTAATATGAAAGTGTTGTTTTACCCACCAATTAGTTAGAATGGAATATGAATTGTATGGATAAAATGACACTTATATTATATAGATAACAACTGAAGGTGGTAAGGGTATTTTTGTTTAAAAACATATGAGTGTTTCTACATGTTTCACATACTCAAAGAGTTCAAATGCATTTAATCAAAACTTATATTACTGCATATTGATGGGAATTCCATCACTGTACGGATAGATGATGTATGGAGCTTCTATGGATTGTTTTGCATATATACCCATGAAAATCCTATATTATCAAAATACTCCTTTTGAAATTCTATCACCACAAATACCCCATAAAAAATGTTAAATTGTGCATTAATACCCAGAGGTATTTATCCACAATATATATTTTTTTTACAGAAACACCCCTCAAAAGCACTCACAATTTATAAATCTTTTGAAGGTTGTTTTTGAAAATATTAATCCATGTGGGGTATTTTGATAAAAGGTGAATTTTTCAGGGATGTATGTACAAGAAAGCCCCTTTCAGGGATATAGTCTATAAAATTTCTCGTGGATATGTATGGATATGTAGTATGAAAATTAATTTTCATGGATTTAGTGGTGTCCTTGGAAAAAAATTACAAGGGCATTCAATGGAATAAAAACATATATACTTGCTTGGGCTGGAAGCAGAAACTTGGGGGACAAGAGCATGTGCACACTGCCCTCCAAACCAAACCCTCTCCCAAATAATGGACTCTCTCTCTTTTTCAATCCACATCTCTTCTGCCAACATTTGCAACCACCTCACTCCCCCCCCCCCCCCCCCTTTATTATATAAAAATTGTACTGTGTTACGTTGTTTTATTTTAATTAATTTTGAGTGAGGGAATCTGAATCCATCTCCATATGCTTGATTTGATTGTCTGAAATATTAATTGCCCAACATTTCCCTCAAAATGTGCTGATGAAACAAAGCTATACACAGAGAGAGAAAGAGACAAACTTTACCAAATCTGCATCTTCTCCTCGCAAAAATTTGACACCTTTGTGAATGAATGACTGGTTTTGGGTTAATTGAAATCCAGGTAAACTATACTCCATTCTTCCCATCTCAAGATCCTTGTGTGGTTGACTTTGGGGGTGCTGTTTTTTTTTATCTGGGTTGAGTTTTTCTCTGAAAGTAAAAGCTTTTTGTGTATGATTTGATGATAAAAATGGAAGCTTTTCTTGACCCAAATGTACTTTTTTGTTTTTCCAGGAGATGTTGCAACGTGGGTGTGTTTGATTAAGATCTCAGCATTGATGCGCACTTCAGTTTTGGATTTTTATCACCAATTGTAAACAATGGAGAAGCTCTTTTTCATGTTTTGTGTGGGATCTGTGTTTCTTCTGATCGGATCAAGCGATCCCCAGTTGGATTCAAAGCCAATCTTCATCAACTGCGGCACCAATTCGACCACCACCATCTCCGGCCGTCAATGGGTCGGCGATTCCGCCGCCGACAACCTCACACTCACCTCTCCGGGACTCATCATCACCTCCTCCACCGGCGCCGACCACGGCCCTCTCTATTCAACGGCCCGGATCTTCAACACCACCTCAAACTACACCTTCTCCGTAGCCGTCCCCGGCACCTACTTCGTCCGCCTCCACTTCGGAGCTCTCGACGTCAACAACTCCTTATTCGGCGTCACCGCGAACAATCTCCGTCTCCTCTCGCAGTTCAACGTCTCCGACGCGCTAGCGCGCGCGAACGCGACGTCCCTCGTGAAGGAGTACGTCATCCGCGTCACCTCGCGCGCGCTCGCGCTCGAGCTCGCGCCGTCGACAGCCGCATCGTTCGCCTTCGTCAACGCGATCGAGCTCGTCCCGGTGGACGACGAATTCGGTCTCTTCGCGGCGAATTCCGTCGACCGGGCTCTCGAGACGATGTTCCGCCTCAACGTGGGCGGTCCGCGCATCGGTCCCGGCGGCGACCGCGGCCTCTTCAGGGACTGGGAGCCGGACGACCGGTACATGCTGATCGCCGAAGCGGGGTCCCACGTCAAGAACACGTCGAGAGTTGAATACGCGTCGGCGAACGACACGCGCGCGGCGCCGCTCGAGGTTTACGAGACGGCGCGCGCGATGTCGGACACGGAGGTGTTGGAGAAGCGGTTCAACATGTCGTGGAAGTTCGACGTCGACCCGGGCGGGTTCGAGTACCTCGTGAGGCTACACTTCTGCGAGCTCGCCTTCGACCGCGCCGACCAGCGTGTGTTCAGGATCTTTGTGAACAACCGCACCGCCGCCGAGGGGTTCGATGTGTTCGCTCGTGCGGGCGGGAAGGGGAAGGCCTACCACGTCGACTACGCGGACTCGGTCGAGACCCAAATCGACACGCTTTGGGTCCAACTGGGGCCCGAATTGTCGGCAAGCGCGGCCGGGACTGATGCAATACTCAACGGGCTTGAGGTCTTCAAGCTCGGCAAGAACGGGAACCTCGCGCGCCCGTCTTCGCGGTTCGGACCGGGCGCGAATTCATCCCCGTGGCGCGCATCGAAGAGCCTCGTTTTGTACGGGGTGATCGCCTCCGCCGTGGCGTTCGCGGTGGTGGTGGTGGTTGTCGTGGGGGCTGTTCGAGGCCGCCGAAAGAGAACGGTGGTGGCGGCCAGCACGAAGTGGCGCTCGCTCAGCACGGTCGAGGCCTCCGTCTCGCGCGCGCAGGGCGCGTGGGCGGGGAATCGGACGATGGGGGGGAGGCGGTTTGCGATATCGGAGATAAGGCAGGCGACGAGGAACTTCGACGAGGCGCTGGTGATTGGGACGGGCGGGTTCGGGAAGGTGTACAAGGGGGAGATCGAAGACGGGGTGGCGGTCGCGGTGAAGCGCGCGCACCCGCAGTCACAGCAGGGGGTGGCGGAGTTCGAGACGGAGATCGAGATGCTCTCGAAGCTCCGCCACCGCCACTTGGTGGCGATGATCGGCTATTGCGACGAGCAGAGCGAGATGATTCTCGTGTACGAATACATGTCGAACGGGACACTGCGGGGCCGCCTCTTCGGCGGACCGGGAGGGCTGGGCGGCGGGCCCGCCTCGATTGGAAGCAGCGGCTGGAGGCGTGCATAGGCGCGGCCCGCGGGCTGCATTACCTGCACACGGGTGCGGGGGACGGGGGGATCATACACCGCGACGTTAAAACGACGAACATCTTGCTCGATTCGGAATTCGTGGCGAAGGTGGCAGATTTCGGGCTCTCGAAGGCGGGGCCGGGGTGGGACCGGACGCACGTGAGCACGGCGGTGAAGGGGAGCTTCGGGTACCTCGACCCGGAGTACTTCAGGCTGCAGCAGCTGACGCAGAAGTCGGACGTGTACTCGTTCGGGGTGGTGCTGTTCGAGGTGGTGTGTGCGAGGCCCGTGATCGACCCGTCGCTGCCGAAGGACCAGTGAATTTGGCGGAATGGGCGGTGCGGTGGGAGAGGCAGGGGGCGCTGAGGGCGATCGCGGACCCAAGGATCGAGTGCTCGAACGAGTCGCTGAGGAAGTTTGGGGAGATCGCGCGCAAGTGTTTGGCGGACGAGGGGAGGAACCGGCCGACGATGGGGGAGGTGCTTTGGCACCTGGAGTACGCGCTGCAGTTGCACGAAGCATACGCGAGGAGCGGGGACGGGGAGACATTTGTGAAGGCGGAGGAGCGGCATTGGGTGGAGGGGGGTTGTAGTTAGGTTAGCTGGGGGAGGATTGTAGGATCAGCAGCAGATGCTGGGAGTGTTGTAAGGGGTGGGTTTTTGTTTGGGATTGGATTCATTTATTGATTGATTTTGTATGGGGGTTTAGGGGTTTATGATCTGCTGATATGATGTTCTGATATGTGTTTGTGTTTTGTGATTACTGTTTGTTGGGAAGCTCCACGGATTTTTTAAAGTGGACCATTAAATAGAAGATTATTATGTGGCATATATTGTTTCAATTGTTTTCATGGTCAGCCTGCCAACGGATCGGATACATTCGTATGAATACTTTATTCCAATGCATTCGGATACACATTAATATTTGGATTAGGGTCTCTTCTTATTCGTATTGAATGTGGATGTTTTTCTAGCTCAATTCCACTCCTGCATACTTGTTGCACATAGTCCTAATTTTGTCTCCAATTAAATTTTTTTATACCTTGTTAGCAACATATACTCACATTAGTGAGATATATACATCATTAGAAATTTTTATTTTTACAATTGAGTCTATGCAATTGGAGTATATATTTCATTTATTTTTTACAAAATTATATTCCTCATTAATGATATAACAATGCTTAAAAAATTAAATGTATGAATTGAATAAAGGAAAAAGGAAACATATGTCTGCATTTGTATGTAACATTTTTCAAGAAAAAAAAGGGAAGAGAGAGAGAGGGAGGGCGGAATAGAGGAGCAGAGGTGGGGGTTGGCTGGCGTCCTCTGTGTGTGTGTGTGTCTTTCTCTCTCCCATACCCAATGCCACCCCCCCTATTGTCATCGTTGCCCCTCTCTTTCTCATGGTCTCCCCCCTCCTCCCTCCAACCTAATCCGACGCCCACCATCTACCGTTGCACTCTCCGTCCACTGCCGTACGCCCTTTATCTAGCTCGATTGCACCAAAAATGTCGGCGATGTCTGTGTCAGTAGCGAAACATTTTCATAGAAGGTTTTTTGTGATAAGACCTGGAGATCTCAAAAGTGAGAATGCTAACACGAGTAACTAGAAAATCATATGAAAACATGATCGCCTACCAGCTCAAAGCTTTCTGTGTTTAGTAAATCTACACAAAGTGAATCGGTCCCTAAGGAACCCTTAGAGGGCTATAGTTTGATGGTTACACAAAAGTGATAAAGAAGGAAGTGAAGTCATCTTTAGAAAGAAAAAAAAAAACTAAAGTTGACTAGGCCCTTGAAACTTTTACTCAATGGAGTCTTTCCATCAAATGTTGAGTGATGAAATGTACCCATTGACAAACAAACTCCAAGAAAATGATAAAAGTCACATCTCACATATCGACTAAACGATGTAGAGCTTCTCTCAAACCATGAATTCTCATGACTGAGTCACTCGTTGCCCAATATAATCTCTCTCTCTCTCTCTCTCTCTCTCTTTTTCCCCTCCCATACATCTCATCATGTGGCTGGAAAGGTTCTCCTCTTGTAAAAATGTTGGTAGTACAAAACAAATAGCCAAACCAGAAGTGGAGTGTAGAATTTTATTTGATATATAAATAATCTATATCTATACTACCTATAAAAGTACCAATCCATGAAAAACATTCATTGGACATGTTTACCCTTACCAATCCATGAAAAACCATTCATATCCCAAATGATATTTCATCATAGATATTTACCCTTTCAAATTATTCATATTTACCATTTAACATTCTTCACAATCAATTACATGATATCATAATTTTTTTAATAAATTCAATTTCATTTTATATAATTATATAATATATCTACATATATTATATTGTAACCATTAGAAAATCCTTATATATAATAGAAGCCCTATGTTTGTAATTATTAATAAAAAAATATACAAATATGGAAGGGAGATAAAATGCAACCAAAAATTAATATATACCCTGTCAATTACATGTTGTTTTCTCTTAACAATTCATGAAAATCTATTCCTATCGAAAATTATTTTTGATCATACATATTTACCCTTTCAAATTATTCCTATCTAAATTATGAAAAAATCGTAATATATGTTATATTACATACACATTTTTATTCTTATATATATTTTTTAGAGATTTAATAAATAATGACAATCTACATTATGGAAAAGTTATACTCCGTAAGTGTAATGACTCCGTATTTTTATATATTATATATATACATGTATAAATTAATATGTATTTTTAATTAAATAATTATTTATGATAATAAGAATTAGTGAAGCATTTTGGTGGACTTTGACAAGAGTTGTTAATATGGATCTGGGGACCCAGTTGCAAATATTACAAGTATAAAGTTGTCCAAAGAGTGACCTATTTGAAAATAAAATTTCTGTCTAGACCTGTCTACAATTGTGCTGTACACAATCTTACTTTGTAACAAGCGGAATTTGAAGGGAATGTAACAGAAAATCAACCCTTTTGAACCCTAACACAACCCCTATTATCCCCAAATCCGAATTTAAGAATCTTGAGGTCATTGTCAATCTCAATCTTGGTATGTTCCTCATTCTTTTTAGTTTTGGTAATCTTAGGGTTTTAGATTTCATTGTTTCAGGTGAATATGAAAAAGATTTTCTTATATGTTTGGGATGATCTTGGATTATTTTATTTTCTTATATGTTTAGGAATGTAACAGAAAATCAACCCTTTTGAACCCTAACACAACCCCTATTATCCCCAAATCCGAATTTAAGAATCTTGAGGCCATTGTCAATCTCAATCTTGGTATGTTCCTCATTCTTTTTAGTTTTGGTAATCTTAGGGTTTTAGATTTCATTGTTTCAGGTGAATATGAAAAAGATTTTCTTATATGTTTGGGATGATCTTGGATTATTTTATTTTCTTATATGTTTGGGATGATCTTGGATTATTTTTTATTTAATGGGATTTGGATAGCTGGAGGAAAAATGATTATAAAAAAAATGGAGAAAGGTAAAAAGAGTTCATATGGGGTTTGGGTTTTGTTTGGTTGGCAGGTTTCCGGCTGGTGAGTCTCCGGCCGCCGGAGGGCCCGGCGATGGGTCCCGGCCTAGAGGGTGGTGGAATGTGGTAGTGATGACCTTGGAGTTTTGTTGGTTGTGGGTAGAAGAGGTAGGAAGAAGTAGAAGAAGAAAAAGTTGGGATTTTCTTTTGGGGTTTTGGATCCAGAATTTCTGGGCAGTGGGCTTGACCCAACCCGACTGGCCCATGATCCAGTGGGTTGTCTCAAAGGCCCATTGTCCAGTATAATTTATTGGAATAGATGGGTTTTGAGTAAATGAGTAGTTCATTTGAAATAATTGTTTAAATTTCTTTTATTTATTAGAATTATTATTTTATTTCAGACAATTCTTGATCGGATTAGACCGGTATTATGTTACAAGTGCGCTTGCTAGAGGTGAGTAAATCCTTACATATCTTCTCTATTTTTATATTATGTATATGTATAATTGTTTGTTATAGGTACAGTTAGACTTCACTCCTTCATTCTCTGTCATATTTATTTCTTTGTATGTATTTTTTATGGGCTTCTCATTGTTATGTATGAGGAAAAAAATTGTGTTCTTCAACTCTGTATTTTTTTTAATAATGTTCTGCTATGTTTTTTTTGTTATAGGTTCATATATTTAATAATGTTTTTTTTTATTTCACTTCTTCATTCACTTCATTATTTCTTTCTCTGTTGCTGCTAAAGTGAAACAAAACACATCATAGTGAGATATGTTCTTAACTAGGAATTAAATATCAATATATCTAAAACCTTCAACCCAGATGATTTACAACAACATTCCAATGTTGTGCTATAGTATTAAGTTTTCATTTACATTCGTCTGTGGGAAGATTATCATGTTATGAATTTTTTTTTACCCTTCTTAATCAATGTTTGCAATTTTTCTTCTTATTCTTGCATCTTGTCTTTCATTCTTAGTTGTAACACAAAAGAGAAAATAAGAAATCTAATACAAAATATATTGTTTTGCCCTTAACAGATTCTTCTTCATTTTTCTACTGTGGTTGAACGTAGGACAGGTGTGCATTTTGTGGTAAGTACCTTAATTAAAATAATGTTTACTTACATCATTTTTTCGTATTGCAACTATGAGTTATTTGAATATTCATTTTTGGTTGGATGAAGATTTAACTAGCCAATGGAGTATATGAGTGATTAAGAGAAATAATATTCCTAAACAAACAACTTTGCATAATTTAAATTAAGAAAACACGGAAAGCATAGTTATAACTACAATTGTACACTTTTTTGTTCATGACTAGGTGATTTAACCTGTGTAATTAGAGGCGTATTAAATATTTTTCGAGCTTAGGTATTCATGAGTTTATATTACAGTTTTCCTGAGTTGTTTGATCTTGTGCCTGAGTTACTTATGTGCGTTAAATTTTTTTTGTTTTGTTCTCATGCAAAATTTTAAGTGTTTGCTTTTGAAGTTGGAAAAATTACAAAGCATTATGAAGTGAATGGTTCGTCCTCTTGCTAAACAACAGAACGCTTAAATTCAATTGAGTATTTCCGAGTGATAATTTTTTAGGTTTATAATTAGTTTCTTCATTGGTGGCATTCCATGGTATGTCGGAGCTTTTTTTATTTTATGTGTCATTCCCAATTCTTGAAAATACATTCTTATCTCAAATATCAACATCGTTTTCATTTGTATATTTTTAACTATGTGGATTTGTCATGCATTTCTCATTATAAAGTGGTTTGATGGTACATTTCTATTTATGTTAATTGATAATTAGGATTTGAATGCATTTAAAATATTTCTTAAACAGTTTTTCATGCTTTATGAAGCTGGACATTTTAATTTATTACTGATTCTTTTTGGAAACCTTGTCTTTTATTTAACTACTATGTTTATTTTCTATTTCCCAATAACATAAGAAGACATACATCACCAGGCTCTTTAATCCTTGTAATTAGTAAGGAAAGAAAACTATATATTAAATAGTACTTTGATTTGATGAATTGAAAAAAAAAATATGTTTTTATTTTTTTGTGATTCTCTTTGTTTAACTCACATTCTGATAGATAGGAACATTGTCTCTTTGTTTAACTCGCATTCTAATAGATAGGAACATTGTGTCTTTGTTTAGCTCGCATTTTGATAGATAGGAACATTGTCATGTAAACTAACCCTTTTAAATGTTTTACCATGACATTTATTTTTTCTTTCTTGACTTTGTCCTGAATTTCATCTCTGAATTGATGAATTTCCCAGGACATGTTTTATATATTTTATTTTTCAGATGACCGGTTTGCAGAATTTTGTTTTCTTTTATAGGGGGGAAATCTTATAGTGGTATCTGCATGGAATTTTGTGGAAGCTTGGAATCATTATATGCAATACTGAAATATATTTATATTGGAATGTATGAATCAGTATTCTATCATACTCTATCACTTTGATAAAAAATAGAGGGAGCTCAATAGAGGAATTTTTCCAGGTCATTTGATTTTTGTTGGTTCATAACTACATGCCATTATAAGAGCATCAATTCTGGAGTTCATTTATTTGACATTCATCCAAGTCCAACGCTTGCATACCCATATGACTTTGTCATTTATCTATCCATTTATGTTATACCACCCCGTTAGTGTGGTATCTGCATTCGTTTTTTTTAATAAAGGTTATCCTTTAGAAGAATATAATGCATTGAATTTATGCCTAATTCCTAAGATGAGTATGGATTGTATGGCACAATATTGATAAAAAAATATTTAGGCATCCATTTGATATCAATGATACAGGTGATATAAACTTTTTATATAATGCATCATTTTTATTTTTTTGGCTATACTACCTACAAAAGTACAAATCCATGAAAAACACACTTGATAAGTTTGTCATTCCCAATTCTTGAAAATACATTCTTATCTCAAATATCAACATCTTTTTCATTTGTATATTTTAGCTCTTTGGATTTGTCATGCATTTCTCATTATACAGTGGTTTCATGGTACATTTCTATTTATGTTAATTGATAATTAGGAGTTGAATGCATTCAAAATATTACTTAAATTGTTTTTAATGCTTTATGAAGCTGGACATTTTAATTTATTACTGATTCTTTTTGGAAACCTTGCCCTTTATTTAACTACTATGTTTATTTTCTATTTTCCAATAACATAAGAAGACATACATCAATAGTATTGTATTTTTGGGTTGTGTAACATTTATTACCTCATTTTTATGGTCATATAAAGTTTTAAAATTGATATGAACAGTGATTTTTTTTAAAAAAATTATTAGACAAGAGGCTGAAAAAATGACGTATGCTCGTGAAGATTTGATTGATCATCCTACACCGTTAAATGCTCTGAAATTTTATGACAAGATATCGAATATTAAGGTCCGAGTTATAAGACGATGATCTATAGAAACGTACAACAACCAAAAAGGGTCTGAGGAGATATGAAAAGTGATCGTAATAGATGATGAGGTTAGTAATGTGTACATGGTTTTATGTTTTCATTACAATTTCATTTTTTAAAGTTTTTTCAACTAACATCTGCAGGGGACTAGAATGCAAGCAATAATGTTCAAAGAGGCGATCTCAAAATTCAATGCGTTGCTGTTAAAAGATAAGACGTACCATATTTCTAACAGAATGGTCAAACCAGTTCACCCAGATTATGTCTATGTTAACAAAATGGAGCTATCACTCACAATTCATACACACATTGAGGAATCGGAAAGCAATTTGATTTTTCAAGAATCGATATATGATTTCACATAACTGAAGAACATTATTCAAAGTCGAAAATTGGAGGAACAATTTGGTATGTATACTAAAACTTTTAAAATAGTTTATTTAATATTCAAACATGAAGACTATTAATAATTGCTGTGTATTTCATGCAGACACTATAGTTTTTGTGTTAAATGTTAGGACTGCATATAGATTGGAGAAAGATAAGGAACGTCCACCAACAAGAGTTCAAGAAATTATCGTTAAAAATATAGAGTAGAATCATATGAAACTTCATCTTATTATCATGTAACATATGTATACAACAAATAAATAATGTTTTCATTCATTGGTACCAACATGTCAGAATCAATTAAACTCAGATTGTGGGGCGACCTCGCTGGCAATGAAAGAAAAGAATTAGAGGAATTGATCACAGACAATCCTATAATAGCAATTTCAAGAGCAAAGGTTACCATGTCCGATTTAGGGCTTACACTATACCTTGCCTTACACTTAACTATACCTAATGACAGACATACATACTCATTAAGTTTATAAATTAGCTTAGAAGATAAAGGAATATAAACTTCATAACGAAAGCTATACAATAAGACTTCTCAACATTTAAATGATTAAACTGAATTAGATCTTAATTACATGCAAAAACATTATATGACATCTCAATAATAAACTACAAAAAAATATCCAGGCTTGTAATGATCTAAAGTTCAATCTAAATTTAGGGCTTATCATTTTTACATATTTATATAATTAAATATCTTATTTATTAAATTATCAACAAAAACATTCATGTGCAACGCACATGTGTCTCAACTAGTTACATTAAATATAAGAACAAAAAACTTCCATATAAATTTTTAATATAGGCTATATAGCCCACCCCAAAATATTGTCATGGATCCGCCCTTGTTTAAGTCTCTCAGTTAGTTGTGGCATTTTGTTTATGTCCTTCCATCAAGCTCCCATCCAACTTATTTTTTTTTATTCCTTTTTAACCCCCAACTCAACATTTGATGAGTTTTACCCTCTCTTTCTCCTCCAAACACTCTCCTCCCCCAAACAACACAAAAGGTGAGACCAGCACCCCCCACTGCTACCACGACTGCCACTGACACCGTTTGGGCCCCCAACCGTGCCCCCCGACCACCTCCTGCGACCCCATTGCGTCATGAATAGAAGATTATTATGTGGCATATATTGTTTCAAATTGTTTTCATGGTCAGTTTGTCAACGGATCCGATACATTGGTATGAATACTTTATTCAAGTGCATTCGGATACACATTAATATTTGGATTAGGTTTTCTTCATATTCGTATTGAATATGGATATTTTTCTAGCACCAATTCCACTCCTGCATGCTTGTTACACTTAATTTTACCCCCAATTTCAGTCCTTTATACCTTGTTAGTATCATTACTCACATTAGTGAGATATACATACATCATTAGAAATTTTTATTTTCTACAATTGAGTCTATGCAATTGGAGTATATACTTTATTTTTTTATATAAAAGTATGTTCCTCATTAAGTGATGTAAACTATGTTTAAAAAATCGAATGTATGAACTAAAAAAAGAGGCTGAAAAAGGAACATATGTTTGTATGTAACATTTTTCAAGAAAAAAAGGAAGAGAGAGAGAGAGGGAGGGCGGCAAAGAGGGTGCAGAGGTGGGTGGTTGGCTGGCCGTCCTCTCTCTCTCTCCCATACCCAGGGCCACCCTCCCCTAGCACCATCATTGCCCCCTCTCTCTCTCCTAGTCTCCTCCCTCCTCCGATGCCCACCATCAATCGTTACTCTTTCCATCCACTGTCGTACTCCCTTTATCTAGCTCGATTGCACCAAAAATGTCAGCAATGTGTGTTTTAGTAGTGGAACATTTTCATAGAAGGTTTTTTGTGACAAGACCTGGAGATATCAAAAGTAAGAATGCTAACATGAGTAACTAGAAAAATCATGTGAAAATATGATCGCCTACCAGTTCAAAGCACTCTGCGTTTAGTAAAACTACGCAGAGTGAATCGGTCCCTAAGGAACCTCTGAGAGGGCTATAGTTTGATGGTTACACGAAAGTGATGAAGAAGGAAGTGAAGTCATCTTCTAGAAAAAGAAAAGAAAAACTAAAATTGACCTAGGCGCTTGAATCTTTTACTCAATGGAATCTTGCCATCAAATGTTAAGTGATGAAATCCATCCATTGACAAACAAACTCTAAGAAAAGGATAAAAGTCACATCTCACCTATCGACTAAATGAAGTAGAGTTTCTCCCAAACCATTGAGTTCTCGTGACTGTGTTGTTCGTTGCCCAACGTAATCTCTCTTTCTCTCTCTCTACCTCTTTTTCCCCTCTCTCATACATCTCATCGCAATTTATTTTTGGTGGGACGAATAATTGAAAGGGTGGCCGAAAAGGTTCCCTCTTTTAAAAATGTTGGTAGTACAAAGCAAATAGCCAAACTTCAAGTGGAGGGTAGAACAACTTTAAAGATTAATTTAAATGAACTTGAAAGTCATTTTTACTAAGTTTACAGGATCTCATTGTAAATTTCATTATGTTTTAAAATCTATCTCAATTTCTTTTTTTGAGGGAAAGGTAAATAATACTACCACGATTGTATTAATGTTGTAGTACAATGTTCAATTTAAACATATATAAACAAATAAAGAGCGAAAAAATTATAGGCCCAAAGATTTGGGGGGGGGGGACCAACACCAAGTAAGTGAGAAGTCAGCTTAATCATCGTCTCGCGCCCCCCTCACACCCCAGGCCTAAACCACATGACGATTACCCCAGGATGTTGGGCACCCCCCCTCCCCCACAGGCAGGAGCTTCCGTGCCTGGAATATGTTAACCTCAATTTTGAAGAGAACTCTTTCTCTCATCCTCCATGTTTCCACGTAAACCATGGTGATATTTTTTTGTATAAATAATATATATATATATATATATATATATATATGAATGATACTGTGCGGTCGTGCGGCAGCGATCACGGGCCGTCGATCACGGGTCCATCGCATCGAACGGTCGGGGTGCGATTCACATCGACTGTCGGATGCGATGGACCCGCGATCGCGACCGCACGACCGCACCGATCGCACAGTATCATTCATATATATATATATATATATATATATATATATATATAAAAGACAAATTCCACGTCAAGTTTTCTATGTACAATCATATAATATATTTTTGAGGGTGCAAAACTGCAAAGTCATTATTTGCATTACATACGCGTAGAAGAGTCCAGCCGCCGCCAATACGAAATTAGACGGGGGGAAAAAATTCCAACCGTTCGTATCACAATGTTTTGGTGAGTGGACGGTCAGGATTCTCTCTTAGAGGACCACGTGCGATATAATCTCCTCCGAAGAATCACCAAAGCCATAGAAAACTCGAAAAGCTATCCAGAGACCAGAAATCCCAAAACGTCTGCAAATCTCTCTCTCTCTCTCTCTCTCTCTCTCTCTCTCGCAGGTGATCTCTCTCTCACACTCAATTTTTTTGGTTTCTTTCGTTTTTTTTTTGGATATGTTTGTTTTGTTTGAATTGAATCGATGAAGATTTGATTGGATAATTAGGGTTTTTTATTATTTTCTGGATTCTCTTCGTTTGATCTGGTTTTTGTTTTTGGGAGGGGTTTATACGGATCGGAATCGGTTGTTTTACGGATTATTTGGTTGATTCAATTGCGAGTGTGTTGGATTGGTGAATTTTTGGGTTAGATGGGTTGTGAAGGGATTTTTTCTATGGTATTGCTGCGATGTGGGCCTGGCATTTGCTTAGGATATCTTCTGAATTGGATTTTTTTTATTGTGATTGATTTTATTTATTTTTTTGTGAAATTGAGGAATATGAGATAGAATTTGATACTGGAAGTTCTGAATTATGTTATTTATTTTGGGTTCTGCTTTATAAAGGTTTGCTTGTGAAATATGTGGATTTGCTGATATTGTCCTTTGAGAATATGCAATATTTATGAATATTTTGTGATCCATTGTATGCATGAAAGGATCCATGTTTTGAAGTAAAGTTTGACTTTGTTGAATTTCTTGACCAGTTATGTTGATTTTGATGAAAAGTAAGATGTTTCGAGGCATAGCAATTCATGACGAACTGAAATAATTTTCTCTATAATGATTTGTGTTAGATGAATTATCGTGATAAGTTGATAACATTTCAGACATGTAAAAAGTGTTGGTTATTACTTGATCAATGCTATATGATACTGAAGCACTATAGCCCAAAGAAAAATATTTAAAATTTAAAAAAGAAAAACACTGGGGGGGGGGGGGGGGGGGGACACTATAGGGGTTGACCCTACAGTAGATATCTCTTCTACCGTGGACCAACCATAAACTTGTTTTCTTCTTTTATTATTTGTATGTTTTGGGAATTCTCTTCCTTTTAATAAAATCGAGACCTGATGCCTATCATTTCGTAAAAAAAAGGTGCTTTTTTTACAAATCCTGGGTTACAATTAGCCTATTGAAAAGTTCATGAGGACCTGTATTGTCGCCTTGCGATTATGATTTTTTTTTGTTCGTCTTTGAATGCTACATGATTCCACAAACCGATTCTTTGTTCCAATTTGACTAGGTTTCTTTTTGTGCAAAGAAAATCTGGCCTTAAATATTATGCGGCTTCCAATGAAATGGTTGCGTTTTGAATGGGTGATTCCGAAATTGATTGTGTGTGGGCTGAAAGGAAATTCTGGTTTTGTTTGAGCTGAAGCTGATTTGATTTGTTTGATCAACAAAATTTCATTGCATGAAGAAATTCGTTCTTGTTCCTGATCAGATTTTCTTTTTTGTCTGCTGATTTGCAGATATCAGTCACCAGCATCTTCACCCATCTGCTTACAAGTTCTTTATCGAGACAAAAATTTCATAGGTTGGATGATCTATGAATCCTTGATTTATTCTGTATTAGTTGCTCAAGACTTGAGCGAAAATCTACAACAGTCACTGGTCCAATTAGGGCTGGTATTGAAATTCAACCACGGCTCCAAGCAAAGAAGCCCACAACAAAATAAGAAGGGGAGAAAAATGCTCAGAAGGCTTTCCTAATTTTTTGCTTGCGTCCCCTTCTTTTCACGGTGGTCGGGGTGCCCTTCCTTCGGCGGGTGGGCATCCAGCAGATTTGACTTGCCTTGCCGGTGGGGGGCACTGATATCTGCTTAGAGTTCACTTTGCTGCTTAGGTTTTCTTTTTCCTTTGTGAGATTACATATAGGTTGTCAAAATGGTTTCGGTCAATGCATTTGAAGATGAATATTCCCCGCTGAATCAGAATGGTGGTCTTGAGCATTTCAGAAGCCTTTCAGTCCCTTTAAGAGGTCTGTGTATATTTCAGCTTGTTCCTTTATAGGGAAATGTCAAATTATATATTTCTTTTTGCTGAGTAGTGAATTTTTGCTCATTTCTTTGTTTTGTTTCTGTATTCTATGTTTAATATTTATGTTCTTGAATCTTGATTATTTCCTATGCATAACTGCAATTTGGTTGTTTCAAATATTTATGAAGTGATATTTTTACAACTACCTTTATGAGTTGTCTAGCATGGGTGTTGCATATATCATTCCAATCTACTACATCTTATGGTACTGCTACAATGTTACAAATGTTTTGGATGATGTACAGTTCATTTTTTTCCTGTACACTTTATCCAAGTTATGCAGAAATGATTAATAATGTATAAATAGTGTTATTCATTATCTGATGAAAATCACTCGAGATTGATCTGATAAAGCTATAATGCAATGGTGAAATATAGTAGTTTATAAATTTTTTTCCAGATTCAAGTTAATTTGGGGAATATGAAATCTAGTTGGATCAGTTTATATGTTTTATGAGGTCAATTAGCATGGCTACTCAATGTTTGTGTATGCTTCATTAATTGATGAATGTGCATTAGCATCTACGAAAGTGAACTAGGTTCAAAATGCATCTGACTTGATTATTTGCCAAATAATGATTATATATAATTATTAAAATCTGAATTTTTATCAATTCTGTGTTTTTATGGTTCCATTTCTCACAAGTGTATACCACAAGCCATTTTTAAATGTTAGTTGATGGATTATTGGTGCCCTTAAATTTTGGAGTGACTATTTGTTGGATTGCTTCATGGCTTAACCCATGGGCTGATGGATGGGGCCATATTGCACTATCATATTGCCATGTGCTATTCCTTATTTTTTTCCAGTAGTAAGCTTGCTTTTTGAAAATAAGTGGCTGCAAGCCATCATTTGTTCAGTGCCATGCAAGCTTCATATTTTTCTGTTGTCAGAAAATAGTCATTTCATGCTTGCATTTATTGTTAGAAAATAGCATAAATGCTTTTAGAAAATAGTGTTGATTGATGGAGATTTTAACAAGCTAAATGCATCATGTAATGGTATTCCTCTTAGGAAGCTACGCCGTTTGAGAACAAGATTCTGTAATGAAATTGTTTAGTAATCTGGATATTGTTACGAAAGTGGAACTAAATTTTTAATTTTTCTTTCTTATCTAGTTCTTTGTATATTTTGACATGCTATCTTATGATAGCAGTTACATTATTTTTAGCATAATTTGTCTATTTTAAATTGTTTTTTCAATGCAAAGTGGATCTTGCAGCATGATATGCCGTCATTAGATTTTTGCTTTAATTTCTCTAAATCCCTGTCTTCTAGACTATTCATTCATCAACTCTTGGATGTATAGGTAATTTGTCAAAATTTAAGTTTCCTCTTTACCTGATTGGTGAGATTCGATGCGTGAGTGAAAATGATGGTGAGAGAGGGCTCATTTGTGCTTCTGAGCAAGAGAACACTCTAATGGATCCTCTTCTACTTGCTCAGGTAACCCACTATAAGTAATGTTGTAAATGTCTTACCCTGTCTGTGTTTCTAATTTTTGGTTAAAATTTCCAGTGGGAAGATCGTGCTTGGAAAGGTCTGCTCAAATACGATGTTACTGCCTGTGAAACTAAGGTAGCCACTGCCCGACTTCTATTGATATTGTTAAGTATAGTGCAGTAGAGGTATTGATAGCCCGAATCTATAATTTTATCTCTTATGCCCACGCAGATCATTGATGGTGAGAGAGAGTTAATTGCTCAGCTAAATGAGGGCTGGGATCTGAGCTCTTTTACAGAGATTGAGAAGAGCAAATTCCAACCACTGAACTCATCCAATTTTAACTGCTTAACTCATTGTGAGCACATACTTTTCTGCGTTTCAAGTCGGGAGAATGCAAACTCTGAATTCATTCCTTCAGCTGCAGTTCCTGATGATGCTGTAATGGTTATTGTTAATGTAAGTTTCAAAATTGGTTTTTTTTTCCTTGTAATATTTAGTGTTGAGCTTCGATTTTTTTTTTTTGGTAGGTAAATGCTGGGACTTGAACCCATGAACTCTTGGTTGCAAACATTTTTGTCAACCACTGAGCTATGGGTCCAAGCCCCTTGAGCTTTGCAGTTTTCTCATTACAGGATATTCTTTTTTGATACAGAGAAACCCAATCGAGTATGGTCATGTTTTTTTGGTGCCATTGAGTTCCCATAACTGGCCTCAGAATCTGGATGATAGATCCTTAGAGATGATTTTGAGAATATCGGTTGAAGTAAACAACAACTGTTTCCATGTCTTTTATGACCACCCTGCAACTTTGTGCGTGGATAAAGTACATTTTCAGGTATTCGCTTGCTAGTTTCTTCATCAAATCCTTCTACATTGACATGCTTTCAATGTGCTTATCAATAAGCAACAAAAGCGATTTTTCTCTGTTTTTTCGTGTAAATGATTCATATAGGACATTGCGTCTTATAATTGACCAAAGTAGAGGTGAGTGAAGACGTGAGAGTATACATTTTGTATTGCTCTAGTGTGAATGTGTGAGACAGACACATTCAAGTCCCAATACTAATCTTCATTTCATTTAAAACTAAATGCATATGAGGGGTAAGAGATTCTTTCTAAAGATATCATCACATGTTCTCGTTATTTAAAATTTACTTCTTAAATATGATGGTTGTTTCTGTGTAACTTCTGCTGGCATATTTTCAATTTAAACCAAAGCCAAATGTACAACACGTCTTACTGGACTTTTATCCATATTAAGTAACTTTGATTACAAATTTGATTGGAGATTGTATATGAAAATTCACTCTGAGGATCTCTCTACATTCACTGACCATCATTTAATATACATACTAGCTGATGTATGTAAATATGTTTTCTAGTTTTTATTATTTCTATGAGTTGATGTGCACTCAATAATTTTTTTTTACCTTAATCGATTGGCCTTTATCTTCTATTCAGAATAGGGACAAAAGCCCAAAATTGGGAAATACAAAGAAAAGAAAATGAAATGTGCACTCAATAAATATCTTTTTCGTTGCATTAGCCCAGGAAATTTGTCTTTTGAAGCTGAAGGATACCATATTCAACCTTGTTACATATATCTTTTGCACACCTGGAATGCTGCATAAATAAGAAATAGCAATCCCATTCCATAATTTAAAAGATGCAAGGGAAGGCCATATCATGGATGTTAATCTTTAATGGCTAGTTTGGCAAGAGGTTAAGGTTTTGAGGGTAAGTTATTCTAATTTTAGGGGATAAAAAGTCCATCAATTTTGTTCATTTTCACATTTGTCAAAATTGGGACAAAAAGTGGGGATAAATGTTATTCCAGTCTTTAGGTGGAAAAAAATCCCCATTTCCATTTCAAAATTGGGACAATTGTCTGCACTTTATCCCGATTATTTTTTATATCCCTCTTCCTCGCTTATCTCCACAATTACTTCTTATTCCATTACTTATTCCCTTGCCAAACTAGCCCAAATAGAGTTTCTGCGGTTTATTGATTTGTTCCAGAAGGAAAACAAAAGATGGAGAAGGGGGTACGAAATGATTTTTTATGAAAGAATAATCTAAGTTAATTTGTATAAACTGAAAATATTACATCATTGATCGGGTTCTTCATTAGCCTCCTTTTTGCATTTAATCATTGTGGTCTGAAAATATGTATTTGTTTGTAGGCCTGCTACTTTGCAAACCTGTTGCCTGTGGAATTTTTGCCAGTTGTATCTGTGTATGACCGCTTCCCAGAGAAGGGAGTACGCATCAGCGAGGTTGCAAATTATCCCATGAAGGCTTTGGTGTTTGAGGCTGGGCAGAGTTTGAAAGTGTTTGTTAAAGTGGTCGCAAAGATATGCTCTTATCTACAGGACCAGAGCATTCCATTTAATTTGCTCATCACTGATTGCGGCAGGAAGATCTTTTTGTTTCTTCAAGTGAGTCTACTCCATCTCTTCCAATGAAATATTCATAGGAATGTCTAATGCTAAACCCAATCCATCCATATTGTCAATCCATCCATATTGTAGCAATTGTCCCGGGAATTCACAGTAATTCTTGTTTGGGTTGGGTGCAATCATGCTGCTCTGACCCATTATTTACAAACCCATAAATCTACATGCTTAACCTCTGATACATGGTTCCATTTCAGAAAACCTTTGATACATAGTTGTCTAGGCGGCCAGGCGAGCTTCCGGCACTTAATTACACATGTATTTAATTCTCTATCTATTCATGCTTCATTTTTTTCTATGAGTGAATCTGAGATGAGAATGTTATATATAAATGAAAAGATAAGGTGGGAATACAACCTAGAGAGGGTTGGGGGGAGGGGCGCAAATTTACTACTGAGTTACTACTTAGACGTTGCTGGTCAGACACCAAAAAGAAAAAAAAGAAAAAAAAGAAGAAGAGAAATCAATACCCTGATGGTCGTGACCCATGTGACTATTAAAATTGTTTGATCAAAGTACTTTAATGGACATTTTGACTTTCTCTGTCGCAAGTCAATGTATGATGTATTCGAAAAAGTTAATTTTTGTAGTTAGGTTTTTTAGATAAAAAAAAACAATTAGTTTAGCTATTTATGTTTTTGTTGTTTTGATTTGCTAGTGTTTCAATCTCACCCTTCTATATAAATTGTTCAAGTCCATTAAGTGTCCATCTAGACACTTATACAGGACCTCCTAATGAACAAGCTGGTTAGGTGGACAGACGCTTTGTCCCATATAGATTGCCTAGCTGCCTAGGCATCGCCCAAACAATGATGCTTTGATATAATGTAAATTTTGGAAATGCCTATTAAAAATGTATACTTGTGTTGCTTTGATTCTCTATCATGATTATATTATAACAAGTTGAATTTTGGATGAAATAAATCAGGTGACCGATCTGGCTGCTGGGAGAAGTCTGTTCGCCTGGGAATGTGGGGGTCACTTTATTTTCAAGTCCAGACATGATTTCGATCGGGCCTCGGAGGAGGCTGTTGTGAAACGCATGGTTTCTGCCTCAATTGATGACAGGAGCTTTGAAGTTCTGAAGAAGCTCTTTTGCGGCATTGCCGATAAAATTGCTTGTTAGGATCAAAGATAACCATATGCACAGAAGTATATACGCAATCTAATGGTAGTATTTCATTGCACATTAGATATTGAAAAGTGCTTCTGAAACTTCATTATTCAGTTTATGTGTGCTTGTGTGGAGAAGTTTGTATAATAAAAAAAACTCCAAAGATTTGGAAACTACTTTCCATGCTTTATTGCATTGGGGGAGCTGGGAGCATCTATTTGATGCTGAATGCTCTGTATATCATTCTAAAAATAATGTTGATGTGAATGAATTGATGATCAGATCGTTTATCCATCACTGTTTTTGACTTGGTGTTCTATTGTATTGGTTAGGTTCATAACAATTACTACAAGTATATATTTTGTCAGGTAACATATTTGTTTTTTTAGTAGAAATGGAGTGCATTCTATTTGTTTTTATGTGCTTCATTTTTGTGAGGATATGTATTTTATTAGATAAGAATTGTTTTAAATAAATGGCAAAAGATACTGCAAATAAGGATTGTGGATTATAAATCACAACTGAAACCAGAACGAAATGATGGAAATGGTCATGATGAAGAAAAAATAAAATATGTCAAATTTTATTTTATGTTGTTTTGTAGACCACTAATCCGCACTCAACTAATCCAGTATACATTAGGTTACTTATTATGATATTTTTTTTTCTGTAAAAAAAAATAATATATTCATTTCAATTGAATATGTATTTCTTTTGTGGAGGGATGCAATATGTACGTCAACCTTTAAATCTAATCTCGCATTCTGTCTCATTTCAGTTTTTTTTTTGTGTGAAGAGAACTAAAAACAAGAAAGTGCAGAAGCATAAACAGGTAATCGGACCCCAAAACATAGGGGCCAACTAGGAAAACCTAGGGAATCACACTGTGGTAAAAATATCTTCCTTGAACTAGCTTGACCGCGCTTGCACCCACACAGAATTTAACCCAATCTGTCTCATTTCAGTTTATTTGAGTATATATTTTATTTTTTATGAAAAAATTAAAATATTTTGAGATTGTAAAATGGATTTAAAAAAAAATTCAATGTAATATTTTTCAACTAGACTGCATAATTCAGGTTGGCTAGGGTCCACATGCTAAATTGTCAAACCTTAATCATTGAGTTGGTCTAAGATCATATTTGAAAATGAGTTTAGACATCAACTTTTTTTCAAGCCAGGCTTTAAACAAAGTTTGGAGGAGTAGTCTCTCCGCAGAATTTAAATATACTAGTTTTAGTTATCTTTTAAGTAAAATTGTAGTTTTTTCTATTTAAAAATGGGCACCGAGACTCCAGCTTTCTGTGAATTTAAAGCACCCCGAACCTGTTATCAAACTAGTCGATTCTCGAGTCCATTTTATCGTCTAAAATGCACACCCCATATATTTTTATTTTTTTAAAAAAATCATATATACCATGAGGTATGTATTTTTATAAAATATAAAGTATATATAATAATGAATTGAATGATATTATTTATAAAAAATGTGGATTTTATTTTTAATAAAATACGTATATCCCTGAGTAAAGAAAAAATGTATGACCATATTTTAGAATGTAAAATGATGTGTACAGACGCCGCGCACTCTCTCTCGCCACTACCGCCTCCGGTTTTGTCCGACCAACCGAAAAACCCGAACCAGTGAAGGTCCTTCACTTTTTGAGGAATTCGATTTCCGACAATGCCCCCGAAGTCGTCCAAATCGAAGGACCAGGTCGTCGAGCGTCCGATCCTCGGCAGTTTCTCCACACACCTCAAGATCGGCATCTTGAGCTCTCTTTGTCTGCCCCCCCTTGAATTCCGATGGTCTTGGTTGATGATTATGAGTTGATTCTGCTTCGTGGTTGCATTTGTATGTGAAACGATGAGAAATTGTTATTCCGTTATTTGGAGCTTTGATTTCCCTGTTTTGCAAATTAAAGGCCCTTTTGATTCGTCGTGTTTTCTGTCCTTCGTTGCTTTGGTTTGAATGTGTGGGGTCTGTTGGACATCACTCAATAATTTTAAGGCCACCCAATTGTTTGAATTGTTTTCCTTGCTTTACTTTCTTTCTGACGAGTGCAGTTTTTCTTTTTCTTTTTTTTTATAAACAAAGTCTTTGCTTTGTGATTTGTAAATGCATTCTCTGCTTAATTGGACATGCCTGGGTGTGGGCCTTGTGATCCCTTTTTTTTTTTTTTGAAAATCTTTTTTTTTTTTTTTAAAAAAAAGGGACTTTTTTGCAGCCATTCATGTAGACATTCACTAATGCAATATAGGAAATCACTTAATGCAGTTGATACTCCGCTATGTTACGATATACTCTATTTCAAAAAACGTAACAATATTTTTGGAGTTCAGAGTTTGGGTTTTTGTATGCTCCTCGAAGAGCTTCTGTTGTTATTAATAGAATTCAGGTGATCAATTTGTCTTTTCATCCAAAAAATATTACCTGAATGCATTCTCATTTTATGGTAAAAGGGTACATGTCATGTGGAATTCGGACACGAGATTGAATATGGCACATGTATAGTGATTTGTATCATGACAAGTTAATTGAAATGGGTGTTTGTGTTAACAACTTAATATGAATTGGGAGTGTCCGATATGGCTCTGAAACTCGGACTCAGATTTTCCCTGTCCAAAGAAATCATTTCCAGGTGACTATCATTGAACCCCTTCTCACAAAGCGTTTCATTGTCCTGTCATGTTGATTGCATCATGCAGAGTGGGTGGTGTGTCAGCATTTATCTACTGATCTAGTTCACTAGTTTTGTTTCTACTCTTTGTAAGTGGTGAGGCTTGACCTTAGTGCATACTGCTTGTTTTTTAGGTTGGGTTGCCTAATGTCGGGAAATCAACTCTGTTCAACACACTTACAAAGTTATCTATACCTGCGGAGAACTTCCCCTTTTGTACGATAGAACCCAATGAGGCGCGGATCTATGTTCCTGATGAGTGGTTCGACTGGCTGTGCCAGCTTTACAAGCCAAAGAGTGAGGTTTGTGATGCTGAATTTTTTTCGCAACTATTTTCTCATTGGAGGCTTTCCTATGTGGCTATGTGACATGTTTCCATTATATATATATATATATTTTATTGTTGGGGGGGGGGGGTTGATTTAGAGCAGAACAACATTTGTTTTTGAACAAGGGTGGGATAACACCTCCAGAATTTTATTTACAGAACAGGGATGGTAAAAAGGATATGCGGGGTGGGGTGTAAAGGACAGGAAAAAAAAGTAGAAGATTACAAAGGGTATAAAGGTCCTATGTCAAAGGGAATGAACCGTCCTGATTTAGGAAGAGAATTGAGATACCTGCAATGTGAGACCGCCAAGACTCGACCATTGAGACACTTAATAAAACTGTCCCACTTGTTCTGCATATGCTTACTTCCCTTGAAACAATTTCACATTTCCAGTCAGCAGTTTATCCGAGCAAATGGCGTGCAGGATAAGATTTATTAGTTCTGTTTTTCCGACTTTGCCCATCTCCTTGTTGAAGGGATGAACGAACATCCATATGTGGTGCGTGGACATGGATTGAAAACTGCCCTCTTAACCCAATATAGAGAGAGCCTATTCCACATGTCCTTCTGAAAGGGCACTGGATCAGCATATGGTTGATGGCCGCCTTGTCCTGCTAACAATGCACATCTTATCTCACCATCTTGAACCCATTTGTTTCACCTGCAAGCTAAAGTCAGGACTTTGTGTGGTGATTCGATGAACCATCTTTTAGCTTACCAGCTGTATAGATCCTTGATTGAGGTTTCCCACCGTCCATCAGCCCTGAATAGAAAGACTTCACATATTTTTTCTTGTATCTGGATAGGCGAAACATTTTTTTTCCTAAACCATTTGGCTTTATAATGGCAAATAAACTTACCAATAAAGCCTGGGAGATGAGAGGAAGGGGAAAAAAAGAGTATGTGACATAAATAATGTCCTGTCCAGAATGCTCATATTACTGTTTTACTCCCCGAAATTATAGT
This sequence comes from Acorus calamus, assembly GCA_030737845.1. NCBI lineage: Eukaryota > Viridiplantae > Streptophyta > Magnoliopsida > Acorales > Acoraceae > Acorus > Acorus calamus. The sequence continues at coordinate 28,017,197 of CM060868.1, read as the reverse complement.
TATCTATGACTTTCATCTCACATGCAGGTCTCAGCATTCCTTGAAATACATGACATAGCTGGACTTGTACGAGGGGCACATCAAGGAGAAGGGCTAGGGAACAACTTCTTATCTCACATTCGCGCAGTCGATGGAATTTTTCATGTTTTAAGTAAGTATTTCTTTTCCTCTAGATTGAGTGGTATTTGTCGTGATTCAAACCATAGCTGGGGGCTTTTGTAATTTGTATTGTGAAATTTATTTGACAGAATATCACACATGGTGCCAGTTTATACAATGTTTTTGGTTGACGGGTTCTCATAAAACAAGTCCATCAACCGACTGTTATTTATATGCATATGAATTTCACAGCCATATAATCAGGAATTCAGAGTTGTTATTCATAAAATAGATTCTTTCTACAAGCATGAGGATCAGTCCAGGAAAAAACTTTTTTGCATTCTGGTCTATTGCATCATGGTTATTCATTATCATGAATTTATATTTGCTTCCTTACCAATGATTTAATACATTTTATTTTTAAAAAAATCTCAATTACTTGCATGTACATTTTAATATTTATTTAATAATTTATTTTGTTTGTCGTAGCGATCATACTTCCATAACGCTCATCAATGCCATTTTCATTTTTCATGTGTGATTTATGGTCTCGGTGATCTGCATCATCACTCATTTTATAATTCTATTCAACTTCCTGTAAATATTTTCCTCAAAAAAAGAAAAAACTCTTTTAAATATCCAACAAATAGTCAAATTTGATAGCATCCGCAGAACTGGTGGGATGCTAGTTGCATTGACCAACTATATATTACTAGATACTATTTGAATGGTGAAGTCATTGGGAACTTGGAAGATAGATGCAATTTTGTACTAATAGCATATATTATTGCATATTAAGAATACCAAGTTGAATCTGTGAACCTTCCATGACTTTAGTTTTCTTTTCAGGATAATTTAAAGAATTTTTAATGTCCACCCATTTCCTCAAAAATAATGTTCTAGATTCTTTTGGATTTGTTGTTTAGTCTTTTTCCCCTTTGAGGAAAGGTGGGAGCTCGACATTTAAATTCTATTGTATAAAAAAGGTACAAGCTTGAACCTCCAGACAAAGGGAAAAGATTCCCTATAAATAGAAAAGAAATGGAGATCTAAATTCTCTAAGGACGCTATACAAAAGAGCAGCACCCAAAAGCCCTTAGCAGTCAAGCATCATCTGGCCATATGAAGGCACCCAATCCCTTTTCCACTCACTATCCACTGAGTCCTCTTCGGAGTGCATGTCTGGTTATCTGATAAAAATATTGCCTTACCTGAAAATTATCTAATTGCGTGTTGGGTCTATATATTTATCCTTCCTGAAAGTATTATATTCACTAATACTTCCAATTGGGCTGTTATTGTGCACTTGGAATTTACTACAGTCAATGTATTGACTTTGTAAGATCTTTATGCAATGATGGTAGTTCTTTAGTTTTTTTTAGATAAATGGTAGTTCCTTAGTAATTTTTATGCATCAATTGGATTGGATTTTCTTATCCATGTTTTATAATTTTTTGTTTTCAAATGTCTTAGTATTGACATTAACACCCTAACACTTCTCATGAAGCCTTATGTATATTGTATTGTTATTATGCCTTTTTTGTTACATTTTATTTGAACATGTTTCATCAAATAATGTATCCCAGGTTCCATGTAAAAATCAAATGCTTTTAGTTTTTATCATTTATTTATTTATTTTAGTTTTGGCATTTTTCAACCTGCTTCCAACATGTCACCTTAATGTTGGTTGAGGAAAAATCCAATGTCAATACCAACACAAGCATGTGGAATGGCCGAGGGATGGAGGAAGAGGTGGGATCGCTCATCTCACCTTTTCTTCCAGCTCTCAGTAATGTGCCAGGAGTGGTGGACAAGGCACCTACAAAAAAAGCCTCGGTGGTATCATGTAATGGGGTTGTGCACCCGTGTTTTTTAATCAGATATTCAAATTCATATATCCATCTCAGAAAATGTTAACGAGTGAATAGTCTAAAACACTGAATAAAATAAATTTTGGTTGTCCTAAAATGTGGATAATGTTCCTCAATGGCTAAAACAATTGTTCAACATAACACCTGCAATTCACATGGTTCATTTATTAATATCTAATGTTTTTTATGCATAAAACCTGCTTTGATCTAGCAGTGTTCGAGTTATCTTTTACGTGCAAGATATATTATATTTAGGATTCCTGATCAACTTCAAATCTGTTTAAACAGGTGAATATGAATGAGAAAGATTATCAAAGAAAAAAGAACAAGTTTCTTCCCAAGATCCATGCATGGTAAAATTACTTACTAGTGTGCTTGCTTTTAGATCTTGATCGATCTTTCTCATAGCTGTAAATATACTGTATTTTTCCATATTCATTATCCCATTATATAAAATCTATAACATTATGTTGACTGATTGGTGCATATTTTTTATACTCCTTTTGTGGGTTAGTCATAAACTTTATTTATTTTCTATATTTGCATTGTGGAGAGTCCTTGTTTTTGCCTTTTTTTTTTGCTTTTATCATGATAATTTTCCTTTTTATCATTTATTTGTGAGTTGAATGACTTGCAGGGTTCAAGAGCATGGAGGTGAACCTATCATTCCTTTTAGCTGTGTCCTGGAGAAGAATCTTGCGGATATGCCCAAGGATGAAGCTGCTAAGTATTGTGAAGAGAACAAGTTGCAAAGGTAGGTTAATCTTTATATAGTGGCTCATCCTGATTTTTTTTTAAATTGGATGCATGATCTGGGTGGTTGACTTAATTGGTTGGATATGTCTATATTTTCTACATATTAATTGCTAAGGTTAATCATTAAGCAGTATATGAATTAAAGCCAATTTTTCTCAAATAATTCCCCATGTTCTATGTTAGATGGTTAACGAGGAAGGAGGTATTTTTGGAGCATTTGGTTATCAAGGAATGAGGGTGTCTTCACAGGGTGTAGACTTTACATAGAAAATATTTGGAGAACATCATGATGGCTGAAAGATTGGGGGATAATTACATCGGTGTAGAATTTATAAGCTTCTAAAAGGAAGGGAAACTGGATGGAGCAGAGAGTTGAACTGCCAATTTTCTTTTGTTTGTGGTCTGGTAGATCTCTGGCCCACTATGTTTTACATCTCTGGCCCACTATGTTTTACCTGGAGTTTGTGACAATATTTTATTAATGAAATTTTGGTAAATGCATCTTCTTGTTGAGCGTTGGGTAAGATGAATAAATTGTCTGACACAAGTTTCTGCTTCAGGCAGAATGGGATTTTGAATGACTCTATGATGCAGGAGATGTGTCTTCTTGTTGGGCATAACATGTTTCTATTGTCTGACAGCTCTAGCACTAGGTAAGGGATATCCTTGTTACATAAAGCTAGGCAATTGTCTCCATTTCTTGTTTGAAGTTATTACCATATGCCTCTTAACATCAATTAATCATGTAAATGAAGTGTTAACTACCTTTTAAAATTGCAATCAGAACCATTTAACTTTTGTTTAATACAAATGAGTGTTTTAACTGAATGTTTTGCTAAATTTTCCTATGTAATTTTACCAGTAGAAGAGTTTAGGCATTGACCATACCCATTGCAATACAAATTATCGTGTTTGAGTTTGATGTTCATGTTGACCTGATTATTTGTTGTGGTAAAAAGCTGATAATCAATTTGGTTTCATATTGGTGCAGTGCTCTACTGAAGATTATATAGACTGGATTTTCTGCAATTAATCTTATATATTTTTTCACTGCTGGCCCAGATGAGGTAATATTTTTACAGATGAGGCATTGCCATTTCTGGATTATCATTTGTTTTCCATATATTTTAGTTGGCTAGGAACTTATGATTGGATTCTTGTTCAACCATTCTTTATTTGTTCATCAACTTACATCATGTAGGGGAGAAGGTAAGGCTTTTGGTTTGGTTTCAACAAAGATTCTAACTATCCTTCCAATAATTGGGCATGATTATGTATGTGACAGTGAATAAGATGTAAAGTCTATATGCTAGGCAGAGATTGCTTTGACGTGTATTTATTTCCATCCAGATCATTCTTTGGACTTGAAATTTTTTGAAGCTTATTCCTAATGAAAATTGTAGTTGTCAGATGAGCACTACTTTTGCATCTGTTGGATAATGTCAAGCTATTTAAATGACACGTGATGTTTACAAAATCAACTATATTCTACTAGTAAAGCAATTTGCTGGCACTCAAGTGACTTGCTATAATTCACTAAACTTTTTTTCTGAAGGATTACAGAAACTATAAACTGCTTTCTTTAGTTGGTCATAAATGAGATGCATCATCTTCAATTTATGATGCATAATGCTTTAATTTGAATGCAGTAGTTCGCAGCTGTATGATTTAAGACTAATCATTTGCTTCATATCTATTATTTGTCTGAACTGTTACAGGTTAAATGCTGGCCGATAAGACGGCATACAAAAGCTCCTCAAGCTGCTGGTGCTATCCATACTGATTTTGAGAAAGGTTTTATATGTGCTGAGGTGAATTCTCTGCTTGCTTCATCTGATCCCATTGGATGCATTCTTTTGTCAAACAGATGCAATACTTACATCTAGATTCTTTCCCTTTCTGTTGTTTTGTGAGATGGCAATCTTGATAAGCCAACTATATGCAAACAGATTCATCCCCACGAATTCTCTGAATAACTTCATATGTTTTGAAAATTCAACTGATGTTTATTATTTGAAAATTTTCAGTGTAATCAGAAGTAATCCATAATCCATGATAATAGGTTGATGATGACGTCTTTCGATTTTTCAAGTCGTGCAAAAGTTCACCTGTAGCTTTTTCCAATTTTTAAACCACCGTGAACTTCGAGGAGATCAAAGGTTAATGACATATTAAGCATCTACTTCTTTTTATGTACTTGTAATTGATGTAGACTGTCAGGACAATATATGTTTTTCTTGTTATCTCGGCCTCAAGAAAGATGTTCAAGTTGTGAAAAGAATGACTGGAAACACCTATTCTTTTTTGTCTATGCTTATGATAATTGTTTCTGGATATTTATTGGTTTCGACTTGAAGACAAAATCTTCTACTATCCGACAATACCAAAAGCTCTCGCAGGATCCGATTGACCATTGTTTTATTTCTTTTTCATTTTTTAATCTAATGATGAATGTTGCCTCCAGGTTATGAGATTCAATGAGCTCAAAGAACTGGGGAGTGAATCCGCAGTGAAGGCATGCTGTTGCATTGATGATTTTAATTGGAAGTTATATAATTGAATCATAGAATAAACTTTTTGGCTCGCAGTGGCATAGGTTTGATAAGCATATTGCATATGACTTGGTGGTGGAATATTTTGACCTTTTCTTGTCCTTTGTGCAGGCCACGGGGAAATACAAGCAGGAAGGCAAAACTTATGTAGTTCAAGATGGGGATATAATATTCTTCAAGTTCAATGTCTCAGGGGGTGGGAAGAAGTGATCTGATCTCTGTTGAGGTGAATCTTCCCTCTCAATTGAAAATTTTCAATGTTGTTGCTGCTAAACGCTTAGGTTTTCATTATTTTATGTAATGTAGGTAATTCATATAGCTATAGTGTTTTCATGCAGTTTTACGTAGCTAAGCAGTTAATGATTATAATGGATTGCATGAAACCCCATTTTAAAAGTGTTTTAGGTTTTATAATTTCCCCACTTGTAATACTGCTTTTTCAGCAGAGTCAGGACAAGCAATTTTCATTAGATTTTGTGTAGTCTTAGATGCCAAATGTTTTGCAGTGTAAATGTAGTGTTTCGAGCTGATCTTTGGGAAACAGATTTTTTTTCCTGGAATTGATGTTGTTGATCACAGAAAATTCCATCCCCTTCTAAAGTTCACTGACCTTTGTCCAATAAAAATTTTCATTTAATTATGGGTGTCTCCTCAATTTTTTATTTTTGAAGATATATATTATATAATGAAATATGTACTTTTTACAAAAAATAAAAAGAAAAATATAGTCCAATGAACTGGATGCACTCTTTTATTGGGGCTACATATAAAAGACTGTGTGTAACAGTGCCCTTTATTGAATAATCTACTCTCTTAATCTTTTTAGAACTATTGGATTTGAACAATGTTTTGTCTGGTTGTCATGCTTAATGCGCATTTCTAGCATTATCTAGTTGATGAGATAAGAATACGAAAAAATGTTAGCATGGTATTAATAATAGACAATATCAAATATACCCATGAAAGTTAGATCTTAAAGCAAGCATCAAGAAACTAAGTATAGACTATAGAAAGGATATGTCAAGATATAGACTCATGTCCCTCCCCACATAATGCTACTAGTTTCCAATTTGAATGCATTATTTTGTCCATATATGATTTCTTTGGCTCAGAGCAACATATAAAGTTACAAACTCTTGTTTCTCTCCACATAATACAACAAGAACTTATTAGTCAGAACTTTTTAGTCCCCGTTTGGGATTTGGAATAAGGACTTGATATTACGGGATCCAAAAAGCATGTTCGTTTATTTTGGATAAAATCCGATAGCTACGCTTGGATAAATCATCATAGGTTTTGATAGTAATTCTAAGAGGGGTTTTGGAACAGCCTATTCATACCTTATACACCAAAAATTTACAACACTAAACAAGAAAATTGTAACGAAATTTAAATTATCCAGAAAACTATCTATCCCAGAATAGCAACCTATCCCAAAGAAGACTGTGTTGCACAGTTGCACTCCAAACGGAGGGATAAGAAGGCACTGTTGCACTCCAAACGGAGGGATAAGATGTGAATAATTTCTTTAAAAAAATCACCTGTGGTGATCATTTCACATTCACCTAATTTGTCTGATTCATATAGTGGATGCTTGTGATCAATAATTGCTCAACATGTTCCATCACTTAAAAGCATACAATCTGAACAGCCTTGTCTCCAATGTTTGTGCGCCTTGGATTCTACTGGACATTATTTAAGAGGGATAATCAAGTTGGGTTTATTATTTTTTTCTTGGGTCATATGAGTGACAATAAATTGTTTGGAATCATCATGGTTGATCCTTAGCTTGCTCACTGGACCGTTAGTCTTCTCTGTCAAACATTCAATGCAGATCAGGATGTGATTGTATCCCCACTTGTTTTTGTCATTGAAGAATATATTAAGAGTACTGTTACATCCAGTTTTTTTTAAATTCCAATTTCAGTCCTACATGCGTCGTCGATTAAAAATTATCGAAACATATATTCACGTTTATGAGATATATGCACCGATAGAAATTTTGAACATTTTCTATAAATCCGTTCATGCAATTAATTAGTGCATATGTTTCATTTTTTATAAAAGCATGTACCTTATTAGATGTATATAAATTTTAAAAAATTCAAAACATGTATAGACTGAAATTGGGGCTGGAAAGAAGAATTTAGGTAACATTATCAATTAAATAATTGTTTTTCTTGGGGCATATGAGTGAATAAATTATTTGGAATCCAATCATCATGGATGGTTGATCCTTAGCTTACTCACTGGACAGTTATTCTAGTCTACTCTGTCAAACATTCAATGCAGATCAGGATGTGATTGTATCCCCACTTGTTCATGTCGTTGCAGAGTACATTGAATAAAATTAATATACGAATTTTTGTTTGTTATTTAACTGTTAATATCTAGTTCATCCCTTGGAACCATATCACATCCCATGTAGTGAAGAAATAGGATAAATAATGTTTGCAGTTTGCACATATTTAGATTTTTTTTTTAAATGTATACTTATTAACTAATTAAATATATTCTTTTATAAAATATGAAGTACATACTCTTATGGCACACCCTCATGAATTAATGTATTACTTTTTTCTTAATGGAGTAAATAGTGAGATAGTGAGTATATGTTGTGATTGGTGATTTCATACACTGCACTAATTATGTGGTGACTGCAAATAAGATTGTAAGTCAACACCCATTTCGTAATGATTTAGATATCATTTGAAAATGAGAATAAGATTAATTTTTCTTAAAAAAGTGGGTGTCAAATTGTGTTTGTAGGAAGTCACACTTTTCTGGATTCCTGGAAAGCAGTTTTATGGGAAAAGATAAGTACCTCATACAAAAGCCTGCAAAGAATGAAATGAGTTTGGAGATTATGCTTCTTAAATATAATGTCCAACCATGTCTATAAACCAATTTTTTTTCCCATTAGTATATATTTAGCTAATGAAGTACATATGAAGTACATTCTACTATGAAAATGATGTATTCATATGAGTTGAATGCATATATTTTTTTCATTTTTCTAGTGTGATATAAACATGTCAACATTGATCAATTTCATACGCTTCATTCTGTGATATGGCGGGCTGCAAAATGGATGTCAATGTCCTATGCTTCTTGCAAAAGCATAATATGTGCAAACCTATTTTGAAATGGTGCCTTCCCAAAGGAGGATAGTTTGTGTTTATATAATACAATTTTTGGTTACCAAGACATTTTAACATAATAGACAAAATCTTGTTGTGTAAATCTGAGATGTCACATTTTCTTTATTTTTTTAATTATTGTATCACTAGGGGAAAAAAAAAGGATATGTAGATCTTGTGAGATTCCTCATTAAGTTATTTGATTATTTCTTAATTAAACAAAGTTGAATTATATGGGCAAGATAACAAGCTTTTCATAATAAACTAAAAAACACATTCCAAAGTATCATAAAAGTATGCTTTGGAGCACACTTGAGAGGGGTATCCAATAAATATTTTTGGCTTTGCATGGGACCTAGGAATACACAGAATATTTTTACTGGGACAAGGCACTGGTGTTGTAGACAAGAAGAGCTCCTCCAAGCAGAATTCCAGCAAGAGTGACTGCCCATATCAGAAGACCAGTGGTCCCTGCATTTCAACATTTTTAGGGAAAATTATACCCATGATATGAATGAAATGCCAAATTCACAAATGGGAGGGTCTTCTTACACACACACACACACACACACACCCCTAGGTAGCAAATGGGTTTGAACAACTTTTAAAAGTTTTGTTATTGCACAATCATACTTAATCAAATGAAAAACAACTTCAAATTATTAAAAAACAATTTTTTAGAAATATGATTTTTTATAAAGTAATTTAATAAAACTGACTTTATTTGTTTCAAAAAAATATTTTTTGTATCAAAAGTTGAATTTTTTTTTGTCAATTAAACATGTTTTTGCATAACTATTTGTAAACGCATTTGAATTTTTGATTTCTGCAAAAGCAAAAATTCGCCAAAAGGTGCTTATTGGCAAATTGTTTTCAAAAGCAAGTTTAAATAAAAGTTTTCTTTCGAACTTGTTTCCAAAGGCACCTATTGATATTAATCTACTATTGATTTTAATTGTCCTTTTATTTTTTTACTTTTTTCGCATACACTTTATTTGGATTATATTATCAATCAAATATGAATGTGAAATGAAGAAGGATTTTTTATTTCATAATTTAATCACCTCCAACATAGACGTCGCCGCTCGGTGACCATTCATCTTCATTGTAGATGGGACTGTAAATCAAAGATGAGACTCATTAAGTCGCATAAATCGTATATCCTTCCTATCAATATAGAAATCAAGAGCATGTCATATCAATATTGAAATAATTTTAGATCGACTATCAGCTTAGATAGCGTTTGAGAACACATATTAATCATCAGGAATCATACATTTTTCATTCATTTTTGAAAAATTGATTCTAAGGAAATATTATTGTGTTTTATGAAAAAATAAGTCTTATAATGACATTTATAACTAAAATAAATTGGGCTTAGCTTTCCAATTCATGAACATTTAAAAACACATTTGTTGATTTTTTATTCCTGCAAATGTAAAATCCCCACCTGTATCCATCGACGTTTGCGCCGTATTTGTCAGTGAATTGGTAAACACCCTTCCCCTGCATGCATCAAAAAAATACACTCTCTTACCTACAAAAATATGCATAGGTAATTTTATACCTACATATATACATTCATACACACACACACATAAATATAAAGAGAGATGATGCTACTCACCTTAGGCTTCCTCCCCGAAGCATCAAGACCATTCCTCAGGTTCATCCCACCTCCTGTACCTATCAAAAGAAGAAAAAAAAATCCCTCCAAATTCTCAATAAAGTTCTCTTTTCCATGTATGGTTTGTATATCATTATATTTACTAATTAAATCTTATTTTATCAATTAGAATAAGACATGAGAACAAGACCCCTAGGTGAAGAGGGGGACACTTTTGACAACTTATAAAAAAACATAGTTGTCTGAACAACGCCTAGATGTCAATCTACTTAACTTGTTTGTTAGGCAATCGTCTGGGCTGATACATGCATCTAGTTATTGTTCAGTTCATCTAGTTATAATAAATGGATCATGGGTTTGATTTATTTATTATGAATGGTTGAGATTAAAATAAGATGAATTATTGGGATTTAATCAAAATAATAAAAATATGAATAATTGTATGGATGAAAAAACTAATATAATTAAAATAATATAACTTTTTCAATATATCATTCATTAATTCATGTAAAGAAAGTCAAAATGTCCATTCATAATACATTAACAAAACAATTTTACTAATTAAATGACTCACAACCATGATTGATTTTCTTTCTTTCTTTCTTTTCATACAAGCAACAACGAATAAAGGAAGCAATATCACGCAGAAGTAATAGTTCGATAGCAGATTTGTTCCCCTAACCCCCAAGTCCCCAACCTTCTCTAGATTGCATTCCACTCTTATGCCTTTGCATTTATTTATAAATATAACATTCTCCACTCATGTTTACTTGTATATAGAAAAGTACAAAGCGTGAATAATTAGAGAATTAAGATTACTCAAGTCACATGTATGCATGTGCCTGTTTGTATGTTTTTGTGTGTATTATTACTAACCATAGGGGGTGTCTGTCTTGATCTTCTTGCCACCACTAGCAGCAACTCTGAGTGAGGTGGATGGCCTTGCAAGTGATGGGAGTCCCTTCACAGCTGACCTCTCCAATGGTAATGGGAGTGCTGGTTTCAGAGTCAGTGATGCCACCACTGAAGCCGCCATCTCTCTTTTTTGTGTTTCTTACTCTTTCTGTGATTCTTCACAAACACAACACACAAGCTTTTCTTCTGTGGGAAGGGATGTGGCATATATGAAACCAGAGGAGGAGAAATTGGTTGTGCCACGTGGAGGGCTGTGTGTGGTTGGGTGTGGATGTGGTGGGAACCTAAACACTATCTCTTTGGATTTGTTAGTTTCATGTCCCTGTAAATATGTCTATTTAGGGATCGATCCCTCCCTTTTCATATAATTTTTTAAGTTCACAAATTAAACCACCTATTTGGTTTTTAGTCCTTTCGTCGAACATCCGTCCATGCACCGTTGGTTTGTGAAATATGATTTTATTTTTAAGTTCCTGTAAACTATGTTATTTAGTGATCAATTTCTCTCTTCTTCGTATTTCATTTTTAGTCTCCAACTTCAAACATTTTTTCTTATTAGTTGCTGGAAAAATGTCTGTGTGATTTTGTAAGTATTTTGATATTTCAAACTTGTATATGAAATGTTTGGTGGAATATCTAAATTAGAATTGCATTTGCATTGTTAGATGTTTAGTGACAATTTCAATGTTACTCAACACTGCATATGCCCACCCAACTGATATTGCATTTTTTTAATAGTCTTAGTTGTATAATTAGGATTGATTACACAAGTAGAAGAAAAATGATTATATAGGCAAATTTTGAGGATTTTGTCATTATTGAATTCTGATTTAAATGATTTTTTCTTGGTTGAAAATTGTGAAATATTAAATTAGATATTTGAATGTGTTTAGAATTTTAAATTTAAAAATTTAGATGCCATTAAAAAATTTATATGCAGTCAATGAAAAATTTATTTTGCATGGTTCTAAATTTATCTATTTAGAGATTTTAGGGGAATTTAACATATTTATATTATATTTATTTATTTAACAATTAAGCTACTATTATTTTAGTTATTTATTTATTTAATTATATTTAAAATCTCATTAATGAAGGATCCAAGATTTTTTCTCAATGTTATAAAATCTTGGCTATGCCACTACAACCATAATTGATTTCGAGTATTAAATGAAAGAAGTTAAAGATATGCCGAACCAGAAAATCAATATCAAAATACTTATCTATTTAGATATTTCACCAAATATTTTATATACAAGTTTTAAATATCAAAATACTTACAGAATCATACAGACATTTTGTCAAGGGATCAGACTAATAAGAAAAAATATTTGAAGTTGGAAATTTAAAATGAAATATTGAGAAGGGAGGGACTGATAACTAAATAACATAATTTACAGGAACTTAAAAATAAAATCACATTTTACATACTAAGATGCATGGACGGACGTTTGGTGGAAAGACTAAAAATCAAATATGAATTTGGGGACTTAAAAAAAATATAAAGATGGGAAGGATGGATTCCTATATAAACATGTTTACAGGGATTTAAAACTAAAATCCCTATCTCTTTCTTTCTCACTATGTAGGGATTTGATTTGGACCTTTCATTTTGTTGTTGGTGCGTGACTTTTTTTTCTTTCCTTTCTCTTGGTATCAAAACTATATGGGGTTATTAATATGAGTAGATTTTAAAGAGATGTAGGTGAGGCATTGTTATTGGGACCTTTCTAGAAAGTGGAAATATCATTTAAACCTTCAGTCTTCTTTTGGGATGAGACATGGTTTTATATGGTTGTATATTTCCTATTTTAGTGCTATTCTGAGTTGTGTAAGGTACCACCCCTTTGGATTTACTATCAAGGTTTATGCTGGTGATTTATTCTTCCTAATCAAACATGTTTTTTTTTTGCTATTCTTGTCTTATCCAACCCTTATTCTTTCATCCAAAGGGGTTTAATTTTATCTTTATTTTTTTATAATAGGAAGTAACTACAAGACCTTTTATCTATATTTATAATATGTATACGGTTAAATTACACTTGTCTCCACTAAAATTTACAAGAAAAAACTGTAGTTACAACCCAATTTACAGTGTATTGAATTTGTACAAGTATCTATTTCATCTAATGAAACATGTATTTTATAAAATAAAGTACTGTATACAAAAAAAAATCAAAGACTAACATGAGCTTTGATACCTTTGATCTTAAAATAGTTTAACTCTAAATTAGCTTCCGGGTCATATGCATTTATTTGGAGGTTATATGGTAAAAAATGATTCTCATCTAAATGTATATGACCTCAAACAAAGAGTAAGATTAAAATTAATTTAAAAATTGTACTGGATGTAATATTTTGATGATTACATTGTAAATTTAGGTGGTAAAAATAGGTGTTCAACGTTACAAAGTGAAAAATGAAAAGTGAAATTTTGCATGAATATATATTCCAAACCAATAAATCATTCAAATATTTTTTTTAAAAGAAGAAGAATATTATCCAAACAGTTTGCATACAGGAAAAGGCAAACGATTTACATTCGTCACAACCATGTGTTTATGTGTTAAAAAAATCAATGGGTCCATTTTTTTATATTTTATAATTATCAATGCTATTCCTCTAACTAAATTATTAGAGGCAACATTTGGTGCTCAAAAACACTCACTTGTGAGCTTTTTGTATTTTATTCAGATTTTCATTACTCATTATTGTGGAACCCAAGCACAAGATATTGACATGTGGGTATTGAATTTTTTATTTTTATTATCATAGTTTTGAGTTTGGATCCAGACAAGTCTGCTATTATCAGTACCATCAGTGTCGAACTGCAGTGCCAATTAATCGAACTACACAGTCTAATTATTGAATTGTGCAAAGAGTTAGACTATACCTAACAATTAACTGTGTAATTCGATTAATTGGCAGTACAATTTGATACTGATGAAACCTAGGCCTGACTGGATCTTGACTCCCTGGTTTCATGTTCTCATGGGGAAAAAAAGCCATTACACTTAGTTTTTCTTACATTAACATTTGTAATTGTCACTACATCTGACACAGCATATACATTATGTCAATGTATACTCTATAAAAGATGTGAAATATATACATTCAACTTAATTATGCGAATATGTACATGTTCTTGTTATAAAGAGCATTGTCATGTTTTATATATTTTATGTTTTATAAAAGTATACATACATCATTAATGATCTATACTAATTAAAAAAAAATTTCCAAAACCAATGTAGATAGCAAGTGGAGCTGTAATAGGCTGGTGTCCAATATTTAATAAATGAATGTACATTTAACAAAATCAAAATATGTGTGACCTGTCAGAAGGATCGGACTTACCATTTTATGACAAAAAAAAAATGTAAATCTTAGTTGGTACAATTATTATGTTTCATGGTGCATATTTATCACATTGAATAAAGTTGTTTGACTTGTGAGAGTATAATTAAATTCCAATTGCATGGCCTAATGGGGTGAGGATTGAATCAATGGCTATGAATCCCTTTGCAAAATTAGCAAAAATTCACCTTTTCATTATCAGATTTTGTGGAATAAAGATTTTGTGGAATAAAAGATCCTATATTTATTTCCAAACCACTCCAAACCAATTGTATATTTGTATCTCACACTCTTGATTATTTAATCGTAACGAATTCTCAGAAGTCTCTTTTGACATGTTGATAAATGGTCGGATAATGGATAAATTAGGTGATAATTTATTTTTATTTTTTTGAACAACTTATCATGTTTGTTTTCAAAAGTATATAATTTAATAAGTTGACAAATGTACATTTATATGTTCCACTTAAATATTAAAACAACATTTATCTATTCTTTTTGTCCAAAATTTTAAGGGGAAATTAATTAAGGGTATCTGTGATAACTCATTTATTATTTTTAGGTTCGTAAAAAATTGTAAGTTTTTTTTAGGTTCCTAAGGCATTGAAAAATTATCTTTAGGTCCCTTCAACTAGAGGTGTAAGACGGGCCGTGCCGGCACGGCACGGCACGAAGCACGGCACGTTAAAAAACAGGCACGGCACGGCACGGCACGTTAAGGTTTATGGGCCGTGCCGGGCCAGCCTTGTGGCACGTGAGCCGCTTTCGGCACGGCACGTTAATGAGCACGGCACGGCACGACAATTCACAGTAGACGGAGCATATAATATGTTGAATAAGTGTCTCATATCATTGTGTTATCATGTATATATAATGTTTTTGTGTGTACATATGCATATCTAATACATTTATATAATGTTTATGTGTGTAATATTAAGAAAATTAAAGTTTAGAATTTAAAAAATTTAAAAATATATTTTTTAAAAATCATGGGCCGGCCCGCTAGGCCCGTGAGCGGCCCGTTGGCCCGGCGGGCCAGGCACGGCACGGCCCGCTGGCCCGTTAGCCCGCTTCCTCAATGGGCCGTGCCGGCACGGCCCGTTTTACACCTCTACTTCAACCGGATGTTGTTCAAAAATAGCAAAAATGTTCTCGCCCAATTATGCAAAGGTTAACAATATACTTTGACTGGAGATACTTAACAATGTATTGAAGAGTGTTTACAGTGTACTGAAATAATTGGGTGAGGGGCATTTTATGCGAAGGTTAACAAGGTACTGATAAGTGTTAACATTGCACTAAAATAATTGTGTGGGGGGCATTTTTTGTATTTTTGAAAAACATCCGGATGAAGGGACCGAAAGATAATTTTTCACTGCTCTAGGGACCTAAAAAAAACTTGAAAAAATTTAAGAATATAAAAATAATAGATGGGTGACCACATATACCCTTAATTAATTTTTCACAGCTCTATTTACATTTTTAAATATGTAAATACATAATATAATTAATACAATTTTTATTTATTAAAACTACGATAACTTATCCTCAAAATCTTATCACTTTCCCAATCCAGCCAGTGACAAAACTCTTTGTCATGTTTAGATTATAAGTTTGTATAAATTTGCATCTTCATGGAATAAAGATTAGCTTTAAATACCCTAATCTCAACACTTTGAAATAAAGTTTGTCCAATTTGCAATAAAGTACCTGACAACAAAACTTTCTTCAGGGTCCAGGACAAAATGCCTTGCAGTAATAGTAGTTATTAAAGTTTAGACTTTATTATTACTGTATTCGATGTGCTTTATTATATATAATCATATATATATAACATAATTTTATTGGAAAAGGTGTATTTTATGGAGAAGATCCCTCACCATTAAAAGTGTCATTAAAGTATTAAACCCCAAACAAAACAGTACAAAAGCATTGCACGGGCATTCTCTCTGCACTCGTTCAGTAAACAAAAAAAACACAAACAAAAAACAGAGCCTGGAAACCCTAATAACACAAAATTTAAATTTGATTTGAATTAAACCGCCAAAGGGAGAAAATGTTTGGGTGTCACTAAATATTTTATATATACTATATTATAAATGGGTTATTTAGTTTCTACCCCTCCTAAAACAAACAAATTATTGAAAACCCCCTCCAAAACACAATATATTATAAGCCCCCTTAAAGTGTTACCTAACTTTGTTATAAACCCAAATGAGTATTATGTGAATACATTATGAAATGGTGGATTGAGAATAATAACCTCACTAAAAAACCCTAATTTGATGGGAAAATACCCTTTCATTGACCTGAACCCATTTTACGATTTCAAAAGGTTTGTTGACTGTTGGGTTTTTAAGACTTAAACAACAATGCACATTCCCTTAATTTGATGGAAAAAAAAACTCTGACGAGTCTAGTTGTACGTGCTGAATATTACGTGAGCTTTGCTTTCTATTTGCCCTACTTTTGAGAATTAAGACGCCGACCACGGATGAAGCATCGGGATGTAAAATAGTCAGTTGTACAGTGTTTGGAAGTCGACCGTCTTGCTTTCAAGAAAGAGAAGGCTGGTCTTTAGTTAGGGAGCGAAATTCATTTCTCCAACACAAGCTAGAAGGGCACTAGACTAATCAAACAAAGAGAGAGAACGAACCCGGTCGACCTTGCGCGCGCCTAACGGTCTCCTCACGAACAATCTACGGTGTGGGTGGGGACGTTTGGTTCGCCTGAAAATCAATACTTATGTAACTTAATCCGGATTTTCAGTACTATGTATGTTTGGTTGGATCATTGAATAAGAACTTATATAATCAGCTTTCAGTGTTTTTTCTCACCAAAAAATAAGCTAATACAAGCTCACTTATTATCCGCCGAACGCCATCAGTCCTTATTCACCCCTTGCGAAAAGACCGATGTGCCCCTACCTTTTATTCATTATTACACAGACTATATAACCCTCTTTTTTTACTCTCTCTCCCCTTGTCAACCATTTTTTCCACCCTTTTGAAACCCTAGCAGTCAAGGATCGTAGATCGTCATTTCTTCATCGTCGGCTCACGGAGGTGGAGGCCACGAATACCGACATTCCTTCATCGCCGGTTCACAGAGGCGGGGGGCGTGGATCTCCGGTGGAAAAATCGAGCAGCGACCGTCGTTTTTTTCCTTGATCAACCTTTGGTACGACCCGAAAAGGCTGGTCCGCCCTTTATCATCTCTCCACTCCGTAGATCTGAAGATTTTTCGAGGTCTACCAGCCCCCCCCCCATCAACCACAGAAGGCCCTCATCCATGGCGGTACTCTGATTCTTGGTGAGTCTTGTCGATATTCCTGTGGTACCTACATCTAGTATTCTCGGTCGTCCTTCATGGGTCTTTCTTTTGTGTGTATGAATTGGGTTTTGTGTTTGATCTCTTGAGAAACGCTCTATTTTGGGAACCAGCATGTGTGTGCATTTCACATAATCCTTCAAAGAATCCATGCTAGTAATTATGCTTGAATGTGATATATGTACTTCTAGTTACTCAAAATTGGCTTGTTGTTCATGCTGTAGAGATGCTAATCAAGGGTGCATAGCATTCCTCGTATCATGGTTATAGTAGATTGAAGTTCAAAAATGATTCACTGAAGAGAGATTTTGTCCATTGTGCATTGTGGAAGTTGAATAAAGTGGGGGCAGTGAATAGAATCAAGTAGGGCAGTGGTTCATACAATTTTAATTTTACAGTAGGGTACTAGAAGAACTCTTGCAAAAAAAAAATCATTTTTATCTGACATTCGATTTTATATGCCATTTGGATATTTGGAATGATTTCCAACCTTACCTTTTTTTTTCTTGATATATCAATGATCATCTAACTGGTGTGCATATAGATGATGGTGCAGAGTGTATCTACAACGATGTATTTATCTAATCACAGGTAGAAAGAAAAGTATTTATCTATGATGATCACCGGTAATAAAAATAGATGAGTCAAGTATGCAATTCCTATACCTCATCAGTTTGTGGTTCTTCTTGTGGGTTGAATCTATTTTTATTCTATATGGCTGAATAGAGTTTACATTTTATATTGTTCTATTAATATTTTTATCCCTTAATTAATCTGAATTTGTTGGATAGATATATGTTTGATATTTGTTTGAATAGTCTTCACAGTGTGATGTATTAGATGCTTTGGAAGTATGGGATTTGTTAAGAGTTATTCACTTGCAGTCTTTGCAGTTGTTCTATTCGAAAGGCGGATGCATATGTTTCCATGGTTTTGGGGATGGACATGTAAATGCAGTGATTTATTCTGTGATTTGTTTAGGCTCAGTGTGCTATGGTTTGATGAGATTTGTTCTTTTTATAAACCTGGTTGATGATAGTTATTATGTGTTGCAAACCTCAAAATGTATGACATTAAGGGAGGATTTATATGCTCTGTATATATACACCAGTTAAAAAACTTTTTTAACTCCGCCTTTGGATTTTCCATTGCCGGTCCCAAGCCCGAAATAGAAGGAGGAGGGAAAAGTGTGTATATAGTTCAGTTTATGTACTGTACACATTCACACATTCACCCTAGATCTAGATATTTCAATCCAAATTATTAGTTAATCTATATAGGCTTCCATGTGGTTCTCCTAATTAATCAAATTGCAGTGGTAATACATATATTTTAATTACCATACCAAAATATCTTTTTTTTTATAAATAGAAAAAAAGAGCAAATCTCAAGTTTGTAACTAAACATAAAATAATATTCAGCACTTATTAAATAGACCAAAATACCCTTCTAATAAGCTCTATTATTCAATGGTGAACCAAACACACTTATTTTCATAAGTGCTTATAATTTTTACTGAACCAAACAGTTTTTCTTTTGAACTGATTAAAACTTATCAGAACTTATATAATCTGCACTTATGAATCATGACTTAAAATCAGCTTTCCGCTGAACCAAACGGCCCCTAAGAGATTTTAAGAGCTTGAAGAAGAGTGTTTAAGACCTTTTTTTACTAATGAGAGGGTGAAATATCAATATACATATGCGGAAATGAAATATTCCCCTAACATTCTTAGTTTGATGGTTATTAGGTATTTTACAAAGTCGAATAATATTTTAAGGGTTTTATAATTATATTATGTTTTAGAGGGTTTTATTTATTTATAATAATTTGACTGTTTTAGGAGGAGTGGAAACTAAATAACCCATTATAAATTCAATCTTTTTAAATTTAGAATGAATAGTTTAAAATAATTGGCATATTTAAATATGGAAACTCTCATGACATGTTAATTATGAGTTCGAGTAGAAAAATTGTGGGTCAAAATTAGAGCTTCTAATCTCTTATGTAGAAAGAGAGAGCAAACATTATTAAGTTTTAAGAATTATGATTAGTCATACATATAATTGTATATAGCTCTTCTCCCACCTCTTAAGGTTGGAATGCCACCCTATTTTTTGGAATGAGATTGGGAGAAGAGAAAAATGGAAAGAGAGGGGAGGGAGGCACAGGAGGAGGCGGCGGCAGCGGGAGGTGGCATCAGTCGTAAGTGGGTGGTGAGAGGAGGAGGAGGAGAGAGAGAGAGAGAGAGGCAGTGGTGTCAAGGGGAGGGCAACGGTAGCAGACGAGGATGCAACATAGCGGGAGCAAGGGATATCTTAGTGTTCCTAATCGTATAGAGCTTACTAATTAATGCACATCGAGGGGAAAGGGAGGAAAGGGGTCTATCAGTATTCGGTAAACATCCCATTACGGATAAACCCCCTACTACCCCTAAACTTCAAGCTCATTTCAAATTTATTCTCTACTCCTCTCACCTTTAATTCAGATTTATATCTTCATTTTGAATCTATAAAAGTACAGTAAGCAAGATCTATCTTTTATAAAAAAAAGTAAAATCAATTTCGAGTGGGATCATGAATCTCTCTACCTAACCTGACAAGGAATCTATGTTAAATAGGATTGAGTGTATCTTCGTAAATACATGGGCGACCGGCCAAAGCTCCCAATAGGAGTTAAAAAAGTGGACCCCGCAGCCACGTAGGCAATACTTTCTTTTTTATTAGGAAAAAAATCCAAATGACTCCCTGTGGACTACTTGAAATCCATAGAACTCCTGATTTTTCATAAAGTCCATATAATCCCTTGAAAACACCTATGTAAATCCAAATAACATCCTGAGTCAAACTTCAATTCCGTTGACAGATGACGAATATTATATGAATATTTGTTTGGTAACCTTGACTGAAAATACAATACACAAAACTCTATACAATTTGTTAAAAATGAAAAAATTTCTGTAAATGATGATTTTACTCATTTAGATAGATTATAAAACCCTTTTAAAGGGATAAAATCGTCATTTATAGATGATTTTTCACATTTTTAACACATTGTATGAGATTTTTGATTTCTATGTTTTCAGTTAGGGTTGATCCGATAGAATATTCACATAATATTTCTAATATGTCAACCAAAATTCAATTTAGGGGACTATATAGATTTACATATGTGTTTTCAAGGGGTTATATGAACTTCAGGAAAAAGTCAGGGAGTTATATGGATTTCGGTCAGTTTACAGGGGTTATATGGATTATTCCCTTTCACCTGACTGTATCGTGAACCCGTGAAAAAATATTATAAACTGCATTTAATTGTCCATATCTGACGTCCGCGAGGCACCCCAAAAAAAAAAAAAAAAAAAATTCACCTTTTATTTCATTATTTTTGGCGCGTAAACAAAACATAAAAATTAAAAAGAAAAACAAAAAACGAAAAACAAAAACACAGAACAAAAAAAACAACACGAGCTACACAGTCTCTCTCTCTCTCTCTCTCTCTCTCTCTCTCTCTCTTCACTTCTCTGAAACCACTCTTCCTTGTACGGTCTCCCCCCCCCTTTTTAGGGTTAGGGTTTCCATCCATTTCACCCTCTCTTTCTTTTGTGGTCCCTCACTCGCCATTGAAGCCCCCCTCTTCAAGAGCTTCTCCCCTCTTCGTGGTGGTGGACCCCGAAATCATTCAATGTACGGTATGTATAGATTGAGCTTCTTCTCCTTCGGTGGAGTTGTTGTTCACCTTTAATGAAGGAGAAACCCCGCGAAAGCTTCAATCTTTGGCTGAAAATGTGGGTGAAATCGAAGTGGGTCTTCTCTGTCTTCCCTTTCAGCAACGGCATTTCAAGATTTTGATGTAAAGATCCCCGCTTTTGGCCTCTGAAAAGCTTGTGAAGACTTACAAACCATCCCCCCAATATGAAACTGTTGTTGAGAGTGGTCGTTGCACTGTGTGTTTGGGTCGTCTCCGCGACTTCGCAGCTTCCGTCGCAGGACATACTCGCCCTCCTCGAGTTCAAGAAGTCTATCAAGCACGACCCGACCGGGTTCATCCTCGATTCGTGGAACGAGGAGTCCATCGACTTCGACGGCTGCCCTTCTTCCTGGAACGGCATCGTCTGCAATGGCGGGAAGGTCGCTGCCGTCGTCCTTGAGAATCTCGGGCTCTCGTCCGAGGACGCCGATTTGGGCGTCTTCGCCAATCTCACGAAGCTCTTGCAGCTCTCCCTCTCGAGGAATTCGTTGGCCGGTCGCCTCCCAGACAACATCGGGGAGTTTGTGAGCCTCAAGTCGCTCGATTTGTCCGACAATCTCTTCTCGGGGACTATCCCGACCGGCATTGGTGGACTGAAGAGCTTGCAAAACGTGTCTTTGTCCGGGAACAAGTTCTCTGGTCCCTTGCCCGATTCGATCGGTGGGCTTGACTCTGTAGAGTCGTTCGACATGAGCAGGAACTCCTTCGCCGGTTCGGTCCCCATGACCATTTCGGGGATGAAGAACCTGGTGTCTTTGAACCTCTCGTTCAATGGGTTCACCAGGACGATCCCCACGGGGCTCGAGCAGATCACGAGCCTCGTTTCGGTTGACTTGAGAGGCAACCGTTTCAATGGGGGCATCGATTGGGAGCTTTTGATCCGGTCGAATGTGGTTTATGTTGATCTTAGTGGGAATTCGTTGACGAGTTTGGGGTCTCGGGAGCTCAAGTTCTTGTCAGATATTTCGGAAACAGTGAAGTATTTGAATTTGAGTCATAACAAGTTGACGGGGTCTCTGATCGATGGGGGAGCGCTATCGTCGTTTGGGAACTTGAAGGTGTTGGACCTCAGTCATAATCAGTTGACGGGGGAGCTGCCCGGGTTTGATTATGTTTATGATCTTGAAGTTTTGAGGCTTGGGAGCAATGGGTTTACTGGGTTCATACCAAATGGGCTTTTGAAAGGGGATAACTTGGTTCTAAGCGAATTGGATCTCAGCGCCAACAATCTCACAGGTATTCATTCCTATTACGAAAAATTCAGTAGATGCCATTTGAACTGAATGATCTTTTTTGTGTTTGCTTGAGTTCTGGTTTGAGTATTGATGCAGATGGAATCCTAACAACTTATTATCCAATCCGTAGATAGAATTTATGGTTGCAAAGGAATAAATTGACTAACAGAAGCACAAGTGGAGGGGTGGTTGGGCAATCTGTTGGGTGGAGAAGCTTTTGTAAAGAAAAAGGCCTACATATTTTACACTTTTAAGAAAATTTTTGTTTCTGTCTGATCAATTATTTGTAGAATAAGATTGACTAGAACATGTGAGCTAGTTTTTAGTTGATTTGACTATATTTCTCCAAGCGGTCCTGTTCTATTTTAATTTCCTTCAGAGAAGTAAATTGCATTGTATTGTTAACTGTTAGTTGAATGTGTGTCATAGTAAATCTAGAATTGGGGTTTTGATACTGTTGTTTGTTGACTTGGATGGGATGACTACCACATTGTCATTTGTCAATGCCTTGGAGGATAAAACGTTAGCATCAATTTGGGTTGAAAAAGCTAATACTCGGAAACCCTTGTATTTGCAATCATTTTTTGCAAATTAGAAGTGATTGTTGATTCCAGATTTTCAACCCTTTTATCTCCTGTTATTTCCTTGGGGCTGTGATCTGATGTAATAATCTGTTCTCGTGTGATGGTGACTAACAAGATTTAGCAAAAAAAAAAAAAAGAGGAAAGTAATAATCTGATGATTGACAATTCCATCGATTTCTTCGATTCTTTAAAAGTCTGGGAGTTGTTTAACATAAGTAACAATGATCTTTTGAGCCCCATAAAAAGCTATTGGTCTACTTCTTCCAAAACACTATGCATGACCCGTGAAGATACCTTCAGTTATGATGATTCATGGTTTAATTCTTTCTTTTTTTTAATTTCTAAAACTGACACTCACTTCATCGTGTTACAGGGAGGATCAGCATGATTACATCAACTACTCTACGTGTTCTCAACCTTTCCTCAAATGCAATATCTGGCGATCTTCCATTGCTCACCGGAAGCTGCACCTTATTGGATTTATCGAAGAACCAACTCACCGGCAACTTATCAGTGTTGGCAAAATGGGGAAATGGAATCGAGTATATTGATCTCAGCCAAAATCAGTTATCAGGCACCATTCCTGAAGGAACCTCTGAATTTTTGCGACTCAATCACTTCAATCTCTCAAACAACATTCTCACCGGTTCACTCCCATCAGTCCTCGCCCAATATCCCAAACTCACTGTTCTTGACCTCAGTTTCAACCACTTTGATGGTCCTCTACTACCTGAACTTTTATCTTCGCCTACTCTGCAAGAACTGCATGTACAAAACAATCTCCTTCTTGGGGTAATCAGCTCTCCTCCATCTACAACAAGGAAATCTCAACTGCAGGTGCTAGACATCTCCAACAACCATTTCAATGGATCCTTTCCCGATGAGTTCGGATCATTTGTTGGGCTGCGAGTTCTTGACATCTCCGGAAACAATTTCTCCGGTCCTCTCCCACAGGCCATATCCGAATTAGGTGCTCTCAGCACCCTCGACATCTCTCAAAATTTCTTCACAGGACCATTGCCCGTCACTCTATCTGACACCATCAACAACTTCAATGCCTCCTACAACGATCTCTCCGGAGTTGTCCCACCCAATCTACAAAAATTCCGAGACTCTTCATTCCATCCTGGAAATTCAAGGCTATCGCTTCCCAACACCACTACTGGTTCTGGGAATTCAACAGCCACAAAATCTAACCGAAAAACTGTTAGAACAGTCATCAAAGCCACAGTGATCATAGCATGTGTGGTTGCTGCGGTAATTCTGATTCTGCTCGCAATCATATTGCATTACAAGAGAATTTCAAGGAATTCTCAGTCAGAGGGGTCCATGAGCAAAGGCATTGGAAGGCAAAGCTTGGCTGAAAGTGCCACCACCAAGAGAAGCAGAGATGCGGGCAGCGCTATGGTTGTATCTGCTGATGAACTCATAGGACCTCGTAAGGGATCTTCCGAAATCATAAGCCTGGATGAAAAAATGGCATCTCCAGCCAAAAACAGTCGCGTGTCATGGTCACCGGAGTCTGGTGATTCACTTACTCCGGAAAATATGGGGAGGCTTGATGTCCGGTCGCCTGACAGATTGGCTGGTGACCTATACTTCTTGGATGATACAATGGTGCTGTCACCAGAGGAGCTTTCAAAGGCGCCTGCTGAGGTATTGGGGAGGAGCAGCCATGGAACTTCTTATCGGGCAACGCTTGACAATGGTGTGTTTTTAACTGTGAAGTGGTTGAGAGAAGGCGTGGCGAAGCAGAAGAAAGAGTTCGCGAAGGAGGCGAAGAAGTTTGCAAATATCAGACACCCGAATGTGGTGACTCTGAGGGGGTACTATTGGGGACCTACCCAGCATGAGAAACTCATCTTGTCGGACTACATTTCGCCAGGAAGTCTTGCAAGCTTTCTATATGGTATTGTCTCTCATCTCCCTTGTCTCTCTTTTATTTTTAAATGTCAATTTCTGTCATCCTAGGTAGTGTTTGGAAATAGTTTTGAAAATGAGATTTTCACTTAAAGCTGTTTTTTGAATCAGTATTGCAGAAAGCATACTATCATTAGATTCCTTTAAAAACTCTTTGTTTCGTAGTTTATAGCTAAAATCTTTTTTTTTCTTCCTTTCTTCAAACTTTGGGCAACTTAGGGGGGGAGCATGTTTGGGTTAAGTATATATCTACAAAAGTAAAATCATCCAAAACCTGTTTTCAAACTCTACCTTAATTGTAAATTTAGGATGAATGGCTGCTAGGCCCCATTTGGAACCATCAAACTGATTTTGCTTTGCAAATCATTAATCGGTTTCAAACAGGTATTTTCAACTTCAATTTTATGAAAAGGCTAGTTGATAATAGCAATTCCAAACAGGACCCTAACCAAACAGGACCCAAGATGTGAATAGTAACCTTCATTCAATGAATGGGATTGCATTGAGAGAAAACATTGATTGTACAAGGAGTCTAAAGATTTCAGTTTTAATGAAATATTTGAAAAACTAAACTAAATTGGAACCTCTTAAATCCTGTTATGTTCTTCACAAGATAGAAATGACTGAAGCAAGCATAACTAACTTATACATAAAATCAATCACACATTTCATCATACATTTATGCCAATCAATTCTCCAGATCGGCCAGGCCGGAGAGGACCCCCTCTGACATGGGCTCAGCGTCTGAAGACGGCGGTGGACGTGGCCCGCGGGCTGAACTACCTCCACTTCGACCGGGCCGTCCCCCATGGCAACCTCAAGGCCACCAACATCCTCTTAGACGGGCCAGGCCTCAACGCCCGCGTCTCCGACTACTGCCTCCACCGCCTCATGACCCAGGCAGGCACCGCCGAGCAGATCCTCGACGCGGGTGTCCTCGGGTACCGTGCACCTGAGCTGGCCGCCTCAAAGAAGCCCCAGCCGTCGTTCAAGTCGGACGTGTACGCGTTTGGGGTGATCGTGCTCGAGCTCCTCACGGGGCGGTGCGCGGGGGACGTGGTGTCGGGCGGGGAGGGCGGGGTGGATTTAACGGATTGGGTGCGGCTGCGGGTCGCGGAGGGCCGCGGGTCGGACTGCTTCGACCCGGAGCTCGCCGGGGAGGTAGGGGGAGGGCCCGCGGTGGCGAGGGGGATGAAGGAGGTGCTCGGGATCGGGTTGAGGTGTATCCGGCCGGTGTCAGAGCGGCCGGGGATCAAGTCTGTCTATGAAGATCTGTCATCTATATGAGTTTCAGGTGAGAACCTCTGGTTCACTCTGTATGTGTTTGTGTTTTTGTTTGTTCTGTTTTTTTTTAGTTTGGTATTTTGTTTGTTTTTTTTCCCTCCAATTGTTCTTTGGTTGGATTGGTCTGTTTATGTGGGGGAAGAAAAGCAAGAAATGCAGGTAATGGACTCCTCTCAAGTCCATTCTTTTTTCACACTTTCTGATTCACTTTGGTCTTCAGTTATGCTCGGTACATGAAAAGCATCGCCATTTGGATAATGACATAAGTTATTCCAAGTTAGAGAACTATTCTAGTGTAGATAAAAAAAACAAGTTATTTTATGTTTGGTTGTGTTCTCAATTATTTTTATTAGAAAATGTAACAATAAATTTTTTTTTTGTAGCTTGGTTGATTATTGATAAATTTTGGATACAAGGTAAATAAGATATGAATAAAGAATTATAAAATGTGAATAAATGGTTTGACATGTGGACACCTTGATTCATAAGAGGTGTGATTTGATACGTGAATCTCTCTCGTATCAATGCAATAGATTGAGTGAGAATGTATATCTAAGGTACTTGGAATATTTTATTTTCACATATTTTGAAATAGTTATAACCATCTATTTCTTACAAACTGGTTTTTAGGCTAATTCACTCTTTCCCTCACCTATTCTACTACCCAAACAAGGGAATAGATTCAATAGAGTCTATGTTTGTTTATTGAGTATGTACAGCTAGAAGATATGCATATGCATTCAAGTAAAAATATGTATTTCTGTTTTTGAGGTCTATGGTGGCCATGCTTAGATTAAAACAGGAACAGATGGAAAAAAACAAAATGATCTTTTTGTGCAGGGATTCTGTTCTGGGCTCTGGGGACCATTTACTGTTTGACTAGCTAGAGTTTTTAATATTATATTAACTACCAACCCACATTTAATTCAATTAATGTTTTTCTTGGGGAAATAATTCTGGATCTGCACCAGTAAAAAATTCAGAAGATATGGGTTGTCATCTTATCATGATACGAACATGAGTGTCAATGCACTCAATCCATCTTACAACTTCATATGCAACCAATGTTGAAGCAGTCCTGAATATATATACACTGTGATATCAAGATGTAGGAAAATTATTATTTTTTCAGTTTTTTAAAGAAAAAATTACATTAATGTATCTTCATGTATACATTACTTTTTATAACAATATATAATTCAATAAATGGGTGCATATATTTTTAAAAAAAAATAGGTGAGGGCTACAGCTAGATGAGAATTGAATCATGGGCAACTTGCAAAATTCTTACATGACTTGAAATGTTTTTGAAAACATGTATACTTATATATAGTAAATTCATATCATCTACGAGTATGTAAAAAATACTGCATGAATGACTGAATGAACACCCTTCATTTTCTTAATTTTTATTTTCATATATATGATTCAAGGGCTCGTGAGAGTTAGCTCATGTGGGATGATGACATGAAGTTAATACCACATGTTTCAATCATTTATTGCACATCACAGTGTCCAATGTCTTCATTGTCTTGACCTTTAGACAAGGGAATATAAAAAATGAAAAAAAAAAAATGAAATGAGCACACCAACAGCTAATATGAACGATCCAAAAATTATTTAAATCCGATTAAATCCGATCCAAAGAGATGGATGATCACTAGAATCCAATTTTCTAAAAAAAATAAAATTATATGAGCTATCTGAAGTTCTGAACTGTATGTTTATTTATTATAAATGTTTATTTTTATAGTGATACAATTATAAATTATGCATACATAAAATATCTAGTGATGACAACAAATCAATCTGTTTCTTTTTTTGGTTTGGACCCCTGACTCAAATGGTTGATAAATAAATAGCCATGAGGCCTTGGGTTCAATGGTTCATATATTCATTCCTGATGAGAATCCTACATTTTCATTCATTAAATTGGAGGGACTACTATTGTTGCATATATAGGTTAATTGAAGTGTAAGATAGATGAAAGTAAAAGCCCTTTATTTTATTTTATTTTATTTCTTTAATAAGGTGGGGTAGCAACTTAATGGGATGAAAGTAAAGGCCCCCAATATGATATCATCAGGAGTAAGACTTCTACCTAGAACTTTGCAGTAAAGAGGGGGACCTCTACCAATTTGCCCAGAGATAATTTGGTAAATGGTGTGATGGAGCATGTGAACCAAGTGCTTGTGAAAAAAAAGCTATGGCTGTAGCATGCTACCTTGTTTAACAGTTCATCATATGTAATAATAAACACCTAAGAAAAAATTCATGGTAACATGTGAATAAAAAGGTTAATGAATTACTCTGACTTAAACTCTGGGTGTCCAGATTAATCACTGGTTGATGGTGAGCAGTGAAGCCAAGTTGGAATGAAAAGCTAAAGAAGTGTATTTCATGAGTATATAAAGAACAAAATGTGTGAATGTAATATAAGAACTTCATATTTGAGGAAGATGAAAAATTGAAATCAGTTGGCAAGGGTGTAATATGTGCTTCAGAATAATATGAATGCATGATCGAAAGAAAAAAAAAACGTAAAATCCTCAAATGTATTTCACAATTAATTAGCTAACCATTACATTGAGTTAGATATGTTTGCATGGTGCTGACTGAAATGTGCTTCAGGATAATATGAATGGAAGAGAGAGAGAGAAAAAAAACATAAAATCCTCAAATATATTTCACAATTAATTAGCTAACCATTACATTGAGTTAGATGTGTTTGCATGGTGCTGTCTGAAATGGAGCCACTTTATGAGAGCAATGTTTGAGAACTGATTGAACTTTAAAGGAAATGAAGGCCAATGGGTGTGACTGAAGAACAATCAGGGAATATATATGCACAAGAACAGTGTTTGGACCATAATAAATGAAGATCTAATAATATTGATAGTTTATTAAGAAGATTATTAGTTATTGCCTGGACTGCACCTTTGAATCTCTGATAAAGCAGGGGATGAAACACCACATTTATGCAAAGCATTGCAGAATCAAAGTGTCATGAATTGTGAATATATGGGAAATAGAGCTCCAATGTATATATCAACAAAGGTAGATGTTGATGGATGTATGCATTTTTTGTACATGGAAATTCCATGTGTAAGAAAATGTAATTTTCAATTGCTGCTTCCTTCTTTTTTTTCCAAAACAAATATCTTTACATATTAAATAAGCTGACAATAATTATGCCAGAGATGAAAAAATACATCTATGTAATTTAAAATATTTTTTGGAAGAGCATTCAAAATGACTTTTACACAATTTAATGCAATTTATAAACAAGCTCACCTTTGATGCGTAAATATTAAAGCAAGATCCTTAGTCAATCATCAGAAATCAGAAGCTGATATAGCTATCTAATTTTCATCCTTGCCTGAATAATATTGGCGGAAAACACAAGAGAAGTCCTTTGACTCGTGTCCTCTTTTACAGAGCTCCTTGTATCTGCATTTTGGATGATCTGAGTTTAGATTTTGCATTAAAGATGATAAGGGACTCTGAATTCTAATAGGAATTCATCCATCTTTTTTTTTCATAATCACAAAGGGAGGGCAAGGGCTTACATGTCCAGTGCTTGGGATGCTAGACGACAATTGTGGCCGACTTGTTCTGCCGAAGCTGCGGCAAGTTCTAAATCTTTAGCCTGCGTTGGACAAAATGATTTGTTCAGGAACTTTTAATTTTTAAACAGGCATATATTATATGATAATGAGTTCCTTAACTAAGAAAGTTTTCATACCATGTTCCTTATCTAAAAAAGTTACCATACTATGTCCTTTTAATAGTTGTCTATCAATTACTAATGTGGAACATGGAAAACATCATGCAGAATTATACCACTGAGTGTGCCTGTGAGGCTTTGAACAAAACTCACCAGATATATAAGAGTTAAGGACAGTTAATTGGCCTATGGAAATGGAAAGCAGTTTTTTAGACAAGAGAGTTGGGAGAGAGAGAAGTGCAAGATACTTAACGAAAATATTATTCTTTGGAATGCCAAATTTACATTTTAAGTATGTGCTCACCATAGTTTAAAAAGCATGTGCGGACCCCATGTGCGGTGGGGTCCGCATACAGTACATGCGGCCGCATGTACGGTACATGCGGCCGCACATTGTATTTTATTTTTTTTTTAAAAAAATTAGTATATGGGCGTTTGAACCTCGTTCGAACGGAATTCGAACGCCAAAGGACCGTTTGAATCCCGTTCGAACTGGGTTCGAACGCGTAAGGTCCGTTTGAATCCCGTTCGAACTGGGTTCGAACCGTTTGAATCCGTTCGAACTGGGTTCGAACGCCTGAAGGGCCGTTTGATTCCCGTTCGAACTGGATTCGAACGGCTGACCGCACATGGCCGCATATGCCCCGCACATGACCGCACATGACCGCACTTGGACAGCACTTGGGTGTTATGTGCGTCGAGGGGGGCACATCAGCACGTGCGGCCGCACTTTGAACTATGATGCTCACTAAAATCACACTGACTTAAAGATCATCATTGATGTTAATGTTTCTCTTGATATGATGATGCATTCAAAGGTACTTGTGAAGTTCAAAAAAGAGAATTACAAACCATGAGCTTGGATGAGAATCCACCCTCATAGTTTTTTGAAGAAGGCACCCCTGTCATCACTCCAGGAACTGGGTTGTAACTGTCACTGAAAGATGAATCACATATTACAATATCAAATAAAAGTAGTTAAACTATTCCATCATTGTCAACAATGAGTAGAATGTGAATGCCAGTTGAGAGACACATTTGCAGGATGCCAAATTTGGTGTCTGGTGCCAATAAGGAATGCAAATGGTTTTGTTAAAACCAAAAACCAATTGAAGAAGGCACCCCTGTCATCACTCCAGGAACTGGGTTGTAACTGTCACTGAAAGATGAATCACATATTACAATATCAAATAAAAGTAGTTAAACTATTCCATCATTGTCAACAATGAGTAGAATGTGAATGCCAGTTGAGAGACACACTTGCAGGATGCCAAATTTGGTGTCTGGTGCCAGTAAGGAATGCAAATGGTTTTGTTAAAACCAAAAACCAATTGACCCTATCCGACTTTTGTTCAGGGTAGAAGCCCTCAATGGTTAACAACAAAATTTGCAACCACGAGATTTGGGGTTCAAATCCCACCCTACCTATATATAAAAAAAAAATCCAACTTTGGCTTGGGTTGGGTTGAAGATGTTTTGATTTTGGTTCGACATGAAAACCTATAAATCTAACTGGATTGAATTGAACTCAACCCCAAAACCAGATAGGCAGCTATATGCTAAATATATTTTAATTTTGTCAAAAAACAAAAAAGTTCTTAGGATTGAAATTTGACACACATAAACTGAAATGACCTAAACCCAAAACCAGATAGGCAGCTAGACAGGTGGGACCCTGGAAAATAAAAGAGGTGTAGCATTCAAAATTATGCAGATATGTAAGAATACAAAAGCGATGGAACAGAGAATGCAAGATATGGTAGTGTGTGGAAGAGCACATAGTACCTGCTCCAACAGCGAGCGCTTGATGAGTTGAAAATTTTTGTTAACGTGGTCGCAGAGATCCCCAAATTCTGACCAAGAGCAAGAGCCTCAGAAACTCCAGCCATACTTACAGCCATGGCCATATTATTGCAAATTTTGCTGCCTGTATTGCATACATGACAATGGTGTCATTCATTCAGTATTCCTTCAGGAGCACTTATACACCATATGGTGTGTGTGTGTGTGTGTCACAATTTCGTAACCACCCCTCTTCTTATCCTTCCATCGGTGATATATCCATATTCCATTGTGCACATATGCATTCAAATCACATATTTCTGTATTGTTCTATCCTGGTTGTGGAGCATCCAGAACCTTATGCATGATGTTATATTACTTCTAAACATCCTCATCTATTCATACCAGTCTTGTTACAGTGCCACCCAAACAATGGCCATATCATTATTTTATATTATATCACCCAGTTTATCTCCATTGTCCTGGTCATGCGTTCAAGGTGTCAATAGCTACAAAGAAGTTTAAGGTTAGGGAGCTCAAATAAAACAAATCATGCATTCTATTTAGTGGACACACTTTATTAAAAGGAGATGGCCAACAAGAAACTTTGGCATGCTAAGATCATATGATTTTTTATTTTTTTAAGATAGGCATTAAAGAGGAGAATACCCAAGTACAAAAACACGAAATGAAAAAACAAACTCCCCCATATATTAAACTGGTCTAGGGTGCAGTAGAAGAGAAATCTACTGTCGACCTAAACTGGGACCCCTTACCCTTAGGACCATCCTATTCCTCAATTACAATACGATATAGAACAATAGATGCCCCTGCACAAAATCTACTCCAATCTTTGATGAACCTAATAACCGACTCCCAAATACTCTCCACATAGAGCACCAACCCCTTGATGATAATGTCATTACTCATTGACCAAATAGCCCACACCACTGGCACTGACGGAACAAATGACTATGTAATCTTTCGCAATGTGTATGAAGGACAATATTCTGCGTAAATGCATGAGGGCTACAGAGTCACTTCAACAGCTTGTTCGGAATTGGATAGGTTCTTTCAATGAAGAATTCAAACTTTTGTTAAGAAGATGGGTGCGCCTTGGCCCCAAGTCGCGGTAGTTTATTTATCTTCAATCGTTACAATAACAATATGTTAAACACTTGGTTTTGACCAAGTATACTTTGGAACAAATGAGTTTGGTTTCCACTAATTATTTGAAGTGGAAAACCATTGGATTGTGTTATCCTGGACGAGGAGATCAACATGGTATAATTAATTTCTCAAAACCGTTTCCGAGTGAATGAGAATTGGATCCAAATTAACCCAAAAAATGGTGAACTTGGTTGGTGATCGAGGGAAAAAAGTCTTAGTCCCACATTGGAAGATTAAAAGAAGTATTGTGTTTATATAGGGTGGGTTTGACTCACTAGTAAGCCCTAACGGCATCACATTTTTGGGAAAGGGGGGAAGACCTACCTTGTGACGGGCTTGGCCTTAAAACACACGCGTGAGCACACCCGGCTCGACAGGGTTCACGGGTGTTAAAAAAGTTTCGGACAAAATTTATTTATTCATATTTTGGTCCGGAATTTTTTTTAAGTCCCTGAAAGCAATACGCACTGTTTGAACGCTGATTAAACGCGGATGCTAAGGGGTCTTGAGGCTGTGAAGGGTTACAATGGTGTAACCGCACCATGGAAGAGATGCCTTCAACGGCTGCAAGAACTACCAATCTTCTGCTATTTAAACACCCCTCTGGTCCGCAATATGGATCGTGCAATCTGAGTTCCAATCCTCTTGTCTACATTTCATTCCATTCATCCAGTTCGGTGCATCTAGTCTGTCTGTCCAAGAGAGAGTTCGTACACTACAGTTGATTCGATGTTCCCAGGGTTTGTAGTGTTGCTACCGTAAGAGTTTGCAATATGGATCAAATACATTCAGTCAGTCCCTGCAATCTGAGTTCCAGTCCTCTTGTCTGCATTTCATTCCATTCATCCAGTTCGGTGCATCCAGTCTGTTTGTCCAAGAGAGAGAGAGTTCGCACACTACAGTTGATTCGCTGTTCCTGGGTTTGTAGTGCTGCTACCGCAGGAGTCCGAGTCCGAGTCCGACTCCGACTGTTGTATCTTGGGAGACAGTCGCCGTCAGAAGCTGTGAAGTTGTTTGCACCAGCGTAGGCGAAATCTGTCTTAAGGAAATAGAGTCAAACTCTAGCCTCGGTCTTCATCCTCTTCTTCAATCCAGTAAGTTTCTAGTTTCTTTTCATAAGATATTCTAAGTATTCTAAGTATATAGATATAATTTATCGTGACACTGTTAAGTACTATTTAGTATAGTTCAGATATCTGTACTTACTTTGTATTAAGTAATCATACCAGTACTGATTACTCATAGTGTATTAAGAGTAAACTGTGCTAAATTAGTACTGTTTAGTGCATGCTTACCAATAAAATTTCCAACACAAAAAACCCTTTTTGGGGTATTGAAGTCATACAAAGAGGAAGCATTTACAGTTGTGGGTAGCCCCTCACCCAGTAGAATCAGCATGGCTAAAGTCAGTCTTCTGCATTTTATGGCTGAAAACCCAACCAAGAGACTATATAAGACTTCAGTATATGTGGGCGACATTCAGAGTGGTGCTCTTTGTTGCAAGAAAGGAGAAGGCGGCATGGTCATATGCGAATATAATTTAAGAGATTAAGTGTTATGGGTAATGGGTTACTGCAAGGGTTTTTTTCAAAAAAAAAAAAAAATTGATGCCCCCCTGGTTTTGATCCCTTGACCTCCTTTTTTTTTGGGGGGGGGGGGGGGGAGTGGGGGTTAACCAGCTGTCCAAAACTCGGTTTACAAAAGGTTATTGCAAGGTTAATAATATTAACATTCTCTGTGTGTAAAAATTCTTAGGCAGATAATTCCATCAGCTAAGAAGGACAAGGATCATGATTTGTCATATGTTTACTCATGTAACATCAAGACATTTCTAAATAAAGAAGAAGAAAAAAAACTACTACATTCAACAATTATCATAAAAAGAAAACCAGCATGATAAAAATTTGGTTACGCACAATAAAAGACACCTACAGTGTGAGTAGTGTGGCCAATATGTTCTTTTCTCAATAAGGTAATATGTTAATGTTCACAAATAAGATAAGAATAAAAGAGGAACAATTGAAATGGCAAACTTACAGCACCATTGCCAGATCTACCACAATAGGTTGCACACTTCCCCATCGAATGAAACAGGGGCTTTGCAGCTAGATAAGCCTCCTCTAGACCCCCAACCTGCACAGAAAAACAGATTGCATTTATAATTTAATACATTATATAAAACAAATAAAACCCTGTCAAAACTGACTAGAAAGTATTCATTACTCACTTATTTTATATTCTAAGCCCTATTGATGATACTAATAAGCAAATATCCATGCTTTATGATGAATTTTCCATTCAAAAAGCAATCATAATGAGAATATAATGTTTGTCAACACCTAGCAATCCCATACCATGAAAGTAAGGGTCCCTGCTTCTGCTCCAGGAACACCTCCAGAGACAGGAGCATCCAGCATGACTGGAGTGCCAATGGAACCTAGAGAATATGTATGACAATAAGAATTGCAGGACTTGTGCGTAAACCATGAAAACTTCAATTTAAATATTTAACAAGAGCTACCCAAATTCAAGCAATCGGGATTATTTGACAAAATATATCCTTTCAATTATTGAGACTGACATCGACAAAACCGATTGCTTTGTCTCCAGATCTTTATGAACATTTCTTGAGCTTTTCGGGAATTCATAATCAATGACACTAATGACTTAAACAGGTTCTGCAATGTTGGAAAGTGTTTTATTGTTGTCATATATGATATCTATGATCTATCAGTTAGATGGCTAAACTTGCTACCTTTTTAGTTGGATTTAGGTTTCTGGTTACATATTAATCAGCAAATTATGTCATGCTGCCTTTGCTATTTTGCTATGTGATGGGATGACTTCATTAGAATATAATATATCAATGATATACTATGGTTTAGATGAGGATAACATATGAGAAGCACAGAAATTAAGGATAATACCAGTTAGAGAAGAAAAAATAAAAAAATGACTTAAGATCCATTGTACACAACCTTTTATTTTTTAAGGGTACATTTAGAAATAGTGGCAGATAGGCTTCTTTATGAACATTTCTTGAGCTTTTCAGTAATTCATAATCAATGACACTAATGACTTAGGGTGCATTTGGCTATAAAAATTTTTTGGATTTTAGCATTTTAAAAAGTTAAAAGTTGTTACTAAACAGATCAGCTTACATGCATCATCCTTATTAGATTTTGTCAAAGGACTGTGCCTCGAAATCTATAATTCATAAAGAAGCCATCATTATTACATTCTAAAAAACTGTGTATAAAACAGCTAAAAGCTATTTTTCAAACTATGTTTCCAAGCGCACCCTTAAACATGTTCTGCAATGTTGGAAAGTGTTTTATTGTTGTCGTATATGATATCTATGATCTATCAGATATTAGATGGCTAAACTTGTGGACTTTTAGTTGGATTTAGGTTTCTGGTTACATATTAATCAGCAAATTATCTCATGCTGTCTTTGTTATTTTGCTATGTGATGGGATGGCTTCATTAGAATATAATATATCAATGATATGCTGTGGTTTAGATGAGGATAACATATGAGAAGCACAGAAATTAGGGATAATACCAGTTCAAGAAGAAAAGGAACAAAGAATGACTTAAACTCCATTGTACACAACCTTTTATTTTTTCAAGGGTACATTTAGAAATAGTGGCAGATAGGCTTCTTGATGTCTGGGGGTCAATTGTTGAAGAATCTATAAATAACCATGGCCTGAGAAAAGGACCCCCATGAAGCAAACCATTCGATCCAGTGTACACATCCAAGACCTGTAGGAATATAGATATCTTATAAATCACCACAATTACTTATAGCTATCTTTACCATGCGGTTATTAATGATAGAAATCCCTCATTAGTGTATAAAACAATACAATATCCATAACATAAAATTTCTGGTTGAGCTGAATAATCTGTATGTCAATCACACAGCTAAAGCTATTACCAAATTTAGGAGAAAAGGACCATAAATGTTTAGTTTTTAAACACATCCCTTCTTTTTGTAAGGATATACTTGTAAGCAGATGTGAATAGACTTCATGATGTCAGAAGACCAACAAGAGGATCTATAAATTACCATGACCTTAGAAGACTACTCCAATCGATCCAGTGTAGAAATCCAAAACCTGCAAGGATAGTAAAATTCTATGTCGGGTGTGTAATGTAATGTCAACCACTCATGGATCAAACAGCAATGGGAATGGGAAAATAAAGTCTTGGATTGATGTAGTTTACCACTTTATGAACCATGGGCAAATTTGTAGGTATAATAATACATGCTTTGCAGACATGACAAGCATCTCTTTTTGCACAAGGTAGACAAGTCTACCACATTTCATCAATGAGTTAAGTAGGTTTTTGTGGTTCTCAAAACTATAAACAAAGAGCTGTTCACTGAAATGGGAACAACAAACTACAGACTGGCAAACAGTCTGTCGCTGAGCATCCCATGAAATAACACTGACCATCCAAAGAGCAATAAATTCAGTACATGCATTGGACCTAAAGCAACAAACAGGCTGGTGCTGGAAAGTAATTACACAGAATGGAAAGTACATTACACAAATTAAACTTAAGAAAAACCAAATAAAAAAATGTAAGCTCACATGGGAAGACGACGGTAGCATTGTAATTACAACATCACTGGATTCAGCAAGTTGTAAAGGTGTTTCTTTAGTAGGAACTCCCTTCTCCACAAACTTCTTCATGGCTTCACAATTACTGAAAACCATTCAAAGTCTTAACTTGACCATCATCACTGAGTACAAAAATTGTGAAATTAAATACACCAAAAGAGAGAGAATGTTATGTTATAATCAGGAGAAATTCATAATCTATATTTCCTTCTGACCATGAAAATTGAAAGTCAAATTTTCCATGCCTTGAAATGCAAATATGAACCATTCAAGTAGGAACAGGGCTAGTCATTCATCAATATTATCAGTCAGTATTCGGCGCTCAGAAACAGCATCCCAAAGTCCAGTTATCTACAACTAGGGTGGTTTGATCTGACTCAAAACTTATCCAAAAAAGTTTACAACAAGATCACCTGGATTCTCCTTATATCTAACGGTTTCCACATTGATGGAGTATTGGATATTATCATTTAATTAGCAACAATCTGCAGTATGAACCACCAAGGAGTTGACACTTTGGTTAGAATCATGGGTTGTTGATGATTAGCATTTGGAGTTTTCCCAACCAACATTGGGGTTCTTCATCACCCAGATAATAACAATAATAATCTGAAATATGACAGAAGTTTTTTTTTTAAAATATGCCATATGTCACTCAATTTTCTCAAATTGTCCGTCTTCTATTATTGCTAAAATTTAAAGGGTGTTGCAAGTCAGATCGCCCGAACCAAACTCGGTAAAAAATTGAGACTTAAGAGTACAAGCCAAGGTGAAATAGAGAGGTATCAGAAATATTG
The DNA here is from genome assembly GCA_030737845.1 of Acorus calamus. Taxonomy (NCBI): domain Eukaryota; kingdom Viridiplantae; phylum Streptophyta; class Magnoliopsida; order Acorales; family Acoraceae; genus Acorus; species Acorus calamus. The sequence continues at coordinate 27,978,666 of CM060868.1, read as the reverse complement.
CAGCAACATGCAACCACAGTTTCAGTTGAGATTTGGCTCCACAGGAAGTTTCTGCTCCATCCTGAGCTGCCGTATGACTTGAGACCATGTTCATTAGCTACCACTAGGCAAAGAAGGCATGCCAACGCAATCTTGCAAGAATCACTCATGCTGGGGCCAACCCCTAAAGCAGGGTATTGATGCAAAAAAGGGAAAAGAACAAGGGAAAAAAAGGAGAATTTTGTTGGTTCAACACGGGGACAACCCAATAGGTCACTCATGCTAGAGTACTGATGGGATCCCAAGCATGCTTAACTCCATAGTTCTGATGGGATCCACCACATCAGTGCGAGTATGACGGCACCCTTTATTTTCATTTATACATAAGCACCATCCCCACTTCCAGAGGCACCATCCACTTTCTTTCAACTTCCTCTCTGACAGTCCAGAAACATTAAACATATCAGAAAGCTAAATTTTCTTCAAGTGTATATGATGTTCCTCTGTCCCTCCACTTTAAATTTTAGCTCCATTGTCTTCCAAATTTTCTAAAATTTACTGTGCCATCAACTCAAAATGGAAGTTCTTATTTCAAATTTTACCACTCTTTTCTTACCAGGCATGACTGATTTATTAAAATGAAAACATCTGCCTCTAGTGCGACATTTTTCATATATGACTCAATACAGCCCAACATACTTTAACAATGATTGAATTACATGCACATCTCAATGCAACCCATATCATAAAAAAAAATCACTAATCATGTGAGACATGAGCCCTACCAAGAAAGACAATGTAAAGGGTATTTTAATCTTCATTGCTTGATTTCTAACAATGCCCAAAAAACCCAAATTCAGTAGATAGCATTGTCAAAGAAAGGACATAAAACACTCCCAAACTCAATTAAACACCACTCCTATAATGTGCTACATCTGGTTCCAATATATTAATAGCAAACGATAATTCTTTATGGAAATTTATAAAACAAAACCCAAAAATTTTGATGGGTATTTTAATCTTCATTGCTTGATTTCTGCCTAAAAAAAACCCAAATTCAGTAGATAACATGGTCAAAGAATGGACATAAAACACTCCCAAACTCAATTAAACACACCGCAACATCTAGTTCCAATACATTGATTAAAATAAAATCTCTAGTGACTCTTTAAGGAACTTTATAAAAAACAAAACCCACAAATTTTCATGTACTTTTTTTTAAAAAAAAAGAAAAAGCTTGGAAAGAGTGACAGATTTCATACATGTCGTGGACGACGAGCTCGAAACCCGCATCGATCAGGTTACTCGCCATGTGAGAGCCCATGTTTCCAAGCCCTATGAATCCAACTTTCTGTATCAGAACAAAACAAGCCCAATAGACAATAGATCATGAAAACAAATCAATCAAAAAAAAAAAATTTGAAAAGAGAGGTACCCCTATATCAGATGGAACCGGAGTAGAACAGAATCTACGGATTGGGTGAGTCGATCCCAACTTCACCATGGTTTTGAGAGCGAGAGCTCTCGCTCTGCTTGCCATCTCCCTCTCTCTGTCCCCCTCTCCCTCTCTCCCCCTCTCCCTCTCACACACATACACTGGCGAATGGCGATCGATTGTGATCAAGCCGTTGGTGAATGACTTATACGACAAGCCACTTTATATATTTATATTTATATTTATATTTATGTTTTAAAGGGAAAAACACATAAAACCCTGTAGACTGCAAGAAACTCATATCACTCTTTGAAAACACAGATCTAAAAAAATCTAAATAATTCACTTAATTAAATTTTTATTTACAGATTATGATTATTATGTAAATATTATGTTTGTTTAACCCTAGCTGAAAATATAGTATACCAAAAATCTCTTACAATGTGTTAAAAATGTAAAAAATCATTTGAAAATATCGATTTTACACCTCCAGATAGGATTTTATAATCTATCGAAAGAGTAAAATCATCATTTATAGATGATTTTTTACATTTTTAACAAATTATAGAGAGATTTTTGTATAATATATTTTTAGTTATGGTTAATCAAACATAATATTCGCATACTATTCCTCATTTGTTAACGAAAGTTTAATTCAGGGGGTTATTTAAATTTATATGTGTTTTGAAAGGGTTACATGGACTTTAGGAAAAATAACGGGTTATATAGATTTTAAGCAGGGGGTTATTTGGATTTTCCTTTTTTAAAAAAAATAAAATGATTTAAATCCGTGTAAACATCCGTACAATACACATATACACGTATTTATAGATGTATAGATACGTGCTTTGAATTTTTTTAGCAGTTGGGGAATGATTTATTTCAGAAATCACTTTTGATTTTTTTTATAAAAAATGAATCAATTTAAATATGTGTAAAACAACGGTACAATACACGTATTTTGACATATGCTAACACGGTGCTTTTTTTATATGTAAAATATATTTGATGGAAAATGTTACCCTTAATTCATTTTAAGTCCAAAATTGTAGATTGCACATATTTTTTTATACATAATGTGAAATATATATGCTTCAATTAATTGAATGATACCATTTATATAAATTGTAAATCCATTTCACAAGATATATATCTTTTTACAATGAGTGGAGGGGATTAATGATGTATACATAATTTCATCTGGGAAAGTAAAAAACCTTAAGGTAGTGTTTGATAATGCGATTGCAAAATTGATTTTTTGCAATCGCTGGATTTAAAATTGATTATGCAAGAAGTTGTCTCCCTTCAGCTTTCTCAAATCGCGGCTTTTTAGACACTATTTATCTGAAATCTGTTTGTAGGAAATTGCGATTGTAAAATTGTTTGGTTGTACGATTGCAGAACCAGTTTCCTGCAATCGTAAAAGCTGCACAATCATGCAACCAAACGCTGCCACTTGTGTAATAGAGCTCAAAATTGATGGGTTGATTTGGCAAATGGACAAAAAAAATTGAGACAAGTTAGCATGATTTTTTGGTTTTTTTACTTAGGAACAGAGAAGTGACTTCTGATAATTATCCGGTTGTAGCTATTTAAATATATCTGGTTGTAACTATTTTTTAATTTAAAAATATTATTAGATTGTAGTATTAAAATTCAATATTATTTTATGAGTGATGATAAATTCCTAGGCCCGTATCAACTTGGGTTTCCTTATAGGCCTATCCTTGGGTATTTCTATGACATAATATTTAGGGGCCCCATGTTTGGTGTCATTATTTTCGTCTTATTAGTTGAAAGCTGAAAATCAGTGATAAGCTTGTTTGGTTATACTTGAAAGAAGCACTGAATGACTCCTTTTCAGAATTTTCGGCCAAAAAATTTAGCCCACGATACCTATTTTTTTTCTGAAAACGCAATAAGACATTTTATCCGCCTATGAAAAGACAGATATGCCCTTCATTAAATCAATATTTACATAGGGTATCAAACCCTAATCCACTGTAATCGACCCATTTTCCTTCTCTTATTGGGCCGAATTCCCCATTTGAACCCACATGGAACCCTAACAAAGGAACCCTTTAAATTTGCCGAGCTAAGGTTTGATCTTCGCCGAAAACCTTTATCACGGACGACTAAACGGCCATGGTGTTCGTCGATGATTGCCGCCTCCAGGACCGTAATGAGGATACACTCTGGTTTTCCCTCTGAACTCTCCAAAAACCCTCGACGTTCTGTCTGCTTTTTTTGCTTCTTTGGATCTCCTCCCCAGCCAACTTTAGGTAAAACTCAATCCTTATCTCATCCGTTCATGATTTCTGTAGATTTTTAACTAAAATCCCTTTAAGGTTTATGAATGAATTTACATCAAAAGGCTTACATTTGTGTCTTTTGAACAGTTATTGGGTTGAGTTTTTTACATTTTTTTTTTGTAAAATCAGACAAGCTTTGGTTTTTTTTTAATCTTTGGTTGTTGCATTTTGTTTTGATTTTGTGGGGGTTTTTGGGAGGTGGGTTTTTATTTTTTGGGGGTTTGATGTTCATGCTTTTGGGTATTGCATACTGGGACCAAAAATATAGTTTTCTTACAATGTATCTAAATTATTTGACCAAAATTACCTAAATAAGACTGCACAAAAAAATTTCCATGAGCCACTTATATCTTCCGGTATAAAAGTTGATTTTTATGTCATTATAATTGTTACAGAATCTAACTCAGTACAAATTTGTGGTTCTGCACAAATGTAACAAATTTTTTACAATTTAAAGAAGCTTTCAAATGTCCTACTGTTGGCTTTTGTGTTGAAATGGACTTTATGCTTGGGAAATGACCCAACAAACAATGCATCTGGGAGTCACAGAGTGCCCAATTCGAATCAAACCAAGCAGCTATATGGGTAATTAATTTCTGTTACATTTATAAAAATGTAACCCAATGTATTGCATTTCATCAGGATATGAATTATTGAAACCCAATCTTTAGATTTTGTTAGATGGAACAGTCAATGTAAAAAATACATGTTTACAATTGCTGTGAAGTGTGGCTTCTTCTTATTATACCTGACCTTACTGGCCCTTCGATCAATTGCATACTTCACCTTCTGTTATTTGATTTTCTATGCGTCTCCAATGGCGACCTCACTTTTGTAGTTGGGAGAAAAGATCCCGGGTGTGAGCAATAGTCTTCATTTATTTGAATTACATTCTTTGATTTGCTCCAGGAAAAACAGTTTTTTTTTGTTCTCCATAGTCCGTCCTCCAATCTGGACATCAGTCTCTCCAACGGACTTCCTTAAAGTTGAGATAACTTAGAAATGAATAACTCGTAAATAGAGAATCAACAATCTAGCTTTATCAATGATGGAGTATCCAAAGAAACCTACAGGGATTGTGTTTTTCTCAGAGAGCCCCTTAGGTTGTAGGCTCTGATTGGGTTGTTTTCAGTTGAAAATTCAACAAACACTTTTTGATGTAGGCGTTGGTCTGGAAGCATCCAACAGGGTCTGAAAACAGGAATGTAACACTTCCACCCATAATACACTTGTAATAATGAAGATATAAATGTTTTTTTTTTCTCTTTCAAGTTACATTTTATTCAATGCCAAACACTATTTAACAAACATACTCCCTGTTTCCCTCAAAACCTTATCCATTTTTAAACTTCATTTTTAGTCTAAACAAGTGGGATCTTGCCCAGTGCTTCAAACCTGTTTTTTTATAACTAGACAGTGCAGGACCCATGACTGGATTTTTTTACATTTGTGAAAACAGGATGAAGAAATCAATGGATAACCTTAAAAAATTCTTAAAACAGATTAAATTGACCCCAAATAACATTATATCGTTAAAAATAAAAAGGTGAATTTTTTTCTGTTACATGCAACATTTCTCCTCCCAAACACACTGTAGGGCCACAGTCCTTCGAATCCTCACAGGGTCGTAGGTGAGACACCCTGTTCAGGCATTGATTATCAATTATAAATAAAAGAAATAAAAAAAGGGTTCAACTTTTCTTCACCTCCAACTTTCCCTTATTTTAGCTCCTTTGCTTGTCCTCTTTACTTTCAAACAAGTTCAGTACCATGATATCGCTTTCCTTACATGTTTTTGTTTTTTAATAGTAAATGCTCTATACAAGTAAAAGACCCTTGTTAGTCAACCTTTAAATTACTATCAGAATCCATGTTAACTTTGTAAACATAGTTCATACCTTGTGCTTAAATTAAAAAATCAGAAAGAGGGTCATGATTATTTGAAATGCCAAGCTATAATAATAAATTAGCGAAAAACATTTCCTGCTCAATGTACTAAACATGACTTTCTTCATTCATTCCATTAATAAAACTGAACAGAACACTCAGTAAAGGAGTTGAGAGAGCTGAAACCATGCACAAACAATAGGGGATTTAAAAAAAGAGGTTGGTTTTAAAAGTTTGCTTCCCCTCGAAACTTGGCCTCTCTCCACCCTTTATGTGGAGAGAGCAGTTGAAAAAAAAATATCAAGAAAGAAGAACTAAAACAGTCACATGGTCTTTTTTTTGTATGCACAAGGCAAAGGATTTCTTCCCAAACCCTTCGTCAGATGGCCACTCCCCATCTGGTTGATGTGTGCTGCCCATCTTAATATTCACAACCTCCCCTCCCCACTCTATCATGATACAATCAAATACTCAAATGAAGAGCTTTTAAGAGATTTACACCCAAAGTTTCTAGCAAGTTTATATGTGAACATACTGATTGGTTTCAGTTTATAAAATAATAGATTTGAGCTTGTTCTTAATTATAATTCTTAGTACATCTCCATAATTTGAAGCATTATATCATAATGAGTTTTTAATAGTTCTAAAAGTTTTTTAATCAGATGGTAGGTATGGTGGATTTATCAAATTTAGCTATTTGACACTAACGTATTGGACAATTCTTCCATGTCACACAAGTTAGGAGGAATTTTTTTTTGTGAACTGTGCTACTGCTATTAAGAGAGAATTCCAACCAAAGTACGGTAATGTTGTAGCTATAGAATTTTCTTGGAATTTTGTTAAAAATCGAGCCTCTGCAGCGACTTGTTTGTGATACTGAACTTTTGTCTTCTTATCGTGATCGTTGGAAAAATAGGTTCAGAACATTAGACATGACCCCAAACCAGGTCGGCTCATTTGACTGAATTATAAGAATTTGATTATTTTACTCTATGTATGTCAATGATGGCCCTGGTGGTAAGTCATAGACAGTTCACACTGATGAATTGTATTTCTATATCCCTATATATTGTGAAAGTGACAATTGTAGATTAATTTATTGTCATTCATGTAACGAAGCCCCACAGTGCTTTCATATGGTCGAAGAATTGATCGGGACGTCGCGGACCTGTTATTTTCCTGTGCCAATTAAGAATGTGGAGAAGGCCGTCTCAGTTGACGCTCCACAGGGTTATCATTTTGATGTTGTTCATGCTTAGATTATATTAATGGTCTTTGTGATCTTTTTTTTGCTTGTACTCCTGACCATCAAAACGGGATGATGAAATTTGATCTGTGCAACTCTAGAATGAGATTTGTTGAACTCAGGTTTTATGTTTGATGATCTTAGGGATCCTTTTTTTATCAGCTAAAGAACAAATAGGGTTCACTTTCAAATTTTAAATTTTTATGGTAAATGACAAAAAAAATAACAAAATATTTACGATCAAAAAATCAGCTAAGGGGTTCATTTTTTTCCCATGTATCTGTATAGGTCGTGATTATGTTTAACAAGTCTTCAAAGTGCAATACCTCATAAGATATTAAATAGAGCATATACTGTGGGTATCTTTTTTAATAAATGGAAAACAAAAGGCAAATAATCATGTTTTCAACCAAACATCAAATTACATTCAGCACTTATTAAATGGACCAAAACACCCTAGCATAAGCTATACTGAAAGTACAGAACCAAACACACTTTTTTCAAATGCTTATAATTTCGTCACTGAACCAAACACTATCCTTGGGTTTCTGAACTTAATAACTGCCTATCAGGACTTGGGTAATTATCTGCATTATGAATCATACTTAAAATAGCTTTCCGCTGAACCAAACGGCCCCTTAATGTTGTTACTCAAAACGAGGCTCACGTAGAGAAAAAATTTAAGGTGGCCTTTAATAAGTTATATTCAATTTTCGAAATGCACAATTTTATTTAGGGAAAATTTTCAAATGAACCCTAATTATATAAATAATGCTAAAAATAATATTTCTCAAAAATTATTTGTGTAAGTGATCTTCTATCTTTTTTTTTTCCATTTAACTATGCCACATCAGCACCACCTCACAATTCTATTTTTTCCTTTATTTAATGACCCATTTAAGAAAGAAATATTATGAGTCATGCATGCATGTGGGGCTCATACAATAAATTACTCTAATCTTATTGAATTCTTATTTTCTCTCAAAATTAATTTAAAATATTTTACATATCATTTTCATCATCCCCATTACTTAAGGATCATGCTTTTTTTTTTTTTTTACTTGAATTTTTTTGAAACAAATAAATCAAATAAGATTTTTTGGAACAAAAATATAGATATAAGGGTATAGTGGTCAATTTGGGTTTCAGAATTATTAAAGATTGTTTTTAGGTAGAATTTTAGAGAATGACCGATTTAGCTATTTCTAAATTTCAGAAATTTCTTTGGGAAATGGTCAGTTATGGGGGGATTGGAAGGGGTTTAATGATTGGGAACATAAATAAAAAAAAATCTATTTGGGGTATGTTATTATTGCTATTATAAATGTTTTGAGAAAGTCATTTAAAAAAAAAATTAAGGGATGAGGTGGTGGTGACATGGCATGATTAAATGGTAAAAAAAAAAGTAAAAAAGAAAAAAAAAAGAGGAGAGTCATTTTTAAAAATAATTTTTGGCAAATGGTGGTTACTTTTAACATTAATTATATAATTGAGAAAATGACTAAAAAAGTCTCCCAAAAGTTAGAAATACTCAAATCAACCACTTTTTTAAATTATACAAAAAAAAGTCTTATTTTACAATTTGGGAAACACAAAAGACTAATATATCCTCATGCAATTAAATACTTAATACATTCCACATCTCTTAACTTTGTTAAAATATTTAACCCTCTTAATTTTATTAATAGATTTCACACATTTTCATATAGATCAATTTTTTTTATTGTAAATTCTTTGTGATTATGTGGATTTTGTGAAATATGAACCAATATAATTTGAGTTTTTTTATGATTAACTCTATTAAATATTGATGTTTTTTTTAAAAATGGATATGTACTAATGATATCATAAAAATATGTAAATAGCTAAAAAAATGTGAATAAAAATTTAGAATACTAAAATATCATCTATTGCATTGGGGCACAACACACATTTAAATTACATATTAAGATTATACACAATGAAAAATGAAAAATAATATCATGTAAGATATATATAAGAAACACACAGTATGATATATAATAACAAAACCTCATGATTGATTTTCATCATGTTTAGAAAGATTGTTGTTTTGTAAGAAAAATAAGTTTTTAGTGTGAAATAAAGAGAGATATTAAAGATTTAATTATATAATGGCAGATTAGTCTTTTGAATTTTTAAAATTGTGAAATGAGACTTTTTTAAGTATAATTTAAAAAAAAATGACTGATTTGGGTATTTCAAACTATTAGGAGATTTTTTTGATCATTTTTCCTATATAATTTAGGTTAATTTGAAAATTTTCCCTTTTATTTAATAAGTAATTACGTAATCTATTATTCCATATATGGATTCCACTTTAATGTTAAGACAAAAAAAAATCAAATCAAAATTTAAAACAAATCATATCTTATTGTTTCCATAATTAATTTAAACTGCAAACCGAATTAGAAATCAAACCGTTTATTTCATACTCCTGTGATTCGGGCCGTACCGCCAAAAATCGAAAGCCCGAACGTCGGCCCGCGGGCTGGCCCGTTCAAGTCATCGTTTAGTAGGAACTATAAAATGCACAAGGAACCGAACGAATAAACCGTTCCACTGATCGAAAAAGGAAAAAAAAAAAAAAAATCAGAGCATGTGAAGGTATTGATCAAGAAACCCTAATCCACGAAACCCTTTTCATCTTCAGTTGATTGGTTTCTCTCATTATCAAATTTTATTGGATTTCCCCCTTTTTAATCTCCTTTGTTTTTTTTTTCTTTCAATTCTTAGGGTTTTTGGTCTTTTTTTTTCTTTTGAAATAAGGGTCTGGGTTCCACCAATATATGGCAAAAGAAAAATATAAAAAAGATTTTTAAAAGTTCTCATCCTTGTTTAGACTTTTTTTAATGCAAGTGGTGTAATTTTATTTTATTTTATTTTTTTTTGAATTTCTGAATTGGCTTTTAAGGGTTCTTGGTCAATTTTTTTTCTTTTGAAATAGCGGTTTTGGTGTCCACCAATATATGCTAAAAGAAAATCAGAGAAGGAAAAAAAATTTGAGTTCTTATCTTTGTTTTAGACTATTTATCACAATGGGTTTTATTTCTTTTCTATATTTTTTTTTTGAATTTCTGAATCTTTGATTGGGTTTGTTTTTATAGCTTATTAATTTTGGCATATTTCATTGTTTTGAAGAAATTGATTCATTAGTTTTGGGTAGATGAGATGTAAATTTCATTTTTATTTTGGGGAGTGAAAAGTTGTGATTTTTACACACAACTGAAGGAATCTGATATCTGTTAAAAAAAGGCTGGTTTTTGTGCTTTGTTGGACTTCCTTTGATAGAAATAATTGTCTTTAATCAAAAGATAATAATTTGGTAATCAGAATCTGATAATGCCTCTGTTGTCTTCAAATTTGATTTTGTGACTTGTGATGTGTGATTTTTCTCTTGAGTGGGAGTGGAGCTGGAATTTTATTTTTGGGGTGAGCTAAACTAATTTTTGTTATTAAAATCTTGCCTTTATATTGATAAAAAATACTAAGTAAACTTTGATATAAATCATATCATACTAAATTACATGTCATCATCAAAATAGACAATATGGTGGTTTAAGATTTTTTTGTGTGTAAAGCATAAGCTTATATAATGGGGCACTGATACACACAGTCCTTCTGGCAGCCCCATTTGTAGCCCTCACTTTTTTTAACCTATAATATATGTTAATTTATCGTAGCATATGATTTTTTATAAAAAAAAATTGTGTTCAAATCATTTGACCATACAGCCATCCTGGCCAACGCCAGACCTCGCCCCTGCTATTGAGCTTTCTCTACTTGACGATTTTAATGAACAAGCAGTTTTCTAGTTGCTGGGCATGACATGGATGATGGATAAGCACATTGTAGATTTTAACTCTCTTCTTCACATTGATTTTGAATTTGTAAAGTAGTGTCATGCCAATTTGTTTATGTTGAGGCACTAGATTATTCTGCGGATGAACTCAATTTGTTGGTTGATTTTATAGTCATGTTTGACAATTTTGGCGATTGGATACCTCTTGTGTCTATTGGCCTAATATACATTCACAACTAGTTTAATTATCTTCGTATTTTTATCGTACTTATTCTTGTATCATTTATGAATATACACTTACCGTACCAAATGAATCCCTTGCAAAATATTTATCATACACGAACTTTGTCACTATGGTTGATTTTGGTTTCGTTTTGTTCTTTTTTTTGTTCATATATAACAGGAGTGGACAGGTGTCTTTTAATTTATTTTATCCATTATTATATATAAATTATACGTCTATCAAAATGTTGACCCTGGTGGCGAAAAGATCATCTCTCACGCCAAAGGCCCTCCTCCACCAAAAATATGGTAACAAGGCATGTTATAAGATTGAAGAGGTGCAGGAATCCATTGATAGCAGCTTCCCTGGATTGGCTCTCCCACAACAGGTTCGCTGTCGTTATCGTTGCTGTTTGGAGCTTCCTGAATTGACCTTTGTTTCAGATGCTTTTATGAGGAAGAAGGATGCAGAACAGGCTGCTGCCCAGATGGCTATAGAAAAGGTTTCTTTCATCATTTTAATCTTGTTTTGTTTCTGAGAATTATTTAAGTGTGGCTGTTCATCTCACTCGTTGTAGAAAAAAAAAGAAAAGAAAAGAGAAGCAGATGTCCAAACTGTATATCATCAGATCATGTGCCATGGATGTGGAAGCATGCTTCATGAGTTTTAGATCTGGATATATTTTTTTAAAACTAAGGTTCTTATATTCTGTAGGGACTAGGGGTATAATAATCACACCATCAAAATTATGGATTTATTTTCTAGCATAGTCTATACCTCCCCCGCCCTATACTTTTTGGAAATTGTTGTGTTCACCAGATTTTACTAAATTGGTGCACAAGGATGCAAAGAGAAAAAAAAGAAGGGTATCAAACTGATTCTGTTTATGCAAAGTTTTCAGGTAATCGGTTCCAAATGGGTTTTTGATATTTTTGCTTTTGGTTTCAGATTTTGTTTTTTATGTGTTAAGAGTCAACAATACTACTACATACGGAAAACTGGTTGGGAGTGGTTAAATTGGGTTGAGAGCAGCTGTTATGAAAAAGCTTTTTCTAAAATTGGTTCCAAGATAGGAAGGCCAAACTAGGTCGGCTATCCCTACAAACATAGACAGCATTGCATTACTTCACGCAGAACCCCCATCCCCACAGTGACTATTTCTTCCATCAGAATATGTTTGCCCCAGTCACGAAGATAGCAAGCCACATTAGTCCATGTGTGTTTTTCCTGGTAGACAACTCTTTTTTGTTGAATAGTTACTTGTTTCTAGAAAGCCACAAAGGCCAGCATACAGCGTGGAGCAGTGGAGGGCTCAACTTATCCCTTTTGTTGTTATCACCCTTCTTCTTATGGGCTACTTACATTGAAACATATGCTTAAGAGAATTTAAACACCATGCATTCGGAGAATAGATGTTTCCCATCAATTTAGTTTGAAGCAAACAGACGGTTTGGTTACATCCATATATTCTTAACCAGTTGCTTTTCTTATTGTGCAGCTCGGTATTCAGGCTAAAACAGATGACCTCACACCAGATGAAGCATGGGATGAATTAGTTGCTCGTATTTCTTACTTATTTTCAGAGAAGGTACATTCCCTATCAAAATCATTGTCATTAGCTTTATATGTGATAATAATTACTCATATAATGAGCATCATCTCAATTGCCAATTTATTGTTCTTTTAAAAATACATCTGATTAATGAGAGGTATAATATGCTTTTTTTCCACAGTAGTATGATACTGTTGTGGCCATTTTTCTAAACAGTGGTATTTCTCATTCTTTTTTCATTGAATACATCAGTTGTGTTTTTTTGCCTAAAATCTAATAGGTGAAAGTAAGTAAATTGGTTTATGAATATTGTTTATAAAATGAAATGGCCTCATGTGATGGATTTTTTTTCCCGTGTTTTGCAATTAAATATGATTTTTGCATGGTTTGGTGGGATATATATCAAGATAAATACATTATTTCTTTCTTTCGCTGAGATTTTAATTTGTTCTCTGATGTTTCTTTTGAATCTCTTTCTTTGTTATGAGTGAAGTTCCTTTCATCAGCTCATCCATTAGTTGGTCACTTCAGAGAAGCAATTCAGAGAGAGGGTGTGGTTCCTATTTCCATAATTGCTGCATGTGATGCGAAGATCAATAATCTGTGCAAATTGATTGATCCAAAGGGAGAATCAGATCCTCTATCAGTTGTAATACTTATTCTGAAGGCTGCAAGACAGTGTGTGTCTGTTTGTATTTCCGGTGACCTCTGGATAAAGAATCAGAATCCATTTTTTCCTGTGATGCCGGTTATCCAGTCAGAACCAGCAGACAGTGTACTGGTTGAAGCCATATGTATTCCTTGCTCATATGAAGGGTCTATTGAAACTCTGAATCTTAATATTGTCCCTAACAAGTATTACATGGATGAAATCGCTCGATCCCTTGGTGTTTGCGATTCTTCATTGGTTCTTATGTCAAGGTATTAAATACCTTAATTGAATTCATAAAAAGATATTGTGTCTATCCTTTTCCTTGAGCCTTTCATAACTCTTCTGAGTATCATTTACTGGAAGTTTGTCTTTTCTTTTCTGCAGGACCGTTGGCAAAGCGTCATCTGAGATGAGATTGTATTTTTCTGCTTTAGGAGTTCCATTTCTGGCTCGAGATTCCTCATTAGAGTTTCTATTAAATGCTAAAGAACACGCCGAGCCTATTTTTAATGAAAGAGCATCATGTATTTCTGGTCAAAATATTTATGGAGATGCAATCTTGGCTAATGTTGGATACACATGGAGATCTCCTGACCTGTTACATGAAGACGTCTCTCTGGGGACCTATTACAGGTCTGACTGTGATTTAAGTGTTTGGTCTTTTACTTCTCATTCCATAGATAATTATGGGCATTGGAAAAAGTTAGCTTTATCAATTAAATATAGAAAAAAATGTATAATTTTTGTGAGACTTCTCATCGCAATTTGTATCCTTAAGAGGACACCTTTTTTTCCTCGTCACTCACAACTAAGCGATTTTCTTTTATGCAATTTATGTTGTATCCAATCATGTTAAATCAAGCAACAAAAGAGTTGTGCGATTCATATCTCACCGCAATTAGTATCCTCAAAGTGCACCTTTTACGATTCCCCCGAGTGCAATGAAAATGTTTTGGTAAATCCACTAAGCATGCAATGTGTTTTAGATGCTTACTAGCACTTTTAGTTTAATGATGATACGTTATTATAATATATTTGCTGTTTTCTTTCTTTGTTTTTTTTTTGTGGGTGGGGTGGGGTATTAGAGGTATCCCAAACCCTTTTAGGAAGTTACCCTGTGTATACCAGGGTAATTATGCTATCTCTGTTGCTACATGCATAGTTGTAAAAAGAGTGTGTTTCACATATGCACTCACATATGCTGATTTAAAAAAAAAAAAGTAAATCTCATTTAATGAGGTATATGCTTTAATGAAATGTGAATATCGCTCTATAATGAATTAAATGGACCTATTTTTATCAAATGTAAGAAAATTTAATTAGGTATAGATCTCATCTAAGGAGGTATATACCTCGGTGGATGGCTATGGAGGTAACTGTTCAAGAGAGTGTCCGTGCTGACTGCATGCAACAACGCTCTTGTTTTTGATATTAAGCTATGTTATTTCAGGATGTTGCTCAATAGACTGCCTGATGGAGGTTACAAGCTGTTGAGGGAGGCAATACTTGCTGCAGAATTGCCAACTGCTTTTACCACACGTCTTAATTGGAAAGGCCCCTCCCCTAGGGAACTTCTCTGCACATTTTGTCGTCAACATCGTTTATCGGAACCTGCTTTCTCATTGAAAAACTCAACTGACATTGTATCCTCTTCGGAACATGAGTCGATGACACTAAAATTGTGTGGCAGTGTCAAATCACTAAAGTCTGTTAAGGAATATGAATTTCGAAGTGATGTGGTCCCTGATTCTTCCAATGCACAATCTGGCATGGCCGGAAATTTTAGGTGTGAACTTTGCATTTTGTCGAAGGGAAATGATGTAATATTAGAGTACATTCCAGAAGAATCCTACAGGAAACAGAATGATGCCATCCAAAATGCCTCCCTAAAGGTTCTCATGTGGTTAAATGAATATTTCAAGCAGCCAGTTACTCCTATGGGGACATTATCTTCTTGCGGATATGTTCAAGGCATTCATATTAATCAACAAAAGTTTTGTCGAGAATTTGAGTTGTGTTTATCCATACATGGGTTTCAGAAAAGAAGTGCTCTGAGAAAATGCAGCTTGTCAGATCAAAGTTGTACACTTTATGATATTGAAGGTCCAGATTCAGGGGTGATCCCTTCACAGGGTTTTTTAGCTTGCATAAGTTATACCGTTGCTTTGGTTAGGGAAGGGGAAGACATGAAAGAACTTCTAGAAAGCAAGGATGAGTTTGAATTTGAGGTGGGGACTGGTGCTGTGACTCCCCAACTTGAAACATGTGTCACTCAGCTGTCCATCAATCAAAAAGCTCGATTTTCAGTAGCATTGCCGTCTAAGGACTTAATTTTAGCTGCTGCTGGTGGATCTGCAAAGTACTTTGCACAACTACTGAGTATGTTATTCTTTCTAGATTTTGTTTTAATGTCCATATTGTTAAGGATGACCATGAACTGCTCTTTTGTCTGCAGGCTCTGATTCTTTTAATGAAAAATCATGCTATTTGGAGTACTCTGTAAAGTTGCTGGGGGTCACAGAACCATTGGAGGACAGGATGGAGCAAGCTCTTTTCAGTCCTTCTTTATCTAAACAGAGGGTTGAGTATGCGCTGCGGCATATCAGCGAGTCCCAAGCCACAACCTTGGTAAAATTTATAGCTTTGTATTTATTATTTCTCACTCCATGCTTCTTGGGGGTGAATTATGTTTACCTTTTGGCTTTTGCATGTGTACAGGTAGATTTTGGGTGCGGTTCAGGAAGCTTATTGGAATCTTTACTGGAGCATACGACTACTTTGCAAAATATTGTTGGCGTTGATATGTCAAGGAAGAGTCTCAATCGTGCTGCAAAGGTCTGACTTCTGACCTGTTTATGTCTCACTTGACAGATTTGCAGTTAATAATATTTTGAGCACATTTTTTATATGCATCCATCATGAGAAATGAGAGACCACTTCTCACGGTAGATGAAGTCAATCAATTATTGTTCTGTGAAATGCTTTTCGGGAAATGTTGGATTACCATATTTTCTCAAATTTGTTTCACCTCTGCTGATTTCCATTTTTTTCTTTTTTCTGACCTCTCCTTTCATGCATTATTCACATCCTCTTTTTTATGTTGCAGACAATTCATTCGAAACTAAGCATGAATGCTAATCATGGAATACAAAATGCAAGTATCAAATTTGCAGAGTTGTATTATGGATCCATCACTGACTTTGATCCTCGGCTGTATGCTTTTGATATCGGTACTTGTCTAGAGGTACTGAGCTTCTCTACCAATTCATCTGTAATGAAGTTAGCTTTATTCACATGGTGATCTTTTTCACTAGAGGATGTTTTGCATTCACTATAGAAAAAGTTTGACATGCCAGATCCAGTCATCTTTTAATTATGTAGTTAAATTATTTCCAGCATTTTATGTTTTTTATTGTTTTGCGTTTAACAATTATATTCTTACAATTGCATGTTCTCGTTCATTTGCAAGTCCTTTTAATTGTCCATAACCTGATTATATATATAAATATATATATATTTTCTGGGTCAAATTGCGGTTGAAATTTGGATTTCATGGACATTGTAGTCAATTTCAAACTGCTGGGATGAAGGCAGTGTATGTTGATTATGTTATTTGATTATCTGAAATTCTTAATGTATAAACACTTGCAGACGTGTATTCACACATTAACTATGCTTATTCCCTTGCCTGCTTCAATTAGTTTTTGTTAACCTCAAGAGATGCACTTCCTTAAAGAGGATCATTCCCATAGACATTGCCTTACCTCGACTATGAATTTAGACATTCATCATCATGAATAATCAATAATAACATATTTTTTTGGTGGTAGATAATATAATTTTGAGCTAAAATTTCAATTCTTTCAAATTCGTGGGATCTAGGCATCATCTATGAAGCATGGACATTGACACGGGACATGGATACAACACAATATGTACATGGTGAACTGGCATGGAAAATACATGTTCATAAATAAATAAATTTGATATTATGATTATTAGGAAAAAAAAGCATACATCTATAAACCATAATAAGTTGATATGACTATAACACCGTATGAACTACTTACGTACTCTATCAAAATTTTAATTTGTTTAATGTGAGCATAAACCTTCAATAGCTATTAAGAAAAAAAATTATATTGTCCCATATAAATTCGTGTCCATGTCATGTCCATACCACATCTAATTTATGTTCAAGAACGAGAATTATTTCTAATTTGGGACACTTAAGATATCTGACACATGCCCAGGATGTGTCATGGCACGTGTCCTGTGCATCCTAGGACATTATTTAACATCTCCCAGACCTTTTTTAAAATTTATGGAGCCTGGTAAATTTGAAATTAAGTCCTGATCACTGTGAGAGTGTGCAGGTAGTTGAGCACATGAAAGAAGACCAGGCTCATTTGTTCGGCGAAGTCGTGCTGGGATCTTTCCGCCCGCATCTCCTCATCGTCTCAACCCCCAACTACGAATACAATTCTATACTTCAAAAAGCTGCTTCACCCGATAAAGAAGAAGACGCAGATGATAAACCTTCTCAGACCTCGCAATGCAGATTCCGAAACTTCGATCACAAGTTTGAGTGGACGAGAGAGCAGTTCAACCACTGGGCTTCCAACCTCGCCTCGAGGCACAATTACAGTGTTGAATTTGGTGGGGTTGGTGGGTCGGCTGAGGTGGAACCAGGCTTTGCTTCACAGATCGCTGTCTTCAGGAGAAGTACTTCACATCAAGTGGAGGATTGTATGTTAAACCACGAATCATCGGGCGTTTATGAACGTATATGGGAGTGGAATAACAGGTGAAGATATTCTTTCTGATCCTTTTTTTTAACATAGCTGCAGATTATGATCTGAAATTGCTGTGATTATTTGAGTGGGAATCCCCTTTTTTGTGTGGTTTTCTTGCCATTTATCACACTGATGTGAAATTTTTGGGGAGTGTAGGAGAAGACTAACTTGAAAAGATGTATGTAATTGTGTTGTATAACTGGTAACTGTAACTGGTCCATTTTCAACTGGCTCAAGTAGGATTAACAATTACTTGGTTATCTTATGTGCCTTTTTTTAAAAATTGTCATTAGATTTAGATTTTATATGCTGATGACTATTAAGTAACTTCCATTATCAGTTTTAGGGTGCTGATGTGATGATATGATCAGTCTGTTTTTCAGCTGCATTTGTACTATGAGTACTATGTCAGTATGTATTATATTAGGAAATACATAAAAATATATTCTTTCAGTTTATACGAGTTATACTTCAGTTTCTATAAAAGAATGTTCATTATCAAAGTATATATTTAAAATAAAATCCAAAATGTTTTTGAGATGTGCAAGTGGGGCTGCAAAAAGAATTGACCATAACCCTAAATTTTAATGGCTAGTCTGTTGAATGAGTCATTTTGGTGGTTAATTCAAAAGTAAAATGCTTACATTCAAATGGTCTACAATACTGTTTGATGCATATTGAATTCTGACAAATATATGCCCAAATTTTTAACATATCTGTATCGATAATATGTTGTTTTTAAATTTAATAAAGTTATATTTAATTATTTTTCTATTATTATACTGTAATTGATGTAATTCTTTGTCTTATTTTTTAAAAAATTCCTTTTAATATATTCATATTTTTTTCATCTTGATAATGTTTTTCCAACTTAAAATGAATGATATATTGGTGGTCTTCGAGTAGTTCAAATTATTTTTTGAACCGCAATAATTTTATTCTAAAAATAATATATTTTTATTATATTATAGAATTTATTACTTTTTTAGTCAATATATTAATTTTTTTTTAAAAATATAATCTTCATGGAAAATGATACATTCAACCCCATATTGCATACGTTTTGATTATTTTTTTGAACTATATACTTAGTTAATGAAGTACACTTTTTAGAAAAAATGATATATACTAAGGGCCCGTTTGGCGGAGCGTCGGCGTCGTCTGCGTATGCCATACGCGGGGGTAGAGGCCGCGGTTAGCGAATCATAGTTTTGAGGCGTCGGGGAAATCGGGGTAAAAATAGATACGACAAGTATATTTGAGATGTGGATGCGAATGCGATATGGCCTGTTTGGCTGGGTGATCGCGTCCGCTGATGCCCACCACCTCCACCGCCGCGTAACAGCTCCGCCAAACGGTACCTAAGATATCGGAGTATATATGGCATTATGCATTTTCATACACTGGATACAGTGTAAATATTCATTTATATTTTACTCCTAACAACCATTTTTTAATGATTAAAGATTTCCGCACGCATATATGAATGAATTAGTATGAATCTTCAATTATACGAATTGTTATCATATGGTATCAATTGGCGTGAATTGATACAAAAGTATGTTTTTAACATAATTAAAATGAGGGTTTTACAAGTTTTTGAATTCTTACAACTGTGTCTATGATATTTTATCACCCCCACTCTCATTTTAATTACTTATTTAATTAAATTATCCAACACCTAATCTTAACAGTTCAATTCAAATTCTAATGTTGCTAAAAAAAAGAAGTTCAATTCAAATTCTAACAATAGTTTTTTAGATTTAAAATCTTATATTGCTGGTTATGTGTTTGATGATGCATTGAATAACTTGGATTATTAATTAGTATTAGTGCTATAAGTGAACTACAAAATAAAATAAAAAATAAATGAGATGTGAGATAATTATTTGTTATTAATAATGTAAATATTTCACAAATCCAAATTAGATATATAAATATTAGAATGAAAAATAATACCTTTAAGAAGTTTTCCATTTCAGTATAAAATTAATAGTACTTTATTCTTTGAAAGAGTTTTGCGATTTAAAGTACCAAATTAAATAAAATTCAAAATATAACATCCCATTCCTTCAATTTACATAAAACAAATTTTCAATATGTCACCCAAAACTTATACAATGTCTTTTATAAAGCTACCAAAAATGGGATTCAAATTGTATTAGTTTAGTTTATTCATATTAGTTTTTGTTTCGTCTTACAGATTTTGATCTTGGATTTGTTTAAATGATTCACGATAAAATAAATCCAATCATGGATGAATACATATCTATTCATTAAATGCATCACAAAAAAAAAATGAATTAGATAAAATAAGACAAAAAACTTTACCTAATCATACACAGAAAATCCACTTGAATAATTTGGAATTATTGATCATACAAAGGAAATCTAAAAGAATATAGGAGTACTTTGTTCCACTTGAATAATTTGGAAACTGATTTACAATTAGTTTGTTTTTCCTCCAGCTTCTTCATACCCATGACTCATAAGTATCATTTTAAATTCTGTTAAACTGAGTAAATTAATGTGCCTTGTATACATATATGACAAATAATCATGCCTTGCATACATATATGACATATAAATCATGCTCATAAGATGAATTTTTTTTATTTATTAATTTATTTTTTGTAATTAAGGCCCTTGAAGATTCATGTTCTCTGTGTGAGAAACAAATGATATTTTTTTGGAAAATTTGCATTTATACCACTTGAAAAACATCTATTTGGCTTTATTCCCCGCTTAACAAAGTAATTGTACATATACCCTAAATTTTTTGATCAGTGTCCATGTATGCCCTTCCATCTATCATCGTTAATCTATTTAACTTAACCATAGTTATCAATCTAAAAATTCCATGTGAAAAGTCCTATATACCCCTCAGAAAATTTGCATGTATACCCCTAGGAAAATTTTGTGGAAAAATACTTTATGTACGGGAGCAACAAAATATAAATTAATGTAAACATGAATTAAATTTTTTTCAAATGTGTATCTAGACATTTGATAAACACATTACTGTATTTGTATGTCAGGTAATTGAGTCACATTTATACTTTTTCTGTGAAACCCTTATCTTTGTAATGTAAAAATTGACACAAAAAATCTATCAATACATGTGCCGATGTGAAATTTTTTTCAACTTTAGGATTTTGTGATGACCAATAAAATTTTCCAACTCAAATCTTCAAACATCAGAAGTGCAAACACACTCATTTAATTAACTTTTTATGGATGCCACATATATGGTTGAATTAGGCATAAACTGAGAATAAGAAGAATTGGCATTTCAAGTGATCCCAAATTGTAATTCCAGTTAGGTGAAATTGGGTTTGAGAAACTGGTTAGAATTGTAATTGAAAATTTTAATTCCCACGAAGTGCAGTTTTTATTTTTTTTGGATTTCAATATTATTCTTAGAAATGGAACTGTAATTTAATATCAACCCAAGTGCTCCATTTCAATCGAGCTGAAAAATATTTTTCCAATTGATCCACATAAGGCAGGCATGCAGACATCCAATACATCTTATGTAATTATTTATTTAATAAATTTGGTTGATTGAATTAAATTAATTTGTGTTATGATAGACCAATAAAAAAGCAGCAACTTCAACTTATACAATTGCTAAATATTTTCACGATGTAATTGTGTAATTAGTGTTTTTGGTTATATCCATGTAAAAAGCTTGGTTGTTCATAAGATAAATCTACTTATTAAATGATTTAAAAAAAAAAGGTTTCCAAAGTGTAGTTAACTGTGGGAGATAAATATAACTCAAAATTTTAGAATATATATGTAGAATAAATTATTATTTTTTCAATGTAATGTTGCCAAGATAATCAGAAACTAGTGGTTGTATTTTCATGTTTCATGTATTGACCATTATTTCTAAAACTTGATCAACCTAAAAAAAAAAGGTTATTGCTACACACATTGTTATATGCATTCCCACATGCAGTTTAACTTTTGCCAATGAGATATATGATTTATTGGGTGAAGCATATATATGTATATTTTTTTGTTTTTTCTGTGTATATGACACATACAATTCATTGAATATTTCTTTATGAAGGTGTATACATATTTCATTACATAAAATATATATACTTTTAAAAAATCAACTAATATTATTAAAAATGGTTTTTTATTTTTACCTCCCTACAAACCATCTTATTTAGCGATCGCTCCCTCATATTTGGGTTTTACTCTCCAGATTTAAAGGATAATTCCTTTTTACTCCTTGAGAGATTTATCTGTAAATTATTTAATTTTCTTTTTAGTCCCTGATAGAGAGTAAAAATGAATTATCCTTTAAATCTGAGGAGTAAAACCCAAATACGAAAAAGTGAGTGAGCGATCACTAAATACGATAGTTTGTGAGGAGCTAAAAATAAAAAACCCTATTAAAAAAACATTAGTCCATCGATCCATCCAACGCTCAAGGCCGTTTCGAGAAAAAACAAAAAAAATGCTTTAATAGAAATTTGTGGTGTAAAATTACAATCTATTTTAGTGAATCTCAATATTTAGAAGTTCTAAAAGTGTGAAGTGGTAAATTGTCCATCAGATCTTCAACCTATAAGAATAAATGTTGTTGTTGTTGTTTTTTTTCCCCCTCTCCGAAACTAATTATTTGGAAAAAAATGATTTGAAAAAAATTTGAATCAGTGTTAGCAATTAGTGCTAAACAGGCCCTTGGTTTTGAGGAAGGACTTTATGGGACATTATTTTAAATTTGATTATGATGTCATTAAACACCAGAAGAATTGTTTCTTCCAATGTTTTTCTTATGAAAGAATTATCTCTACATTTTACACAAAATTATGTATAATTATAAAAAACGTAACAATAAAAATGGTTGGGTCGCAAGAAATTTTTATTTTAAAATAAATGAAATTAGAACATTATTAGAATTATAAGATTTATGACAAATTAATGAAAAAAAATCTATCACTAGAACAATCTATGCGTTTGAATAAGCTTAAAATAAGATTTTACAAATATCTAGAACTCTTAGAATCAGTGATGAAGTTTTTGTTGTTTGATTAATCATGGATAAGTTGTGGATAAAATTTGAATAAGATATGAATAATGATTTGTAAAATGTGGAAAAAGATGACTTGTGGACCTTTGATTTATAAAAGATAATGACAATTGATTTGATATGTGATCCCCTTTATATCAGTGGAATAAATTAAGTGGAAAAACAAAATTTAAAGGGGACATAAATGATAAAAATACAAGTTTATTCTTACCTATTATAAACATAACTATAATCATCTATTATTTTCAAACAAATAGTTTTTCAGCTCATTCTCTCCTATTAAAAACATGAATGATGGTACGATTGAGTTTAATTGTCTCGTAGAAACACATCAGAGATTCATACAATTAAATTATATAAGATACATATGGTTTCCTCAATGATCTCTCATTTCTTTTTTCCTTCTAAACTCTCTCTTTTTTGAAAAATTTAACCTGATGAATCCATCACGAATCATAAATCATGTTGCAGAAATTAGAAGCTGCAATGGAAAATTAGCATTGATTTTTTTTTGTTAATTGAAGATTTAGTGTTTTTTTTACATAATAAGAATATCCAACTATCTTGTGCACGTGATTACAAGACAAATTGAAGAAAATTAAATAAAATATCAGAAAAACATGTTAATGCACAACCCCTTAGAATTACATGGCATGTTGACCTAATTTTGAGAAAAGCTCATAATATCCAATTGCAGAAATTGTCCTCATTTATATGGGAAGTTCACTATATTCGGATTGCATGTTTGTCCACTTCATGTTGAGAAATATCTATAATATATAGTTGAAAAAGTTTTCTTTGTTGTCTCTTATGTTATCGATAATTTATTATAGCTTACAATTCTTTAGTTTTTCCTCCAATATCTCAAAATCATCAGCACTGATGATTTGCATCCATGTTAACTTCAATGTCTAGAACAAGTTCACTTTTATAATATTTATAGGATGTGAGGTACAAGAAGAATAAACTGATCCTATCATGCATTTTATCATACAAATTATGGCATATAAGTTCATGTTTTCAAGATGAACTAAATTATTAGTGTTTTATCTTATATTGCTAAATGCATACTCATGATGCATTTGCACCAAAAAAAAATGCATACTCATGCATTAATGTCACAGTTTTCTCACGCAAACATATAAAGAAAGGATTTATATGGTACAGCAAGAAATTTTCACTAATTATTATAGATTACAGACTCATTAATGACATAAAATGAGATTAATCTGCAAATTGGTTATATGTACAGTTGTAAACTACTTGCCATTATCATCAGTATAACATTTTTTGGAACATCATACATGCCTCAATAAAATGGGTTGTAGAACATTGTTTTGAAACTGCCTAAAACAACATCTTCATAATAAATCACCTCCACTTGTGACGGTTGACAAAGCAAGATAGATTCA
Source organism: Acorus calamus (assembly GCA_030737845.1). Lineage (NCBI taxonomy): Eukaryota > Viridiplantae > Streptophyta > Magnoliopsida > Acorales > Acoraceae > Acorus > Acorus calamus. The sequence goes on along the minus strand of CM060868.1, from coordinate 27,954,302 downwards.
ATTCAATGAGCAGCTATATTTACCTATTGACTGCTGGGGGGTTATACAGCCCACAGTATTATCAGAAGAGAAGTTCTCAAAAGAAAAAGGTTTCATACAAGTAACAGTTCTTACCAACCTCAATAAGAGCAACGACAGATGACCCAACATCAGCACGGTGATGCCATGGATTGGCTTTCATGAGTCCAGTCACTTTCCCCAGCTCTCTTTTTGATCCAGTAAGGCCTATAATTTAATACGTGTACTTAGATTATATAATTTACACAAGAAAGCAATGTCGATGTATTTCTAATACACACGAAGGATTTTTTTTTCCAGAAACATCATGTTTATTTAAAGTAATTGTGATGCACAGAAGGTTGCCCATTAAGGAAAATAATGTCTTTTTTCAGAAAAGAAAGTATAATCAGCACACATCAATGATCATCTCAAATATCAGTTTCATAATGAACTTTCAATTTGTAGAAGGTGACAAATAAATGAGCAGTGATATTATCTATTAGGAAGAAAACTTCTGCCGTTTGCTTCCAGTACTAAAGCAGCAATTTAAAAGAATTCGTACTGTGCCTTCCTATGACTTGTGCAAACTGTAATTTATCTAGCAACAGCAAAAAAGAGAGAATATACCCTTCTTTGACAGAAATTGATATGATTGTCATAGATAAAGCCAATATAGGGTGGTCCAAATCAATTTCATGATGACGACCACCATGACTATGGCTATGCTCATGTACCTGACTTGTAATCCCTCAATTCACAGAGCTAAGCAAATACAATTATCGGTATCACATCTATGACACTGCACTTATTATTGCACCATTGCTATCTTTGTGAAGCACAAGAAATGAGGATAAATTTGTCCAACCTCAGAACTGTTAATTTCAGTCAAATGATTTATAGTCTAGAATGAAAGATGTACTTACTTTGCCAAGCAATTCCTCCAGCAGTCAACAAAAGCATACCAGATATGCCAAGGGCTCCTAAGGTTTCAAACCATGTCCTGAATAGAATGAAAAGAGCAAAATATGATACAAAGTAGTGTTACGGATTAAACATGATTAGCTACTTGTTGCAGCGGAAACTTAAATTTACCATTTGAATTATATTGCATATAAACTTTCTGCATATAGCAACTGGGGTGACTTTATATTCCAGAAATCAAGGGGACTCCAACTACAACTTAAAAAATAAAGGAATCAATTATCATTAGTTGATTTCGATTTATAAGGATTCACTTTTTCATAGTTGTTAATTATATGTTATGATTTTAACAAATTTCTGTCATGATACTAAAAGCTTCCTATATCTCTTAGGTGAAAAGATTGTTTTTGTAGAAGCTGAATCAATCTAACAATTGGTGCTAAACAGGCCATTATATTGTTCTTGAGAAGTAGGACTTTATGGAACATTAATTTAAATTTGATTATGATCATGAATTAACCCACTTTAAACACTTTCAATTGCATGGATAATGTTTGGCTTTCATAATTTACTGTGCCACCAGAATAATTGTTTCTTGTGTTCCAATATTCGAGATGCACCCTCCCACCCTCTCCAAAGGGGAGGTCGCGGGTTCGAACCGCCTTTACCCACAAATTTTTTTATTTATCCCAAGTCCCCACTCCCCACACACAGTTCATGACATCTCCGACCCCATCGAAAGAATCTTCAACCTCCTTCTGGGTACTTCTTGTTGTATGTTTAATATTTGTTTTGAATGAAACATATTTTGAATACTTGATTTTGATATTTTGTTCTTTGTATTTGATCTGTGTTTATTTTTGTTGATTGGATTAGGAGATTTGAAAATATTATGTTCATCTTCAATTCTTTAAATTTTTGTATTAGTAATATTTGTTTTTTTTTCCAGCCCCAAGTCCTATATGTATCAATAAAATCACTGGAGCATATACTCATACTAATGATGTATATGCTTGGATAAAATGTTTGTGTTGAGATTTATAAAACTTCTTGCACAATATAACAAAGAAGTGGATGAAGTTGTTTTTGAAAATGCTCCTGAAAATACTAAGTATATATCTCCTAAATTTCAAAAAGAGATATTGTCCAGTATGGTGCAAAATGCAATTCATAAAAAAATTAGTGATGCGAAATATTACATTATAGTTGATGAATGTAGAGATAACTCAAAAGAGGAGCAAATGGCAATAGCTGAAAAAATTGACAATGACATGATTGATAAAATGGCTCCTCTTTTGATTCATCTCTAGATTCATCAATTATAATGGAGGATGAATTTCTTGCAAATTGTTTTATTTTATATATTGAGAGGGAAATAGTCGAAAAATTTGACAATGATTGTTGATGATATTTATGTGGTGAGAAATCGTCTTTATTATTGTGACTATTATAAAAAAATATCTATGAAATCTTCATCGGTGCATTGACTTATTATTGAATAACTTGAATTTGATATTTTTGTCTTAAATTATCATCTTCATATATTTTATATAATTTTTTTTCAAGTATAATGTTTGGTCCCGGCCCCTCCTTTTCTAAATCCTAGGCCCGCCTTTACTTTTTATCAACAACTTATTCATTATTAACCCTCAACAAAAACTTTATTAATTATTATATTTTTCAATGAGAATAATTAAAAACACAATCAAACAAAAAATAACTTATATTTTATCTATACCAGAATAATTATCTATCCTAGAATAACTTCTGTCGATACCCAAAGAAGGCTAAAAATCTATGCATCTTGTCATACAACTATCATAAATGGATTTGTTCATAACGTCGCTATAGCTCCTTGCACTATTCGTGTGGAGAAACAATAAGTTATTCACCTCAACAAGTTATTCACTTCTGTGAGTTTTCCATTTTTTTTTGGTGGTAGGTGAGTGTTGTGAGTCTTCCTCCCATCTTCCTCCCCATTTTGAGTTTTGACTCACAGCATAATAGTCTTCCTCCCCATCTTGACTCACAGCATAATACATTCAAAACATCACCTATCCAACTAAATTTTCCAAGTACTAAACAACATACTATATAATTTGCATGACTCAAAAATTTGTCTATAAATAGGGGCTCAAGTGGGCAGACATTACACACTTCATATCTTCTTTGAGTGAAACAATAACAAAAAAAAGAAGAAGAAATGTCTTCAAAGGCCTTCCTTGTTTTGTTGGTCCTTCTTTCATCATCTCTCCTCTTCTCTTCAAAATCGGCCGCGCGTGAGCTCACAGAGACTTCGGTGCCGGACCATGCCAGTGAGTGTTTTTTTATTCATTTTTTTGTGTTGTTACATACATCAATCATTTTGTAGTTCCATTTACAGCTTCATCTGTATTCTTGTATGCATTAATCATTTTGTTGAAATATATATATTAGGAAAAAAATTTAATCCTATTTTATATTTTTAATTTCCATGATCCAATTTTTTTTATTATAAAATTGGCATTGGATCAGTTTTGATCAGGTGAACACTGATATATATCTCAGCGCTAACTTGGAATTTTTTTTCCTTCATTTACAGATCACGTCTCCTTAGAACGTGATTTGTTATAGCATCTCATATATAAATTTCTTTTGATATTTAAAAAAAAATTAAAATTTAAAATGTTGTTTAACAAGATTTAATTTTAAATTAGTTTGAATTTAGATAATCTTATCGTAATTTTAAAATTTTATTTTATCTAATTTTAAATTTTGAATCTTGAATATTTAACTTTTAAATTTTCTTATTGATATATTCGATTAATGGATTTTTGATAAAGATTTTTTAGAAAACAAGAACAATTCATGGTGAATCCATCAAATTTATCCATAAATTTAGAAATTGAAGTTGAAGAACATTTAAAAAGTATGTATTCATAAGAAATTTGTGATTTGTAATCACATCGACGTGATTACAAATCACGACTTTTATATGTAAAAAAGAAAAAAAATTCAAATCAGCGTTAAGGTGATAGTATTGACCTGGTCAAACTGACCCTAGGTCCTGTTTTGCAATTAAAACTGGCATGGGGCCAAACTTTAAATTAAATTTTATTCGGGGTTAAAAATGAAAATTGTCATATATTGTGTGTGCGTTCCAATCGAGGGTTTCTACACGCAATCTCATATGCAGTTTAGAGATGGTCCCCAATCAACTATACACTCCCGTGGTAGTTTATACTATCATGGTGCTGTATATATTTTCACTAGTGCATGCAGTGTATGTTCATTTTTTTTCTTTTTTTTTAAGTATTAGTTTATCAAGATTTATACTTCACTTTTCATAATTCTATGTACTACATTAGGCGAGAATGCACATGTACTTGAAAAAATCAAAATTGTTGGAGACAAAGGGCAAGGCTGTAAACTAGGCTGGATATCATTTTTCATTTTCAAATACATACACTTTTTATGTGTTTGATGATAAGCTATATATGCATGCATATGATAATTATGGATTTGTTAAGCTTATTATAAGTGAAATAAATCTTAGTTGACACACAAATTGTACATGTTTTTTTTAAAATGCAGAGAGGAACAGATATACTACTGAGGGAGTCTATGGTGGAGACGACTATTCTAGCCCATATGGTACCTCCATCCCTACCTATTCGACTCCTGGATACGGGGGATATCCAGGCCATGGTTGACGTAACTCGTATAGATGGAATCTAGTCAGATCTCTTCAGATCCTTGATATGAAGTACTAAAACATGATTACAAATACTACAAACCTCATGTACTAGACCTGTGAGGTGTCACTTACCAATACCTAATAAAAGACAAGTTATATTGAAATGAGATTATTATAAAAATAAAGGGTGATATTGTAAGAATAAAGGACACATCCAAGTTGTGTCTCCTTGTATTGCAATTAATAGTTTATGAAGTGATTATATGTTTGAAACCTCACGTTCGTATATGCTAGTGGATGGACACTCTTTGATATTTATGAAGCGAAAGGGAACTGGAGCCCCGTTTGGATCTCGTTTAGGCAGATTCTGCTTTAATATCTGAAGATTTCTCAAATGCAAATCGAAACACGAAATTGGGATCAAAACCACATTTAGCTTTTCATGATAAAAAAAAAAAAAAACAAAGTTTGAAAAATTTTAATTAGTATATGCTTTTCAAAATCAAAGGTTAATTGTTGATGTCACCAGGCTTTGATCGACCTCCTCACACTGGTGGTCACCTTGGTGCTTAGATAGTGAACAAGATGAAACAAAATTTTAACGCTTGATGTCAATTATAATAATTTGAATGTCGCCTTAGCTAGGCTAAGATAAAACTTAAGAGTTGAATATGAAGTAATTTCACAACTTCATATAACATGAAATAAGCCAAATATGATGTCTTAGACAAACACTTGGTTAATGATTGTGCTAAGAATCTCAAGTTAGGTGCCATAATGGGGATTAGACTAAGATTCGTACGACGTTTTGAGTGTGGCATACCCAAATCTAGTGGGAGCTCCGTTGTAGCATACACATAATACTGTATGTGCTTTTGACGACCAATAAGGGAATGACTAGGTTGATCCTTACTCTAGCATTGTGTGAGTTCTTATGGACCTATTAATGGTCCCACTTATGCCCTTAGGACCTGGAACTATACTATGTCATCCAAGGGTCATGAATTACGATCCAACAAAGCATATCTAGTAAAGCGGTCAAGTCTAAATGGATTAGCATGAGGATCTAGGGAATGATTGTTTGTTATCATACCCATGTTTTGTAGCTCAAAGTCTGGACAATTATGTTAAATATGTTTTGACATAATCTTGAGTACAAGAACATTGAATGAGATTGAACATCGTTTTGAGTTATAATTCACAAGGGGTTAAAATATGCTTAATTGGTGTGACATGACAATTTGGGGGCATAGACGGGATATTTTGAGTGATGTCCTATGTTATTTAGATGATGACTTAATATAGCACTCTTATTTTGTATCATCTCATCAGGTTGCACGCTTCATTTTCAGAGGATTGAATACGAGATGTAGACGAGATGCTTGTAGACATGAAACTAAATGTGGACGAGTGGGAGATGCTGGATATTGGATTGGGTTGACCCTATAATATCCCGTCCACATTGAAAAAAAAGGGGAGAGAAACAAGTGAGATGATGCGGTTAAGAAACCACCTCATCTTGTCAGTTACATTAACCGCAAACTCATCGGTTACAACAATAACAGTAGAGAGAGACTTTAAATCTCTCGTTGCGTCTCTCCCAAACTCTCTCAATCTCAATCTTAATTCAATCTCTCTAAGTCCACCATCTCTGGGCCTTAAAATTTGAAGGGTGAATAATAGATAAGGCTCTCGTAGTCTTATCTTTATTGACGAAGAAAATTATTGGGGGCTTGTAATCCAAGAAAAAAGATTCTGTGAAGAGCTTAAAGAGGTATTTCGCATAAACTCTATATGAGATGATAGGTTAACATAAACTATATATTTGAAAAGATTGTTTTGGAAGTAGGAAGTTGAATTAGTATAACAATTAGTGCTAAGCAGGCCATTGTTCTTAAGAAGTATAGGACTTTATGGAATAATATTTAAACTTGTTTATGATCATAGATTAAGTGATTAACCCACATTAAACACTTTCAATTTGCATGGATAATGTTTTGCTTTCATAATTTATTGTGCCACCTTAAAATTTGTTTCTTGTGTTCCAATGTTTTTCTTGAGAAAAACTTATCTCACCCAAACTTTACACAATATTATGCAATTCAATTATTAAGAACAATACAAATGGTTGGACGGAAATAAAATTTTATTTTAAAATAAAATAACATTATTAGGAAGTATAAGCTTTAGGACAAAATTATTAAAATATTACCTGAAACACTCTATGGTTCTAATAAACTTAAAATAAGATTTTACAGATATGAACTCAGACAATCCATGAAACAATTTTTTTAATGAATATAAATACTTATTTAAAAGATTAGAAACTTGAAGCTAAATTATAAATAAATTTTAAAATTTTAAATTCATATGAGGTTAGTGACAAGCCGAATAGTAACAAACGAGTCTTTTTCCACGCACGACATGCATGTAAATGAATTTTTTTTTTTTGAAAAAGCAGTCTACAATTAATACACTCAATATTTTAAAATCCACTTATATGTGATGTAATATATCATGTGTTATATATACATAAATGATAATAAATTTTTTAATTCTGATTAAATAATCATTTATAAATTTATTATCAAAATACACATAAAAGAGATATGTTAAAACTGAAAATAAGAATTTTTGCATATATATCCCTTAACTATCCCTATATTGTAAAAATACCCCATTTGAAACTGTAAAATCAACAATATCGCTCGAATGAATAAAAACACAATGTTCATATATAATTTAAACCCTTTTGTATGGTATTATTGAAAATAACAAATCATCAAGGATAGTCTACTAAAATGTGAGTTTTGGGGGGTATATATACAAAAAAAACTATAAAGATTTGATGGATATGGATGATATTATTGAATTTATACATAGATATAAAAAATACTAAGAATTAAATTATTTTCAAATTTTTTTAACAATCCATAACTTTTCAAGTATAACTCTATTTGGGGTGATGAATGACTCTCGTTGGAAAGATATTTTCGATATATATTTATGATTGTGAAACAGATTTTTCTCAAACATGACTATTTCACGATGAAAAGTGATATCAAACATTGAGATTTTCATATTTGACATGAAATTAGTTATTTATAACATATATTCCATTTTTATCTCAATCTAAATATAATAAAAATTAATAATAATAAAAATGATGATGTGGCATAATCAGCACCATTTTTTCATATATCTTTAAAAAATTTATTATTTTAAATGGCAACTTCTTTAAGAACCTATAAATAACTTTGATTTTCCTTCGATATCTTGTATCTTCAGTACTACTCGCGATCACTATTACTTTGTTTTTACTTGTATTAAATTAATTACAATAATGTAACAAGAAACAATGAATTTGATCTTATAACATGTTTGTTTGTCATGTCTCCTGCATTTCATGTAAATCAAGACATATATAAGTCATGCTGATAAAATGAACTAATCTTATGTTTCATATCTCCAGCATTTTCGTCCATTAATGAAGCCCTGGGAGTTGAGATTCATATCCTGTGTGAGTAACACACGGTTTATTATTTATACTACCCTATGTACTACCCTCTGTACATAGAAGAACATACTTTAATGAGCAAAAAATTATGAATTAAAGTTTGTATATTATCCAACTAGCTGCTTCATGCACACATTTATGAGTGTTGATATGCACGCTTTTGGTCACGTTTGGTTCTGTGTTATTTTGGAATTGAATTTGATTCCATGTGAGATTATCATAAAAATGTATAAAATATAGTGTTTGGTTAGTGATAATCTTTATGATAATTATGGACACTACTGAAAATAAAATTAAGGCATGTGAGAAAATAGGGTGGAATCAAATTCTCACCCTTTTTTGTAATAATCTCAAATTCCACCAACAACCAGAAATTTTAAATTAACTGACTATTCTACCCTTTATAAATTAATCAAAATTACTGTCTATGTCCCTTCCAAAATAAATATTACGCCCCGAGGCAGCCGTCCCCGAAGCGTTACCAATCATACAATAATCAACAGAGATCAAATAAGATAACAAGGCTACAGGGAAGTGGTAGCCAATAAAAAGAAATGATGCGGAAGCATAATATACAATTAAGTCTGTAAATCAAAAATATTATTACAGGCCCGAATACATGATCACTGTCCTGTGAGAGTCCAAGTCTAGTCCAAATAAAATCATAGGTGCAACATGCATAATTACTAGTACATACACAAAAAGATAGGATTGCTGACAGCCTCGCACTCGTCAACCGAAAGGTGAGATGCTTCATGCACGAACCACGCCACAAAGATGCTCTAGCTCCACACCAACCCAGTCCCTGGTGGATAACAAAACACAAGGGGTGAGCTACAAGCTCAGTGAGTGGCAAGAATCCAATCTCTATAATAATCATATGATATTAGTTCATTTTTCTTTCCAAGGAAAAGGAATATGGGATGAAACCCAATATATATAAATGTCACGTGAAGACGTGACCTCATCTCACCCTAACCCTCGACCTGTAGGGAGGATCTCTTAGAACTCTTGGAGAGGAACCAAACGATTAACCATAATGCATATCATTATTGGATAACACAGTACTTTAAATCTAATCGCAATGCCTCACATCATTCAGCAGATGTATTATATTTTGGGCATTCTCAATATAAATATCACGTGACAACGTGACCTCAACTTATCCTAACCGTCACCCCTAGGGGGTGAAATTGGACTATTGAAAACAGAAACCAACCCGTTAAATCCCTTAACCTTCCGGTAGTCCTCTCCCGGGTAGCCCTCTTCCTAGCAACCATCCATGGTAGGTCCGATGCAAAAACAATATTAAAATATACCTTGGACATTCTACGATGTGGAGGCATAGTCCAGGATAGCTTCAACACCGGGTAACTTCAACGCGGATACGAGGTAGGGGAGAAACATTCAACGCTCGAAAACTTCGACGCACGACAATACGGGAGGAAGCACTCCAACCTCATCCCCACCTTCATCCCCTAGGGTGACATGGGACTATTAGAAAGGAAATCAACTCGCTAACTCCCTTAATCTTTCGATAGCCCTCTCCCAGGTAGCCCTCTTCCTGACGGCCTTCCAAGATAGATACGAAGCCACAATGATATTGAAATACACATTGGGCCTCCTATAATATAGCGGCAGAATCTAGGATAGCTCCAACGCCGGGTAGCTTCAACGCGAATACGAGGTAAGGGAGAAGCATTCCACGCTCACAATACGATCATCAAGGATCAACTATAATCATCTAGCAAATAACAATGCTAATGAATTCTCTTGAATTGATATACAGATGCATCACTCGGACGTGAGGAAAAACAGTTAAGTTCTTGCACTTAACAATACGAAGGCATGACCCTAAAGATGAGTCATCCACACGCCTATTACAGATAGACTAAGCATACTATCATAGCTATCGGTTAACGAACACCGTTACAATAAATGAATTCTTCTGAATTCTCATATGAGAGCATCGCATGGATGCAGGGTAGATAAACTGCTACATTTGCATAGTAAAATAAAATATGATCCTAACTATGGATCGCACATATGTCTATCATAGTTATGCCTGACTAATTAAACACACACACACGATTATTACAAGAGAAACTCTATCATAAAAGAGATATATGGACCACATGTCCAAATAACCTGTGATTAAGCCATATATATACACATATATGCACATTTTTATACAATCCAACAAGAGAAATTATATCATAAAAGAGATATATGGACCACATATCCAAATAACCTGTGATTAAACCATATATATTCACATATACACATATTTTATACAATCCAACATAAGCTCATTAATAAGCTAGCATAAAATGCCATACCATTGGCCTAAAAATACAACCCTACTAAGCATCTATAAACATGAAGGACTACACATATATGAGTGCAATTAATTGAATATACAAGCAAAATACAGTTCACTTTAGGCTTCCAAACCTCTCACATAGAACAAGTGAATAGAATGGAAGTCAAACAACACAAGTCATAGACTAGCCTGCATTCCACAAGACAGTAATAAATGAACCATACGAATCAATTAATGATCAATAGTGCTAAATATGACTACGTATCGAGATAATATCACATATAAACTAAATATATAGGTTATCTAGCACAATATTGATTTAGTATAGCAATACTCTTTTAGAAATAAAGATTGAATATAGCTATAAAGTCCCAGGGATACGCGATGCATGACTACATGCATCGAGCGCTTCCTAAAAGGGGTGGATCGAACCACTCACTGGTACTTGGATCGCCGCGCGTCCGGTCTACGAGATCTGCAAGAACAATCAATGATGCTCAATTAAATATAAAGCATCTTAACACATAGATAATCATACTACATGAGGATATAGGCCACAAAATATGTCTCTAGATACTAATTTCACAAGGATTAAAAGGTGACAACGATCTGCAATGCGATTAAAGCTTCAGATACCCCAAAAAATTAACTATTCAAATAGATCCAAGCAGATGGAGAAATCATACTGTCCAATTTCAATCCAGAAACAAATCACAGTCTCCTCCTCTATCCATACATTATGTAATCGATTAGCACAAAAGATCAGTAAGAATAACTAGTCTCCATCTGACATGAATAAATCATCATAACCCTTATACAGCCCAGTCAGCACAAAATTGAACATGAAGAATGAAAATCAACATTCACATATCCTCAAACCTGATATTATCTGTTTCCTTATCAAATAGCAGACATATGGAATATATGGGTTGCAAATTAATAGAGTTTCAATAAAACATACACTACATCAAAACCTCCTCAACCATCCAAAGATCTATGTAAGATCATCACATGAACCCCAATTTATTACAGAAAAATCAATCCTCAAAAGAAATATATTTATATTTCAACCCCAAATCATAAATTCAATTCAAACTTTAAATAAAACAACCCTACATGAAGAATAATAATGAAAAGAACAAAAATCCTTACCTAATATAGCACGAAAAACACTCCACAAATCATTATCTAATTTTACCTAATTTTTTCCTTTTGTTTCTCTCTCGCCGAAATGGTCCCGGCTTCTCTTTTCACACATATAAACAGCAACAACTCCACCGACTTATTCAATGCAACTTTGGAGTCCAAGTATAATTACCAAACTACCCTCCCTAAAAAAACTGTGCAACCTTGACTAGATCAGCCATAACTTCTTCAATATAGCTCCGAATTGCTCAATTTAAAAACCATTGGAAAGCCAAGAAAATTATCTACAACTTTCATGTTTATGCTCAGATCAAATAACCCCTCCAGCTATTTCAAAATGTGAGTTAAACGTCGAATAGGGCTGCTGCCAGGATTTTCTCATCCTCGGGGTATACTTGGAAAAATACACATAACTTTTATTATATGAATCCAGTTGATCTAATTCCACTTTTGTATGAAAGCTAACTCAAAACTGAAAATCTCATGATAAAATCGGATTTTTACTACTTCATCTTAGACATTAACAAAATTAAATCCAAATATCAATCGAAACTGCATAATTTTTTAAAAAGACCTCGAAATGCTACAAAAATTTTCATGTAAGCCCAAGTGAACACCAGAACCACAAATATGCAGTTAGATTTTGAAACTGAATGTCCGAACTATTAAAATAAATAAAACGCGATATTTGACATTTAAAAAGTGACACTAAATAATGAGTTTATATAGTCGTTTTAATATTACAACTAAAAAACTTTGTTATAATTTATACATGTGATGTGGAAATCTTAACTGTGGATTATATATTGATTTATGTTTTTGAATTCAATTTTTATTTTTATAGATGAGTTTAGATTTAAATATTTATAAAAAATTACTCCTTTTTTATTATTGTGATATGGGTAAATAAATAAATTTTGCAAGCATATATATAATAGTAAGGGTGTTTTAGACATTTAAATCAAACTCCTTATCATTTTCCATGTGTGAACCAAACAATTGAAAGTGATTATTTGCATAAATCCCCTAGCGAACCAAATAGTCTGATGGAATCTGGATTCCTTGTAAATTGATTTATGGTAAACTGATTCCGGGTAAAGCAAATCCATCAAAAAAATAATACGAACCAAACGAGACCTCATAACTTAGTATTAAGCCAATGTATATTAATTACAAAACTATAAAAATACATATATTCAAATTAATTTATTGTAGTATATACTTGATTTTTATTTCATTACAAACATATACATTTAAAAAATTAAAACACGTTGGGGACCATAAAAAAAACTCTAATGGGTATTCCAAACATTTTCCTTAATATATTTGTGTCTAGGTGATGTCATTTGGTATTTACTTTAGAAATAATTGTATTTGTAACACAGATAAAAATCATTTTAAGATTGCACCCACAAATTTATCAAGCAAAGCAATAAAATATTACCTACAACTCCACATGCAATACAATCCCTATGTAGATTTGATTTATTAAAAAGTGTATAATTCTCTATTTCCTTTCAGCTCCTTCAAAGTTGTATTTCAAAATCATTAATTTTGTGGTAGGCTGGTAGCAACATCTACATTTCCTTAAAATGTGTATATTTCGTTGAAATAGATATATAATCCTGCACATGTTTTGAAATTTTTATTTATAAATACTTAGCTACTTAAGTATATTCTTATGAAAATGAAGTGCATATTCATATGAGTTAAATGCATGTATTTTTAATTAAAGAAACTATATGAAATAGTGAAGTACGTACTGCAAAGCCAATTTCATGTACTGCATTAATGATGTGACTGCAAATAAGACTACAAAACAAACTCATTGTATAAGTGTTCATTGAAATTTTTGAGATTTAAAGTGGTGGGTTTGTATTTTTTAAAAAATGGTTGAGAAAAGGCTTCTATTTTAAAGGATTTTGGTCTTTTCATTTTAGGGGGTTGAAAATCACATTTTTGGATTTTCATTGATTTTTTTTCATTGATTTTTCATTGATTTCTTTTGTTTATATTTTGATTTTTCATTATTGCTAATTTGAATCTCTCCGGTTTATTTGAAAGTTGGATTATAAAATCTCTTCTTAAAATCTTAGCTTTAAGGGTATTGTATATTTTGTGATATTTAAAAATTTTCTAAACTTCATTTATGATGGCAAATAATGAGACTTCAAAATTTTTCTAGATTTCAAATAATTTTTAAAAATTTTAAATATGAAAAAGAGGTAAAAATAATCCATTACTTTATCAACTCTAACTTGTTCTAATTTCTGGTTCGCCCTGGATTGGGTCACCACGGCACGACAAGAATGCACATCTATACTGAAACGATATATGACATGTCCAATCATGTATACAGCCCCATTTACAACCCACCATTTTTTATTTTTTTGAAAAAACACGCTTGTCTATTGAAATATATGTTATATATATATCAAGAAAAGTTGGTGTATTTTTTTTTCTTCAAGAACGTCCGCAAATCTGAAATATGCATAAAAGTTAAAAGGGACTGTATAAAACCTTATCCAAAGTGAGTGTTGTTACACAGAATCCTTTTTCTAGCTCAAATTGCAATCTCATATGCTTCGTTAGCACCATATACTTACATTAACGAGTTATATGATCTGAAAAAAATTATATTTTCTATAAATGCATCCATACAATTATTTGAAGTATATGCTTCATTTTTTTTATAAAAATATACATCATTATGTGAGATATATAATTTTAAAAAAATCAAAACATACATGAACATAATTGGAGCTAGAAAAGGGGTTGTACATAATATTATCCACTGTTCGGAAATGCGCCCCTCCGCATATTGAGGCGGGCATATGTGGGTTGGGCCCGCGTATGCGGCCGTTCCCGTTAAGCGGGCGCACAAGATTGAACATTTTAACGGGGCGAACCCGTTTAACATTAGTGAAAAAAAAAACAAAAAGAAAAAGGGTGGGGCTATTTGCACCTCTCTGTTTGCTGAGCACACCCCGTGTCCGAGCACACTCCACCCAAATAACTTGGGTTCTGTACACACCGCAGTATTTATGTGACATTTTACTTTTCACTGCACACCCCACTGCCAACCCTAAAAACTTATGCAGGAGGAGGAGGAGGAAGAGGGTGGGGTTGGGGCGGAGGGTGGAGCTGGGACGGTAGGGAAGAGCGCCTCCGAGAAGATACGTTGGCAGTCTTTGACATCCATGGAGAAGCAGTGAGGAGGGTTGTCCGGTCAAAACCGACGTCGGAAAGGTGCGCTTTTTTCACGGCGAATGCGTGAAAGCAATGTTCGTAGAGGGAATGATGGGCATAAGTGGAGACGAGGTAGACCAAGAGACGAGGTTGGGGGGATGGAATCGAAGATGTGAACAAGTTGTCCTTCTTCTGCACGCATAGACACTACCAGTGTCGACGGTTTCATATTTCGTAGACACTTCATGTGTCAATACTTTCAGAAAAAGAAAATTTTAACATTTCATTTGTCCCTCCAAATCTCTACAAAAAAATAACAAATTGATTCTCCCTCACCTCCTTCAATGGCTTCTAAGAAACGTTTCTTATATCGGATGATTTAGGCAATTGGGAATATTAATGAGTAGTTTGTTATTTTGTTTCATGGTTGGTTGTTATTGGAGTTTCTTTCAATCCTTTATCATTACATGATAAACCATGTTGCAGTTTTTTTAACACATTAATATTTTTTTTCTGATGTAGCGTACCGTGTAAAAACTGCATATTATTTTTTTCCATAAATTGTCCCATTAGTAAAAACTTACAGATTTCACTTTTGTTCCCATAGACTGCAACAATGTCTAGAGATCACATATACTCAGACATCTCAGATGTCTACCTCATTAGTCAAAACTTACTTGTTTCATTTTTGTTCCGATAGACTGCAGAAGTGTCTAGAGATCATATATACTTAGACACCAGATGTCTACCTAATTAGTTAAAACCTACGGGTTTCACCTCTGTTTTGATAGACTGCAGTAGTGTCTAGGTAATACAAATACCTAGACATTTCAGGTGTCTTACCTATTCCAGAATTTACAAGTTTCATTTCTGTTCCCATAAACTGTTGCAATGTCTAAGGATTACAAATAGCTATACATCTTATGTGTTTAATCTATTCCAAAACATACGGGTTTCACTTCTATTCACATAGACATTAGAGGTGACTATAAATTACACATACTTAGACACTCCAGGTGGCTAACCCTTTCCAGAATGGGTGTCTTTAGTACCCATTTATAAATGGATCTTCAAATGCTAACCCATTTAAAAGGGGTGTGAAAAACAAACAGAGGGGTGCAAATAGCTCCACCGAAACAAAAATCCCAAACTTTTCTTCTCAGTCGGCCCTAAATCAGAGGCTCTTCTTCTTCTCCTCGCCTCCTTGGTCGATCATCTTCAACGTCGCCAATCATCTTCTTCATCGACTTCGACGGACCTTTCCACCGAAACGTTCGAGGTCTCTTTGAATTCGGACACCCCGAGCTGAGCCTTCTCCATGAAGGCCTCCCCTGTTGGTCTTTCCAACTAGAAATTCATGGTTCGAAGAACGGATCGAATCATCTTCTCGCTGTCACTGCCACTGCCACCTTCTTGGCTTCATTAATCTTTGTGTCTCCTCTCTCCTTTCTCCCCCCCCCCCCCCACCCCTCTCTTTCTCTCTGTGTTCTCTTTGATTTCTCACTCTGTATTTCAAAATGTTTTGTTTTCTTAGGGAGCTGCTTTAGGTAGAGAAAAGAATTATGTGACACTTAATTTTTGGTGTATGTTAACAGATGTTGGGAACAGCTTGAGAGTTGGGACATTTATCATTTGGGTTATTTTTTATTTGGATTTTTTTGTCATCTTAAATTGACTTGGGACAACCGGTCTTTATTTGTTGAATATAAATATTGATATTCTAGAATACCTAATGAGTATTTTTTATATTGAGATAATTTGGTTAAAATAGAACATATTATCTGTCTTTTTAAGATATATTCTGTATATATATGTCTTAAATATTTATCTTGATATGTTTAGAAATCGTTATTATATATTTTTATTAATAAAAAATTATTGAACCGCATATACTCCGCATATACTTTAACCACACAAAAACCGTATACCGTATATCAGAACACTGATACTATCCAAAGTTAAATGAAATCAAACAAGGAAACACAACATTAGAACAACACCCCTACATTACCAGAACAACATAGGTACCTCACTAATAAAGGCTTCATGACAAATGTTATTCGGGAATACCAATTCCATCCGATATTGTGAAACACCATGACCACCCCCACACATGGCATCCTCTTATATACACTTCTCAGGGATGCATTATTCTTTTTGCAAATCCATGGTATACCTGCATTAAGCTTGCCCATAACTATTCCACAAGGCCTGGTAGTGACTTCCATCAAGAAAGACTGCAACAAGTTGGGAAAAACTTGATTTATCACTACTGGATTGATAATGGAAAATGGATGTGTAATTATACAGGCAGGCTCTTACCTCAAACATAATAATCCACTGACATTGAACCTCTCATTCACAGTGTGCCCTGTACATTAACCAAAAGATTGTTACCTAAAAGTTGTCCAGCTTAATGCTGAATCATTTCCTATTACAATAATGATTAAAAAGAAATCCCCATTTAGCAGTAGTAATGTAATGTATATTGCAACACCATTTGACAACAAAGATATCATTTTTTATCATCAATGGCTTATCTAGTGCATCTGTGAGATGGATTAGATTTTATAACATTTTTTCATCCACTGGTATAGATAAAGTGAACACCCTCATATAAAAAATTAGTAAAAAGAGATGACACATTCCAACCTTCTCCTCTCACTTTTATATTACCACACATTTCACTTGGGAGTAAAATTGCTGTTTTAAAGAAGTACATATTTGTATTAAAGATTAACCAATGATAAAAGTGGCTTATATAAGAAGACTGGCTTATTAAATTTCTAAAGATAGTATTGGATTAGGCTCATGAATATTACAATACCCTACAATATGATATACCGAACCAAAAAAATCTTAACCAGCCGCCAGAGAAGGCCTTAAGGTTTGCTATAAAGCATGGTAAACAGTTACAGTGTGTGATTTTTTTGCAAACAAAGAAAAGTTAACACAAGAGATAAGATGTACCTTTAAAATTTTATCAAAAGAACGTCATCCATTTGTTGAAGAATTTTGATTCTGGTGGACGGCTTCTTGCTGCCTAACAGCATCACCAGGATCCTCTACAGGTTCCTGGTGCTGCACAGCTATATTGTTCCGCCGACGTGCAGATTGCAGATTTCTTCTAGCCCTCCATCTCAAGAACTCAACAAGCAAAGAATTTGAACTGATCGCTACACCAAATCCAGTGAAAGTTGACAGGAGAATTGAGAGGACAGCAGCCACTTTCAGCTGTGATTTTTTTTTTTTTGTAAATATGGAAAACGTTTTTAGAACATATTAATGGTCGGAAAGGAAATACGGAATGGAAATCGCTTACATACCGCATTGTAAAAGACATGTGCAAACAGAATCACAACTGCAAATTGGAATGTAGCATAAGCCCAAATGTAACTCCTTGTCACTGGAAATACCAGACATGATATATCCAATCATAAGCACGGACAAAGAATGAATACAGAGGGAAAATAATGATCCAAAAGTAATGCAGATTGATTTTACCCATTGTGGAAGCTATCATGGATGATAAGAGCCCCAAGACGCAAGAGAAGGGCAAAGATATCGCTAGAGCATGTGGGCCCATATCAGTAACCTGTTTCAGTTAGAAACTATTCAGAAAAATTAATAACTAGTTGTAACATAATTTATTTATTTTTTAAAGAAGAAAGACGATATCTTGGAGCATTATGTTTTATATGGTGTGTGGTATGTACATATAGCCCTATGATATGGATTCAAGGAAATGCAGATAGTTACCAGCAGTTGCTCTAGAAAGCAGAAATAAGCAAGCATGCTAACCATGACAAGAATTGGTACATCCTGCCAGACCCTGCAATAAATGAAAGAAGCACAAGTTCCACATAGGATAGTCATGATTACATAAAAAAGAGCAACGAATTTGAACAGATAGAACATATGAAGATGTAATCTCCAAGTGTGTGCGTGTGTGCGAGCGTGTGTACGGGTGCTCAAAAGAAAGCTAATGGCCTTTATTTTAACATGTGCCAAAATTAACAAAGAAATCATGAAAGAAGAATGTAACTATCAAATTAATTAGTATAAGATATTGTTGAATAGAGTTTTAGTTTAAGTAGAAGACTCATATAATCCAACCACATTATCATTAGAAAAAATGAGCACCAGATTAATAAAAAGAGCATGAATTTGAGAACTTTAATCTGTTCAAAAAATCATTTTATCTAGATGGTGAAACTTATAGTGGAATTTACAAGTCAATATAACAATTTTATGACACTTACAAGTTCAAAGTGATTTACAAACTGAACTGAAATGGCGTTCATTCTTAATCCTAATAATAGTGTTGAATGGCCATGAATCATTGTCGTCATCATTGTCATTTCCATAATTGTTTTTCAGCTCATTCACATTTCTTGCACCTTTCCTCCTCTTCAGTCTCTCTTAAGTATGTTGCTTCTTCCAATCTTGTGCAACAAAAATACCTTGTTGAATCTTGCCACCATCCCTTACCAGCATCCCCTTATTAGATCTTACAATTTGGCTCCTCCTTGGGTACACTCTTCATTGACACATAGGAACAGTGGCACAAAGTAAGAAGCCACAAAATAATAATAATAATAATAATAATAATAATAATAACTCATTAAGCAATTTTTTTAAAGATATGATGACTACGAGAAAGTAAGAAAACACATACGGTAGGGACAGATTTTCCAAAATTGACCTCTTTATCCCACTATAAAAGATATCCATCAAGTTAATTGCAGGTCAAGTCACGTGAAAACAATCAACATTGACTCAGTGAACCCTTAACGACATAAAAATATTCATTATTCCTCTGTGAATGCTAAACATACCTTCAAGAATAATCCAAGAAACCTATGCTTCCTGTGGTAAAACATATTCATTAAACCATAGCACAAAATTAAGCTCCCAATTATCAACTTATCCAAAGTGTTGCATTTATGCATTGATGAGCCCAGGAACTCTGAAGTCTGAACCTTGGAATGCTCCCGTGTTACATGCATGATCACACTTATGGTTGGCGGGCATGAGGTGTGAGGATAGCTTTATCAATTCATGTAAATTAACCGGCACAATTATTCAACGGATGGATAAAATAGAAATTTTCTCTTACAACTAAGTAAAAGATATTTGAATGTAGATTAGGGAAACCCTTGAGCCTTTTATTTAGAAGAAGGGGGCATTTAACAGTTCCCACGAGAGCCTGAAACAGATTTCTAGTGATACTCTGGAGCATTTGATATATAAGAATGTCCGGAGACACAGGTTGGAGACAGATATGATAATACTTGGGTGCTAAAAAATATCTTTGAATGAGCAAATAAATTCCTACCTAGCAGAATAAAAAAGAGATGATTATGCCATAGATATATCAGAAAATGCACAGACGAGCGAAAAATCTAAGATAAACAATAGGATTAAATTAATGAAAACAGCACCTAAGGTTTCCCGAGATCACAAATATTCCCAATCAGGGGTGAAATGGTCTGCAAGTGAAGTATATAACTTACCTATACCGAGCAGCTTCTCTTTGTTGAGGTGTATTATTCCCTACCCGCCTATTAGCAGTCTGAGCATGTTGTACTCTCAGCAGTGTCACAGGTAAGTTCTTAACATCCTGCTTACAGATATCACATGTCTTGTTACCCTTGATACTAAACCACTTGATAGCGCACTCTTGGTGTGCTAGTGCAAGTTCACCCTTGCAGCTACATTCCATCTTTAATGTCTCTCCACCTTCTGAAAGCTCAACAAAACATATTCTGCAGACTGCTTCTTCTTCAGGGATATCTTCGCCATCATCTTCAGTCACTGTAACAAGGATTATTAAATGAATAAACTATTTTTGGATGATAGAATACTTGTGACTAAGAACCAATATAAAGGACAGATGAGTATCACAACTGATTTTGCTACCAAGTCAAAGTTTACTCATGCAAAAAATGATAATGACAATTTTTCTGATGTTTCACAGCTTAAGCCCCCGTTTGTTATAGGAAAAAGAGAGTGGATAAGGTGAATAGATTTAATCCCCAAAAAAAATGTTGTTTTGTATGGATAAATTGTAAGAGTTATGCATGGATAATTAAGAATAAACCATGATAACTATACCTGGGGGAGGTCCGTATAGTCTATTTCTACTTATCCATGCAAAGTATAACTTCAAAGTTACAAGACAAACATAAGAGATAAAATTTTATCAATGCCGAGAAAGCAATAAGAACCAAATAGAAAATCTTCCAATTCTCGTATAAATAAGTTATACCCTGATGAGCTATCACAAACCATATGGGAGTAAGGAAATAATTCGCAAATAAAAACAAAGGTCAGCCAAAGTCAAGAATTAAAATCCAACAGCTTATTTTTTTTTTTTTTAAATATCCTCCAGTAACATGGAATTTATAAGTATATTAACATTGACAGACATGGGGCAAAACAAGTGTGCATAGAATTAGCACCATTTTCTGATGCGATGGTATCATTTGGTGTGGTACAGTCAGCAGCTGCAGGACGAGGAGTCACCGGAATCACACGGATAACGCCTCCCAGAGAATCTGCTCGCTTCAAGCCTCTGCCCTTGACCATTGATGGAACTGACAACGACCGTGCCATATGATGTTGAACTTCTTGAATCTGGAGGGAGATGCACATGAATCCAAGTTGAAAAAAAAAGAAGGTGTATGTGCATGTTAAGGGAATACTTCATCTACAATCTACATAATTGTGGAATGAGAATGGCAAATTTGAGCTGTGGCTGAGGAAGAGTAACGCAGAAGGCAACACAAAAAGGAATTACTCAGATAGTAAACACAAGCACAGCATGATTACTAAATGACTACAACAAGGAACGTGTCCAACAAGTCTGATAAGGTATACATGGACACAATAACATGTGCATCTTCCAGATCTCAGTGAAGTAATTTTTTTGTAGTGAAAACATGGACATGCACTTCAGTGTGAGAAACAAAAACAATAACTCAATAGGGCTTATCAATGTGATGTGATGAGTATAAAAGTATGTGGTACATGACACTTCAACAATGCCTATTACAGTGATCTGACTAATACAAAAGCATGTTTGACACACAGGACCTCAATAAGACTTATTGTTGTGAAGCGATGAGTGCAAATGCATGTTTGATGCAATTCCATTCAGTGATTAATTAACTGCAGCAAGTGATGGAGGGGTTCTTACATCCACAATCCTGTCGGGAACCTGTACAGGCTCCGGAACCAAACTGCCCACAGGCGTAACTGGTAAAGAAGTTGTTCTTTTTGTTGATTTGGAAGAGAAAACCCTGGTAAGAGAGAATGCACTTGATGTCCAAGGTTTATCTTCTGCAGCCCCTGATGATGATGCCTCCTCAGTGAGAAGTACTGTTTTTTCACCTTCAGATGGTACAGTTTTAGTCTTGAAACTCCTTTGTGGAAGCATATTTCTTATAGATGGTTTGGGTTTTGTCGAATTCGGCCTCGGGGGCAAGCCTGCTCTTGTGGAACTAGGTGTTGAGGCTGTCCTCGTTGAAGTTGGCAATGGGTTCTCCAACGATCTGGTAGGTATTTGTAATGAGGAAAGATTAGGCTTTCTTGGATGTTGGGTCGATTGGGTTGATGAGACATCTTCAGTTCTTTTATTTCCATTCAATGGCATCTACAAAGACCAGTTAAAAGTCAGCAACATTGTTCCATCAATAAAAGGCAGGGTAGGGAAGGTCTAGTTTTGAGTGAATGAGCTAACGATGCAAAAATAGCACATAGACAGACATTCAAATTTGATAAGATGGTCATGTGGTATTTTTGAGACAAATCATTCCCGTTATAACCGGGAAGATATGAAGCAAGGTAATTATGTTAAGCATTTCTCAGCTAATACATGTGTCTTTGCTCCACTTATATGTATTTAACTCTTGGTCTGTAACATGAATTTCGAAAAGAAAAAAAAAAATTGATAACATATTAAAGAACTGGTTATTTTGTGCTTAATCAGGTAAAATGAACACAATTTTCAAACTGAATTTCAACATGAATATCAAAAGCATTCGGTAATACAGACATATAAACACTTGAGACCGTCATGAACAAAATGGATATTTTTTCCCAATGTGTAAATTATCGAAATAATGCAACATATAACACAAAAAAATAGGGATTTTTAGTTTTAAGTTCCTGTAAACATGCCTATTTAGGGATCGGTCCCTCACTTTTTCATATTTCTTTTTAAGTCCCCATATTCAACCGCCTATTTGGTTTTTAGTCCATCCGTCAAACGTCCGTCCATACACCGTTAATTTGTGAAATGTGATTTTATTTTTAAATCCTTAAAAACTATGTTATTTAGTGATCAGTCCTTGTAAAATATGATGAAGGGAGGGACTAATCACTAAATAACATATTTTACAGGGACTTTAAAATAAATCACATTTCACAAATTAATAGTGTATGGACGGACATTTGACGGAGAGACTAAAAACCAAATAGGCGGTTGAATATGGGGATTTGAAAAGAAATATGAAGAATGGAGGGATCGATCCCTAAATAGGCATGTTTACAGGAACTTAAAAATAAAAATCCCAAAAAAATAAAGAGCTGTGCAACTGAAGCAAGAAACTCATATCTCAACAAATGAAAGCCATCCGATCATCAATCAAAGACAGTCCTGATAAGATAACAAAGAAATTCCCATCTTCTCCGTATTCTGAGAAAATAATAAAATTGACCCACTTGTTTTCTCCACTTTCCAATAGACAATTTGAAATATTATATAAAAAATGAACTTAACTGATTAAAAAGTTGATGCTTTTAAAGAATGTAGATATAGATATTCAGATCCAAGCACGAGATCAAATTAAAAAAAAAAACTATGACTGTCTGAGAGATCAAAAGAAAATTTTGACAACAAGAGACTAGATCCATCCCACCATCAATCAAAGATAGTCCTGCCAAGAGTAACATAAAAGCTGCTTCTTTTCTGTATTTGAGAAGATAATAAGATTGACCCAAATCTTCACTTCCCAATTTACAATTGAAGCTTTTATTTAAAACAAGCAAAGCTTCTAAAAAACAGATATTCAAATCCAAGCACCAAAATCAAATGCAAGACCACCAGTCCCCTGTACAGTATATGAGATCAAAATCAAATTTTGAGAACATCAACTGATGAAACCACAAACAAAAAACATCTACCGCTCAGATTAACATAAAAGTTCCATCTTTTCTGTATTCTCAGAAGATATCTTCACTTCCCAATTCACAATTTGAAAGCTTTTATTTAAAACTAAAACAATCCAAGTTAACACATATTCAAACTACTATAACCCACTACAAGACAAGATATCAAAATCAAATTCTGACAACAACAACAACAACAACAACAACAACGGATGAAACCCAAAACAAACCACATCAACTGCTACAAAAGCTGATGAGACTGTAAAACCAAGTGAGACAAACAGAAGTACCCGCTGATCAGGGAAATCCAGAGCCCCCTCCGTTGTCAGCTGGGATTCATCGCTCACCGAGCTCTCCATCGGAAGCTCGACCAAAACTCGATTTTTCAGGAACCCTAGATTTTCGGTTGTGCCTCTTCGGATTCGATTAAAAATAACGAAACGAAACCCAAACCGAGATTTTGTTAAGTGTCCGACGAACTGATATCCTCACCCCTCCCAAAAGACACTCGAGGCCGTCCCATCATGATCACAGCCGTCCAATGAATGCGACTTTTTGTGGGACTCGTTTTTCCGACCGTGCGATTCTGATCCAACGGTCAGCATTGATTTGGGGGTCATT
This sequence comes from Acorus calamus, assembly GCA_030737845.1. Classification (NCBI taxonomy): domain Eukaryota; kingdom Viridiplantae; phylum Streptophyta; class Magnoliopsida; order Acorales; family Acoraceae; genus Acorus; species Acorus calamus. The sequence continues at coordinate 27,929,735 of CM060868.1, read as the reverse complement.
TCGGACCGTTTATATTTCGTGTATTTCAGGTTAGATTCCACTTTGGAGTTGGAGATACTGGGCAGGGGATAGGCCCACCACCCTTTTAACCACCCTCACCACAACACAATCCTAGTATTTTATTTTCCACAATCCCACCACCTTTTTTATATACAAATCCTTTCATTCCACGATCCCACCACCTTTTCATTTTCTCCTGCTTTTTACATAACCCTTGTCTTGAAGAGGACTCGAACCTCCACGCTCTTTAACATGAAATTTTGAGTCTCGTGTGTCTACCATTTCATCATCAAAGCATTTTTAAAGTGAATCGTATTTTCATGAATATGATATCTATATAGTGGATATGTAGAATATATGACAAAAGTGGAGTGTTGGAGTATTTCTATTGATCGGTCATGTCATATAGACACAGAGGAACAGCTGCAGTGACCAGGATGTCATCATATCGTTGACCTCCCTTTGACACTGCTTTCGTAACTACCTCCGCCGCTCTGCCATTCTTACTCCTTTGTCCTCCCTAACCCTACTGCAACCGCGTATGTAATAAACTTCCTTCTAGTCAGTCATGGAAATGCTAGTTTTGTTTACAAGATGAAAAAGAAAGGGAACAAGATCAGAAGTGCAAAGTTTTGCAAGTCTCCTACTGTTCTACCTCAATTAGTATGATGAAAAATATGGAATATAATGACCTCTGGGAGATTCTCTATGAATTCATTACATCAGGTAGGTCGATCGGTATCGATCTTCTTTTTGGGTGAAGTTTAGTCACCTGATTAACAGGTCTTCGATCAAACTGGAATGGGTTTCTCGACTCGGTGCCTATCTGTAATAATTCACACAACATTACGCTGTCAACGAGAAGGTAATTATTCGACTACCAATGTGTCGAATGAAGCAGAATTACAGGGGTTGTTTTTTAAACCCTAGTCGACGGCCCGTCCGTCACCATTTCTCATGCATAGTTGACAATAGACTAGTCGAGTGTTGAAAGGAATGAATGAAGGACCATTCTGTCGACGGAGCATAAGAAAAACATGAATAGTTGTTAGTTCATATAAATTCAATGCTGAGTTCTATTTTCCAAAAGAAGTTTGAAAAAAAAAAAAACAATTGGGTTTTGTAAATGACACTTCAGGGAGCACTGATTCCAAATCTGTTATGACGAAATTTTGGTCCTTACATAGTTACATAGTTTATATGCTTGTCCTGATAAATAAAAATAATAATACTTGGGGAGTGTCATGGTAGTGGGATCAATACAGTGAAAAGAAAAAAACGAAAAGTGGGTCGTTTTTGGTAATTTAAGGTTGTGGGTCAAATAAGAGGGGGTGGTGGGAGCACCCAAGTAAATTTTAGGGAAAAATTTAAATAACCTAATGTAAACGTTATGAGATCCATATAACCCCTTGATTTTTTTTTAAATTCATATAACCCTATAAAAACATTTATGTAAATTCAAATAACCCTCTCAGTTATACTTTCGTTGGAAGATAATGAATATTTCATTTGTTAACGCTGACTAAAAGCACAGCATACCAAAAAACCCATACAATTTGTTATGATTTTACTCCTATGAATAAATTATAAAACCTATCTACAGGGGTGAAATCGTTATTTATAGAAGATTTTTTGTATTTTTAATATATTGTAAGGGGTTTTGATATATTATGTTTTTATTCAAAATTAATCAGAAAAATTATTCGTAGAATAATCATTATTTGTTAACGAAAATTTAATTCAGATAATTATTTAGATTTGCATAGAAATGTGCTTCAGGAGTTGATGAATTTAAAAAAAAGTCAAACATTATATGAATTTTTGACAGTTTATAAGAGTGTATATGAGTTTTTTCCTTGATTTAAATGTGTCTCAAAGGGGGATTTTTTTTTTCTTTTCCGAGCGTGGAGCTCAAAAGAGGATTGGTTGGCTATACCTGCACTCTGCACATGTTTTTTTTTATAATAATATCTCTGATTTGGATATGCATCCACATCAAGTACATTTATATTTTGGGACCAGTGGACCAACTGTTACTGCCACTGGCCTGCTGAATGCCTTCAATATTCACTACCCTAACCCCCGTATGGAGTGTGACATTGAGTTATTCGCTCCTGATAGCTATACTAGGATAGATAACAATTCAGACTGAATAAGCAATTTTTTGTTTGGTTGCATTTTTTGTTATTCTCATTGGAAAACGTAAAAATGCTTTTTTTGTTGTTTGGTTAATCTTGGATAAAGTGATGATAAATGGTTGATAAGGGATGAATAAGAATTTATAACTTTTTAAATGACAACTATACCCCTGGGAATAGTGTGAGAAATATATGATTGATTTGATAGATGTGACAGTTTTTGAAATCTGTGTGAGACTGTTAAGTGAGATAAATTTTTTAAAATGACAGAGAAGGGTATTTTTATCCATTTGCATAGATAATGTCTGATAAGCAATTCCAACATTTCTTTAGAATAGTTATCAGGCTTTATCCTAACTTATCCAGATATAATTATCGGGGTTTATTCTGTCAAAACAAACAACTTTTTTTTACTATTCTCCTGTATTCTTCCTTATTCTGGCCTAATTCTTCATGCCATACGGGGGGTAACAGAATAAGGGAGTATAAGAGCGGTATAAGGGTGATATAAGAATGGATAAGAAAAATAGTTGTTTGTTTGAAGGATATAACTTGGTATTACTAAGCCAGTTTAAACGAGTATAAAAGAGTATAACAATTCTAAGCAACCCCTTGGATAAGCTATACTCATCTTATCTATTCCCATGGGCCCACATGTCAAATCAACTTTTTACACCTCATCACATCAAATCACCTATCAACACCTCTTATACATCAAATGTCAAATCAACTTTTTTACACTTTATTTATATTTTATTCTTTATCAAACAAACAACTCAACCTTTATTCTTACGTTTTCCAATGAGAATAAAAAAAATACAACCAAACAAAAAATCTTTTATTCTTGTAGATTTGTTATCTATACTGGCATAGTTATCTATCCAGAATAACTCAATTCCGCTATCCAAACGGGGGGCTAAGGATTCAGAAGGGGTAAGTAAAAATAGGTTTGCTCTTATTGATTCGTGTAAAGATAAAAAGATAATGTTATATCCGGTCTCATTTTTAACTTTAATTTCAGCTTACTTGTATTTTAATTTTTTTTAAAATAGTATATTTTATTTAATGAGATACATGTTTTTATAAAAAATAAAATCTATATTCTAATGAATTACATGGATGCATTTATAGAAAATGAAAAAAAATTCTTTTGAAACATATACTTTGTTAACGTGAGCATATGCGTTGATAGAAATCTATCGACACATATAGGACTGAAATTGAGGCTAGAAATGGATCTGGGTGTAACAACATTCAAAGATAAAAGCATGTTTAAATGTGTCTTCAAACAAACTCTTGAATTTAGTCATGTCCGTGGTGCCACCTTTTCAATAGTAATAAAAATGTGTGTGAGCTATTTTTAAATAGTGATTGGTAACGGGTTTGCAAAACAATTTTTTAATTAAAATAATTTTAAAAATAACTATTTTAAAAACATATTTTTGTTAGGTTTTTTAAAAGCCTTTTTTTATAACTAAAAATTGTTTTTAAAAACTGTCCAAACTTATTTGAAAACGCAGTCAGAAGTAATATTTTTAGTTTTTAAATTATCTATATTTATGTGAAAGGTAAATAGTAATAATTATAAAAACATGTATGCCTTCAAATAAAGTGACAGGATTAAAAGTTTGGTTAAAATGGATACACTCAAATCTTCTCAACACTGCTCGGACCTCCACTGACTAGTATAAGGGTGAAGATGCACTCAATCATTCTTGCATTCATTCCTATTGTCACAACTTTTATTAACATTAGTATGTGTTGGATTGTGTGGCCTTCCATGACCCAATAAAGGGAATTAAAATTTTATGTTTTATTATTTCTTGAATTTCTCATATGTTAGTCTTGAACTTTTCACGACCTAATGTTTTGAGCTATCCAATGAGATGCTATTAATCACAATGTTAATAAATTCTATCTACTCACTGTGCATTTATCTATCCACTAATATGTTGCAAACCCAAATAAGAATTTTGATTATCCAATGTGTGAGCAATTCATGGTGGGAGTAAATCAATGAAAATAAAGGTTATTGAAAAACATGTTGGGAATAATTCCAATAAGAATAAAATTATTAGATTTCATGATGGGCTCAATTCAAAGATAAATCACCCTAAGGTTTCTTGATTTATCTAATCTGACTTTTTGTTTGGGGGGGGGGGGGTGGTCATAGAGCTTATGATAAGAGTAATTCCATAAGGTGAGCCCTTGGTCTCCCATGACCTATAAAAGGGGACTTGGTCACTCTCTCCACTCATCACGTCCCACAATATCATATTCACATCAAAGTAAAGTGGTTTGTATAGATACCCATCAAATTTCTAAATAAGAGAATAGTGAGGAGAGAGAAGTCCAAACTTCTATTCTTGTTAAATTCCTTGATCAAACACCATGGAGCAAGATATGCATTTTAATCCTTCCTCACCATTTTGATTTTATGAATTATGGAGTCAAGATTCATACATTATGGCTATGTTTCTAACAGTATGTACTTTGATTATGTGTAATAAGCAAGGAAAATGTAAAAAAAGGCAAGTCTTTAAAATATATATTTTATTTTTGGGGATTGTTACACACTCTCATTTATGATCATACTTGCAGCCTCATATAGCTACATAATTATTTAACAAGATATATACCCCATTAGATGAAGTATATACTTTGTGATAATTTTTTTACATTTTTAATAAGTAAATCTATAAAAATTGTTTTTGTAGTCAGTTTATGAAGTTGTTGAAGTATATATTTCATTTTTTTATAAAGTATATACCTTAGTATATGAAATATATATATAATTTAAAATGAAAAAAATGTGTAGAAAGTGTAGGTGGAGTTGTATATAAGACTATGTTTAACATTTTTCTTTTTCTTTTTTGTATTTTTTGAAAATACATGTGGTATCTTACTCCAATTTTATTCAAAGAGAAGAGAATGCCCAATTATAAAAAACAAAGAATGCCAAAATAAACAAAATAACAAAGTCCCAACAATGCTAATATATCTTTTTTTTTATTGGTATGCTAATATATCTTTCCAAATCATGGACAAAATCTTGAGGAATCCCTTGAAATCTGCTCACCTGCAATTGATATTTGTCCCCTACCACCTTCCTCCACATCTGATTCTTGTCCTTAGCCACCTCCCCAACCAAATGGATAGTAGGCAAGGTGCATATCCTCCAAGTTCAATACACCAGATGAACTTTTCTCCCTCCCCTCTTTCACACTGTTTCACAATTCGATCCAATTATCAAAAAGATACCTTTCAAAATCTTACCTACGGATAGGAAAAAAATTGTGAGACTAGAAAAAGACAGCTTACAAAAGTGTTAGTTTAACACCAGGAATGTAGACGGGGCTATAAATAAGTGTGTCTAATATTTCATTTTTTTTTATATAAAACATGTAATTTACTGGATGAATATATATCTGATAAAATCATTTTAAGAATGGTAAAAGTGATCGCAGAATTGCGTGTCCCTAACATACATTTTCTTTCACTTAAACATTGATTAGTAATACAAGCCTTCTTTTTTATTTGTTGCACCAAAAAGTAGTATAACTTCTTCTGCTTGTTTGTGTCAATGACTGAAAAAAAATGGATGACCTTTAATTCCTGATGGAGGTGATTAGTGATTGTATTTCAGATGAACTCACTATACAAGAAAGTATTTCAGATGGCAAGTTGAAGATTCTCTCTCTGTGTCTAACAAAGAAATTAAGTGGCAATTACTGGGAACACTGTTGGATATTTGTGTCTAATCTCACCATATGGTCTGTCATTCTGATGTAGGAGAGATTTGGAAAGTATTCGTTTCAAATCAGTCCACAAAATAAATTTTTATAAGATTTTATCATTTATAGACAAATCTCATTATTTAAAATCATATTAATCACCTTTTATTAGTAAATTAGGACTTTATGATTTTTAGGATTTTATGTTTTATTTTATTAGATTTTAATAATTGTTATTGTAATTGTGTCTTTACTATTTTTAGTAGTCACAATTCATATTATAAATATATATTTAATGTTTGTAACCTATATAATGAGGGCTACCATTTTTGTAAGGAATTTTTTTTTTGATCAATAAATAAAATTATTTTCTTTTTAGATTTTCTTCCTTGTGGATTCAAAGAGTTTATGAGATTAAATCTTTTATTTGTTTTTCACTGCATTACATTCTTTTCATTATTTTATTTTTTACTTTAAATCCCCTCTCTAAATGCTCAGTAACCCCATCTTTGGTGGATTTCAGATTACCTTTTACGCATCATCTACCAAATGCTGACATCATAGATATGTCAGTGGTCACACATTTTCACACAATCTGATTGGTGAATTCAAAATATTAAGCAATAAATTTTAAGTTTCATTGGTCAAGCATAGCCAGCCATCTTGTTTCCAATTTTAAAGTTTAAATGATAAAATAAAAACATTTGTAAGTGTAAAAAATGGTGGATCACCTCTATGTTAAAAGGAAACAAATGTATTCTTTATTCTCATTTTATTCCTATAATTATGTCATTGAATTTCTATGTTTTCAGTAAAACAACCAGAGAAACTAGTTTCTCTTGATACCTGCTTTTTTGTGTTTCTATATAGTTTAGCTTTATTGTTAATCCTTCATGTACCTGGGTTATTGACTTGAAACAGGACACCTTTTTAGGGTTCAATGTTAGCATCTACCAAGAGATGATGGAAATCAAACCAAGTAAACCGCACCGTAGAACACACAGATTTTATGATGTTCAATGATTTACATCAATAGAGGAAAAGGAGAATCAATTCAGTATAACAAGTAATTTGGATACAAAGAGATCTTTCTTTCATCACCTTCCCTTTTCTCAAACAAATGCGGTCGCCACAACATTATATCTTAATGGGCAATTAACAAAAATAACATCGTTAAAATGAATATTTGTAAAAATAGCACTGGTCGGTGAATATTTGTAAAAAATAGCATTGACACTGTTTTACAAAGAAGACGCTATATATATATGGCGCTTCTTTCATATTTGTATCTCCCATGATAAATGACATTTTTACACTAGAGGCTCCATATATATATGGAGCCTCCAGTGTTTTCCAATTTCAAAAGGAGGCGCCATATATATACGGAACCTCCAGTGTTTTTCAATTTCAAAGAGAGGCGTCATATATATATGGAGCCTCCAATATTAAAATCCACAACAGCCATGTATAAATACGAACTTTTTATTTTTGCATTAGATAAATCTACACATGTGGAATGAATAAATCACCCCCTTCACCAAACACGAAACAGTATATAATGAATTTGATTTTATTTGTAAATTCCTTAATTCTTTTGATTTATTATATGTTTTGTAGATGCTTTATTATATAGTTTTTTTAATTTCTCTCAATTACTCTCGACTAAACTTTGATTATGAATTTCTTTACTTAGTATATTGTTTTAATATAGTATTTGATTATTAGCTTTTGTATTAATGAATTTGTATTGTTTTACTTAATCTTTTAATTAATTTATTTTATTTCAAGTGCATCATTTGACTACAAAAAAAGTGTCTTGGATCCGTCCCTGCATATGTGCAGGTTTATCTAATGCAAAAACAAAAAGTTCTTATTTATATATGGCAGTTGTTTAACATTGGAGGCTCCATATATATATAGCGCATCCCTTTAAAATTGAAAAACACAGGAGGCTCCATATATATATATAGAGCCTCCCTTTGAAATTAAAAAACACTGGAGGCTCCGTAGGCGCCTCCCTTTGAAATTAAAAAACACTGGAGGCTCCATATATATATATAGAGCATCCAGTATAAAAATATCATTCATCCTGGGGATCCAAATATGAAGGAGGCGCCATATATATATAGCGCATCCTTTGTAAAACAGTGTCAGTGAGTGCTATTTTTACAAATATTCATTTGAACGATGCTATTTTTGTTAATTGTCCTATCTTAATCGTGACAAGTGACAAGAGACCGAATGGGGTTCGGAACCTCTGTGGAATAACCACAGGGTTTCTCTGTGAAACCCAATAAGAATGTGACATCTGGCAGACCACGCACGTGAGCTCACGTGACCAACTAACGAATGTTTCATGCCGTGTAGTCCGACCAGATAATCTCCACCGTTCATCCATCAATTCTCTTCTAAACCTCTCGTGATCCCTCTCCGAGCCCTAGCCGCCCCTCTCCCTCTCCCTCTCCCTCACCCTCACCGAAGTCCCCACACCATCGCCGCTCGCCGTCGCACACCGTTGCTGTTGAACCATCACCGCAGCGTCTTCACTCTGCCGCACCGTCGTCGCTGCACTATTGCTCCTCCACACCATCACCGCTGCATCATCACCGCTAAGGGGATCGCTCTAACATTCTCAAAGCGAATTTCCACCAAAAGATGTCAACTTTGTGTTTCTTTTAAGAAGAAGAGATGACAAATTAGTTGTGTTTTGTGCAATTATTTGTATTAAATGAAATAGGTTTTAGTCTATTTGTGTTCCTTTTAAGAAAAAGAGATAACAAATGAACTTTGTTTTGTGCAATGATTTGTATGGAATGAAATAGTTTTTTTGTCTCTGGGTTGTATTAGTTTCAGTTTTTTTTAACTAAATTAAACCCCATTGAATGCCGTATTGATGTACATAATGCAGTATTTACAACATTTAAATTTATTCAAATTGTTGTATTGTACTCACTTTTCTAGTTATTTATGTTTTAAAATATTATTTTTAAAAGGTGAATATTGTATTAATATGAAAAAAGACTGTGAGTTTGTTGATAATGTGGTTATTATTGTATTAATATGAAAAAAGACTGTGAGTTTGTTGATAATGTGGTTATAATGGTATGCCTCAAATAGTTACATTTCATATATTTTATTTTCACGTAACAGTAATTTTCACAAATTTTCATTAATATCTACAGTTGTATCGGAGAAACAACAATTCATTTTTTTTATCTTATTTAGATGAGTTAAACATCAAATATGAATGAAGAATGGAGCAGGCAAACTTTACTGTACTGTTTAATGTTATCAGGTTGTTTATATGTCATCGGGTTGTTTATTGTACTGTTGAATGCCATGGGTGTTCAAGCTATTTGCTTTCCTCTTTTTTTTAATAACCCATTGGGTCAAGCTATTTGCTATTTGATCCCGTTAAATGCTATTTGATGGATCCAATGTAAATCATTGGGCTCACCCAGAAAACATTGAGAGCTCCTGCTCTTGCTGAAATCTCACATTGAGAGGAGGTATATGTGCCATATTCATGAGAGGCTACAAGAAGAGACTACAAGAAGTCATATAATCAATCATAAAACCAAGTTCCACTCATGACCTATTCCCATTTCTCCAAAATGTTGTCATAAACAATGAAGTCAACTTAAAGACCAAGGCTTTACAAAAGGCACTAGAATAATCTGCTGGCTATTCATGACATACAAAGTGAATACAAATCATAATAATAAGAAAAAACTGATGAGAGACAAAGCAATATCTCAATTAAGGAGCTGGTGCTTCAAATCTTAGAACTCTGAGATTGGCTTATTTTGAACCTCTAGCTTACATTAGAAACAAAGCGCTTTAAAAGTCAGCTTATTATGAACCTCCAGCTTTTACATCAAAAACAATGCCTCACATAACAATAATGCTTAAAAAATTAATTTCACATGAAAAAATAAAAAAAATGCACAAAAGAGTTAACATTAATGCCAAATTATCACACAAATGAAACCAAACCCAAATTTAAACAAATGCAGCACCTAAAAAACCCAACCAAAAGCACAGTAATGAAAAATGAAAATCTATAACAAAAACACCCATATAACATAAACCACTAGCAGTCGATTCAGAATCCAAAAACAACATTTTTTTTTAATTTAAAACCCACTAAAAGAAACACAACAGATTATCTTCGGGGAGTCTCAGCAAGCGGCCAGGGTATCGGTTAGTAAGAGAGGGAGACGGTGTGGAGGAGCGATGACGGTGCGGCAACGACGCTGCGGCGATGGTTCAGCGGTGACGGTGTGCGACGGCGAGCGACGATGGTGTGGGGGCTTCGGTAAGGGAGAGGGAGAGGGGCGGCTAGGGCTCAGAGAGGGATCACGAGAGGTTTGGAAGAGAACTGATGGGATGAACGTTGGAGATTGATCTGGTCGGACTACACGGCGTGAAACATTCGTTAGTTGGTCACGTGAGCTCACGTGCGTGGTTTGCCAGATGTCTCGTTTTTATTGGGTTTCACAGGGGAACCCTGTGGTTGTTCCACAGAGGTTCCGAACCCGAGACGGAATATAGAAAGGTACAAAATATAAAAAATTCAGGTTATAGACACCTCGCGTGGTCCGCCTAAAATGGAGCCACGTGGCGATGCAAAATATCCCTCCACAGGGGACGTCCCAAAGAATAATTATTGACACGATACATTCTGTCACATCAACAAAAACGATACATTAATTTGTCTTCTTCCCCTTTAAAAAAAAAAATCGCATGACTAGACCTGTTAACAGGTCGGGTCCAGACCCAGATCTGATTACACATGTAATTTATCTGACCAGTGGACCTGAACATAAAATCGGGTCAGGTCGGGTCCGGATCCACCTTAACCTGATCATATGGACCTGAGATCCGATTGTTTTATATATAAGCTTTTACTTACAAGAACTTGATTGTTTATAATAAATAATAAACTTAGTAATACAATGTATTTGTGTAATTTTGATTAATTTATTTTAGTGTTTTAGACAATTATTTTTTGAATTTGTATAATTTGATTGGTTTGTTGCAAGATTTATTTTGGGTGATGTTATAATTTGTAAAATTTTAAAAAGTAAATTTGGTTTTTATGTGTTTTAATTTTTTTCAAATGGTCCGACCTAAGTCTATCAATGAGTCTAGGCATATACATGTTATTTTTATTTACATCCCTTGATCTCTCCAAGTTCAACATCTCTTGATCCAACCTAGGCCTGCTAATGGGTCGATATGGTCCGGACCTAATAAAAGGTATAAAGTACTTGACCTAAAAGACCCGATACCTAATATGGACCCGACAATCAAAACAAGTCAGGTCCAGGTCTGATAGGATTTTTTTTTGCTTATCCAGCACAAATTACTATCAAATTCAGTATTTGTATTTTCAAATACAACAGTACAACTATTCAGGCCATCCTTATTTGGTTTCACACCCCCTGACAATGGCCTGTGCTTATTCAATTCCAAAACCTCATCTTCACAAAACCCTCTCTCAAAATTTCTCTTCCACCATAATCAAGAAGAAAGAAACGGGTAATCCGTATACCCAACCACCGGATCCGAAACGTAAAAAGTGCTCCTATCGTACTTATTCAGCGGCGCATCAATCTCGAACCGTCGGGGAAGATCCGGATTCGCCAAAAACGACCTCCCAAACGCGACCAAATCCGCACAACCCCCTTCAACAGCTCGATTTCCGTCCTCCCTATCGTACCCACCCGCGACCACAAACGCCCCCTTAAAAGCCCTCCTCATCGGAAGCAGACTGTGCGGGGTCTCGAGCTTTTCCCCCAACCTCACCATCCTCGGCTCGACAGCGTGGCAATAGAGGATGTTGTACTTGTTGAGCGATTCGGCCATGTAGAGGGCGAGCTTTGAAGGGTCTGAATCGGCAGAGCCGCAGTAGTCCGCGTAGGGGGAGAGTCTTATCCCGACTCGGTCGGGTCCGATCTCGTTCGCGACGGCTTCGACGATCTCGAGAGCGAACCGGCAGCGGTTTTCGAGGGTGCCGCCGTATTTGTCTGTTCGGTCGTTGATTTGGTCTTTGAGGAATTGGTCGATCAGGTACCCGTGCGCGCCGTGGATCTCCACCCCATCGAATCCTGAATTTTCAAAACAAAAACAATACACTTAGCCCATTTTAGATAAAGATATAAATTATTATGAAATTTAAGACTATTATAGTATGAATGAGGAGGATAAAGTGATTTTTTTTTTTTTTTTTTTAGTTGTGTTTTAATAAAATATGTATAAAGTATGTATAAGAATTTATAAAGTGTGAAAATATTGATGACAGTTGATTTGATTATAAGAGATGATGACTATATGAATTCCAACCAACCTTTAGAATTAAATTATTATAGGTTATCTAAACTAAAAGAATATGTGGGTACATTGTCAAATGAAATGTCATTACCTCTTATAATTAAAATCAATTATCATCATTTTTTTTACATTTTATAAATTCTTACACAAAACTTATTATGCATATTTTATCCAAATAACAAACGAGAATAATTCAAAACACAACTATTCATTTACTACTTTATACTAGTTAATTCTGACATACAGATTCTCTTTTATTCCAACATTTTAAACACCAATTTTGAGATTATTCTGATTAATTTCCACTTATTCTGGACCGTATTCTCAAACCAAACGGGGGCTTAGTATATGTCTACGATCCCATAAATTGCTATAGAGCAATTTATATTTTACTGTGCTATCTTAGCCTCTATTTGGATAGGAGAATAAGATAGAAAAAAAAGAGAATAAGATAAAAAAATTATTTGTTTGAAAGGAATAAGAAAGCATAACTATGCTAAAGTATGTGAAAATAAACTGATATTGATATTCTAGGCTCCTCCTAAAATTATGTTATTCCATACAATCTATTCCACTGGTATACAAAGGGTCCACATGTCAAATCATTTATCACTATCTCTATTAAATCTGGGGATTCACGTATCAAATCAATTACCTACTTTTTATATATACTTATTAACATTTTATTCATTTTTTAATTCACAACTTATTCATTACCAATTAAACAACAAAAATTTATTATTATTTTTCCTAATGAGAATAACTAAAAACACAATAGAACAAAAAAAAGTATTTACTCTTCATTTATACTGAAATAGTTATCTATCACATAATAACATATGTCGTTATTGAAACGGGAACCAAAAGATCATAACCCCTTTATTTTATTTATTATCAAACTCTGATTTTCTTAATCGAGTTCAACAAAGTTTATTTTTCGAAACGTTAAACATAGTTTCAAAGAAACACGCCTTTTAAGTGGTGAATTATAAGAGAATTTCTACTAGGTTTTATAATGGCATGAGAATTCAATTCAATATTCTTACCAGCTTCAATGGCATTCTTCGCAGCAAGTCTGAAATCGTCGACAATCTTAGGGATTTCATCTGTTCTTAATCGCCGGGGAGGCGAGTATTGAGTAGGGTCGTCGCCATTTGGTTTCAGAATCTTATCCGTTGATGAAATTGGAGCTTGGCCGTTTGGTTGACAACCTAATTTACATAAAGAAAATGTTATATTAGTTGATTTTACCGTTTAAAATACAATCTATTTTTATTTCTTTTAAAAATCATTTTTATTTCATATAATGAAATATGCACTTTTATAGGAGAAGAAATATATACATTCTAATGTAATAGTATCATTTTAAAAAAAGAGATATACTTCAATACAGTGATGGAGGGGGTTAACGAGATAAATAAGACTGTATTTAAGACTACAAAAAAGATTAAGTGTAACAGAGCTCGTTATAAAATCATTAGATGAGATACAATTGGGAACTAAAGAATAACTTGCAATATCAATGTATATGGGAAAACCAATTTGAGATGAAAAACAGTTACTTTTGACCTTCAAAGGGAAAAAAGAAGAAGCACACCAATGTATATGTGACATACATTATCTAAACGGAAATGTTCACAAAGTAATGTTGTCTGCTTAATGTTCTTCATAATCAATCTAACTTAATGTTCTTCAAAGAGTGATACTGCAAGTACTTTTCATTTACGGTTGATGGCACATTATCTGTGCTCATAGACCACAACATTAAATGAATCTGTAAAACTTGAGCTGTAACACATTTTCATATAGGATGACAAAACACAGTGTTCCATTATTTTTTATTTTTTTGGGATTGACAAAACAGAGTTGAGCCCTGGAATGTTTGATATTGCAAACACAAAGTCAAACATTTTTCTTCTATCATTTAATGGTGATTCATATCATAAATTCAATCAACAACAAAGCCTAACTTATAACACAACAAAAAAGAATTAAACAGTAACTGAATTTTCTCCTGTTGATGATAGGTGATAGGATCTGTTGTGTTGTAGACATATTTTTCCAATGTGAAACCATTTTGAGTATGTGCCAGGTAGATGGCACACCCAAAACTATTTTAGGTGAGGATTAGTTTTTTTTGTATAAAAACGACTAGAGTAAGAAAATTCCCATTAAAAATAGTTTTATCACTTATGTGATATTTTCTTATTGCACACATAGGGATCTCTTTGTGTTTGTTAGACAAAAAGATCCAGATTCTGTTGAGTGTATAAAAATAATAAAAATTAGGAAAGACAAATTATACCCTCTGTGGATACTCTTCCCATATGCCAAATCTGGCAAAAGAATATACCACCCTTATCATGCACGGCCTTCACGATCGGTTTCCAGGCCTCCACCTGCTCTTTTGTCCAAATTCCTGGAATGTTCGGATACCTTTCCATTATAAAGAAAAAAAATGATATTATTACAGGAAGGACAATTATCTAGTGTTTTAATACCCGACCGAATCTAACCGATTGAACAAGACAAATCTTCACTCATTTTGAATTTCTGTTTAGTTTACCCTCAAAACCCAATGATATAAAATATCATGACAATTTTTGAGAACTGTCTACAGGATGATTAAATTGATTGGTTCTTTATTTATAAAAATTATGATTAATTACTTGTTAAAATATAAAATCTAATAAGAAGTTTAGATTTTATATAATCAAATTATGTTATGATAAATTAAAACTAAAAAAATATTAAAATTAAGAATTGATAATTAAAATACTTTATATTTTTATAAATTCATTTATTTAGTATAATAATTAATATATTTATTATATCATGATAGTTCCACGATTTAAATCCGGTCGACTCAAAAATTGAATCAATGATCCTTGACCATTCATTTTATTTAGTTTAATGAACGGTTGAGTTTTAAAACATTACACTTATCAATAAGAAACGCGGTTGAGAGAGATCATTAAATTGTTACCCTTGAGCGGTGTCAGATACTCCGGTGGCCTCAGCGATCAAAAGGCCCCCACTGGTGGTCCTTTGTGAGTAGTAGAGGATTGCATGGGATTGGGGAACATTGTCATAAGACCTCACCCTTGTTAATGGTGCCAAAACTATCCTGAAAAAAATGTTTATATTAAAAAGAAATATTCATGAAAGCATTGGCATTACATATAATGATAGTTTTGTAATTCATATATTATGTGTGGGAGCATTGTAGTAATGTATCTTTTATATACACACCCACACCCACACACACTCCTTTGTGAGTTTGAGTTTCTCATGCCATTTGAGAGGCAATAATTAGGTTTTGAAGTGGATAGTCAAATTCATCCACCACACAAAGTTTGGAATCCAAAAAGACAAAAAATTCTTTTTCCCTCAATCTTTGGTTGAATCACATAAATATTCGTGAACCTTTTCTTCAACCAGAGGAATGGAAAATGCTGAGGATGAATGGATGTGGAGAGGTTGTTAAAGAAGTGAAAAACATAGGGTTTTGTTAGAGGCAAATCAGCTATTACACAAGTATCTAATGGTAAACAAATAACTATCTTCAACAAATACATAACCCAACTACTACTGTATGGGTACCCATGCACTCACTCAAACAATTTAAGGGTAATTATGTTGACATAATTTTAACAAAAGTAATTTGACAAATTTGAGTTTTTAATTGAGACCGTGTTCAGTATTACATGCAATGAAATGGAAATGCTATTTGCTATCCTTTTTACTGCAGATTTAGTCAAATATATAATTTTTTGAAAGAAAAAAAATAGTACATTCAATTTATTGTGTGTGTGTGTGTATTCTTGAAAACATACATGTTATGATTAAATGAAATACATACATATAAAAAATTTAAAATACATGTAGACCACAAAAGGGAATGCAGATAAAAAAATGAAAGTATATATTTAATTAAATATGCATATACATTAAAAGAGATTTCATTAGAAATATCATGAGATATTTTTCCGGAAACGATCAGCTAATATGCCTATATATTATCTGATCTGATGTAACAAAGATCAATGTTTTTAAGTTTATTCATTAAAAGATAAAACTCTTTTTCGGTTAACATTTCATTTATAACTTGTTATTACGTTATAAATTTTAACAAAGTTAACAAATTAGTTAATATATAACAAAGATATATTATACAATTAACATTGATAAATTATTCTAAAAGATAATATATTATTACATTATAAATGTTAGCAAAGTTTCATTTATAACATTAATTGAACAATAATATTTATAATGTAATAACAAAAGTTATTATTTGCAATTTTATTTATAAACTACAAAACCATTTGCATTTTCAAAAAACTCTTCAATTTTTTTATTATCTTGGTTCCTAATTTTCCTAAGCCTATAAATACACTCATTTCCACCACAAAACTTAGCCAAAATGATCATCAATAACGATTTATATATTTACTTCATCATCTAATTTTTTTTTTTAAAAGTTTTTTCATTTTTTTTATTGTTTTTATTTTTTTTCCATTTTCATTTTAAAAAAATATTCACAGAATCTATCGATCGATACACCAACACTGACGTATTGATTTTAGGGCATTTCAATAAATCAAAATTTTTGTCTTCTAAAACCTTGAATATCACTATTAAAAACCCAAGCCCAAAAAATAACCCTGAAAAAGTTTCTCAACCTTAATTACCTTACAACCATGAATGAAAAACTGATTGGAGCAATTAGATCTCTACACCTGAAAATCGGTCTTAAGTTCCTATAATATACAAAATAATCATATAAAAAATAATCAAGCTTGTCAGACATGGTAAAAAATCTAATATTCCATCTCAACTAAAGCAATATGTCACTCTCAACAAAAAAACAATATGTGGTGAACCCTCACATTAGGGATACATGTGACATTTTACATTCAATTAATATTGAAAAAAAAAATTAGATTACGGATCCTTGATTTCTGCAACGAAGTTATCAATGATTCAATATTATCATGGGTATATATACCATGGTTTTACAAAATAGATTTTATCATGGGTATATATACCAAGATCCAGAAAAAAAAAATCCAAAATACATTGAAGATATCAATATTCTGTTAAAACAAACACAAAAAGACAAAAACAAAAATTAAACAATTCATCTCTTTTGGAGTCTTTGGTTGTGAACAGACCTGTGAGAGAGATTGAACTTGCCCATCTTGTATGGGGTCATCAAGGGTATTTTCGACATTTTCACCTTCTCTTCTTCTCCTTAAAAAAAACCCCAAAGAACTAGGGTTTCAGGTGGCGCTTATAAAGGAGAGGAAGAACACAGAGGAACACGTGTGGATTGGTGGGCTGGACAATGACGTGGGCCATACATGGGCTTTAATTCATCTGGACACCATTATCTGCATCTATACTATCTATATCTATACTACTGAGTGCTGCTACATTCAGTTTTTTTCTCAGTCCAAAACACAGACCTATATACCTCCTTACAGATTCAGTAAAATATATATCTCTTAGATGATATATTCTTCACTAAATTTTATTTTACACTTACTAAAAATGAGTTCATTCAATTTGAAATAGAGTGATATGTATTTTTTATCAAACATATACTTCATTCGATGATGTTTATTATTTAAAAAAAAAATGTCAGGTCTGAGTTTTGATTGGTGAATGTGACTCAGTATATCATTTTCCTTGTACTACTTGTAAAAGTAAAATATCTTGAAAAACATTTATTTGACAAGTTTACCAAATACATCATTGTCACAAAGGAAATTTAATCAACACATCTATACTTGTGTAATTGTTTTCAAACATTTAATATTTTACAATAAACTTTCCTCAAAAAAGATTTTACAATAAACCGATGTCAGTCCCCAACGACCAACGTCATCTCTCCAAAACATTCGTTTTTTTTTTATGGAGTGTGAATTCGTTAATTGCTTTTGGTAATTGGTAATCGAAACATTCATTATTATATTCACCAAATCATTCATTGTCATCAAAACTCTTCCCTAGATGCTTCACCTTTCCCGATTCTCATGGATAACTAAAAAATCATTCTGTCCCATACGTTCATCTTCTTCACATCTTCCAATAGTTTCATCTTTTCCTATCCTCTTCACCATATCGTGTCTACGTTAGATCATTCCATCCACTTCCTCTTCCTATCACAAATATTGGTATCAAGAGAGGTTTCCATAAGACATCTCTGTCCCCTCCACTGCTGCGCGCGCACTGGGCGGCGAGCGACGACACGAATTTCTTTGATTTTTCACCTGTGCATTCTTCCATCTCTTTGATGATGGTTTCGAAGTTGTTTTAGTGTTCAATATCAACTTTTGTGAACTGTTTTTTAAGGTCAAATTCGTGGTCAATGCATTCACATTCAGTTAGCTTGTTTTCTTAATTTTTTTCAATATTAATATTAGGAGAATTGTTTTTTTTTTCTTTTCACTTTCAGTCCTTACTATTGAAACAGCCACTCAACTCAATTTAATCTGTGTCTGCACGTATGAAGTATCAAAAGATCCTAATACTAGAAACAAAGAAAACAGAAAACACTATTCTTTCAAATTCTGTATTATTTGGGTTTCAAATACAACATTCCAAATATTCATGTTTGCAAGTCAATACACACATTATACAGACCAGCTTATTTGGTTTCACACACCTTGACAGTGGCCTGGCCTATTCCATTCCAATATTTATAAATTGTTGGAATCAAGAAATGGGTAATCTGTATACCCAATGACTGGATCTGAAGTGTAGAACGTGCTCCTATTATACTTGTTCAGAGGCGCATTGAGCTCAAACCGCCGGGGAAGGTCAGGATTCGCCAAGAACAACCGCCCGTACACAACCAAATCCGCATAATTCTCGCCCACCGCGCGGTTTCCATCCTCCCTATCATAGCCTCCAGCAACCATGAAAGTCCCCTTGAAAGCCATCCTCATTGAGAGGAGACTATGCGGTGTCTCTAGCTTTTCACCCACTTTAATCATCCTGGGCTCCACAGCATGGCAATAGAGGATGTTATACTTGTTGAGTGATTCTGCCATGTAGAGGGCGAGCTTTTCCGGGTTTGAATCCCCGCAGTCGGCGTAGTCTGCGTAGGGGGATAGTCTTATCCCTACTCGATCGGGACCGATCTCGTTCGCGACTGCCTCGACCACCTCAAGCGCGAATCGACAACGATTCTCCAGTGTTCCACCATACTCATCCGTGCGATCATTCACTTGGTCCTTCAAGAATTGATCGATCAAGAACCCGTGCCCTCCATGGATCTCAATGCCATCAAAACCTGAATGTTCACACAAAACATACTTCACATCTCTGAATGCAGTCCATTTAACTACTAGTACTAACTTTCGCAAGCATAGTTCTGAATCAATAAGAATGCATGCAATGAGCAAGTTGTTGGGGTTATGTAGCGATCCGGCATATCAACATCAGACAGACATAATGAAGTCATATTGGAGTGGGCATCGAATTGAGAGAAGTTCTATGCAAGGCAAGACATGATGTAGAACATCATGAGAGATTGAGAGGGTTTTCAATTCCGGTATTATTTAGGCAATACTACTTTTTATGCATGAACTCCAAAGATTATGACTTTTTTTTTAGTCGAACTCTAATTTTGTTAATCCAGATTGACAAAAATCACTTTTAAAACAATGGTTCCAAACATGCCTTTAGAGTTTAAAATGACTAATTATAAGAAAAATTCCTACTATGTTATAATGGCGCAAAACTCATATTCTTACCAGCTTCAATGGCATTCTTAGCTGCGAGCCTGAAATCATTGACAATCCGAGGGATTTCATCTGTTCGTAGCCGCCGGGGAGGTGAGTATTGATTGATATCGATGCCATTGGCACTGGGCTGAGGTTTTACAGGCTTGTCTGTTGATGAAATTGGAGCTTGACCATTTGGTTGAAAATCTAATTACACAGACATTTTTTGGATAAGTAATTACATAAACATTAGATGAGATACAATTGAGAACTAAAAAAAATTTCAATAAATAATTTTTTTTTATATGACATTGGAAGGGTTAGTTCAGCAGTAAAAGTGACATTTGCATATGGTTTAATCTCGTATCAATGGACTTAAGAAACCATATCTAATCATCAACACATATTCACAGACAAGATTGTGAGATCCTCTTCCAAGTCATACTAGGGTTATTTTATTTGTCCAAGAATAACTTCTTCTACCATCATTTTTCTGATGAAAATTTACTGTTTATTTTTCCTTCAACGATCACACCAATGCATATGTTACATTATCTAAACTAAAATATGCATAAAGTCATGTTGTGTGTTTGCTGATTCTTCAAAACAACCTAACATTCTGAGTACATACAGACCAGCTGTGGCCTTTTATTTTGAAACCAAGGATATGTTCAAACGTATTGCCAAATTAAACTGATGATACATAGAATTAAGCTGTGAAAGGACCATTAAAGAAAAATATAAGGTTGTGGTATAGTGAAGATAAGCTCCTTGACATCAGTTCAGAGTTGATGACAAAATTTACAATTTGTTATAACATGCAAAAATCATCAATGTAAAAAAATTGATGAATGTGTAAAACTAGAATTGTAACACACTTGCACAGTGACAAAACAGAGTTGAGTCTAGAATGTTTATTGCAATCACAATGTTGAAATATTTGATAGGAGATAGGATGTATCGTGTTAAAGACACAAAGATGTCCCACGTGAACCAATGAAGATGCACTATGTAGATATGATAAAACTAATGTGTGTTTTTTTCATATAAAAATCAATCAGAGTGAATAAATTTTCCTTAAAAGTAGGTTTTACAATGTATGTGATATTTTCTTGCCAACCCATATAGGGATTTTCTAACAGAGAATCCAAACTCCATTGAGAATGTATAAAGATAAATAAGACGTGATAAACACTTCAATCACTGAAAAGTCACTCAAATAGTATAAATTCAAACAAAAAAAACTTAAGAGAGGCAAATTATACCATAATTTGACACCCTTCCCACATGGGCAATCTGACAAAAGAATATTCCACCCTTGTCATGCACGGCCCTCACAATCGGTTTCCAAGCCTCTACCTGTTCTTCTGTCCAAATTCCTGGTGTGTCTAGATACCTTTCCATTGTTAAAACAAAAGATATTAATATATGAGGATAATTATTTACAAAAACGCGATTGAGAGATCATCGAATCGTTACCCTTTAGCAGTGTTGGAGATTTCAGTGCCCTCAGCAATTAAAAGGCCTCCGTTAGTGGTCCTCTGTGAGTAATAGAGGATGGCATGGGGTTGGGGGACATTGTTGTAAGACCTCTGTCTTGTTAATGGGGCCAAAACTATCCTGAAATATGTTTGTATTAAAAAAAAAGTATGTTGGGAGTTAGCAATTAATAAAAAATAAAGAAGGGATGCTTCTCATATATAACCCTCTAAAAAAACTCATTTTTTGTCAAATTACCCATGTTAAAATCATTAAATACCCATTGTTTATGTTAGTGCACAGTGCCTCTCCGTAGCCACCAACTCAATCATGATTACCTCAATAACCAACATGCAATTATACTTTATCTCTACATAGATTAAATGGAAATTGCTCCGACTTAAGTTTTTTCGATTTTGTTTTCTTTTCCACCACTTCTCCCCTAAATTGAATCCTCTGTGAAATCCCAAATTCTAGTCCCCCATTTCAATCCATTTTTTCCTCCCCTCATTGAATTCCATTGTTTTCCTCATCTCCTCTTTCAAACCCTATCCATTGATTGTTGAAATGTTTCTATATAAGAATACAACACAATAACAAAGCAAGTTTACTGGTTCATCAAAGGTTGAAGGGATTAGAAATGAGGAGCATAAACTTTATGTAGATTGCTTGTGAAGAGATGTGGACATTAAGGAAGAACTGCAACATAAGAGTTGCCCCTAAGGTCAGAATATTGTTTGCACTGAAATGATTGACATACTCGATATTTTGTACACGCGTATTCTCAAGTTTTAATGACAATTCTATTGTTCATGTATTGTATGTGGGGCCATTGTGGTAATGTATATCCTGGATATATATACTCCTTAGTAAGCTAGACTTTTTCATACCATTAAGAGGTTGTCCTGCGTCGGCTTAACATCTTGGAATGGGGCCGAGGTTTGGCGGGCACGGCGAACATTCAGTTGGGTGAGGACTACGTGCATTGATTGAATTGAAACTTGGTAGAATTCTTTTTGACTGTGTCTCGACAGTTCTCACGGGTTTCTATCTCTTTTTCTCTTATGTTTTCTTATGTCCTCTCAACCCCTCACCACCAATTCAGGCTTTAACTATTGTATTTTCTTAAATTGAATAGATATACCTATCGTTTGCCTCAAAGAAAGATGTTGTCCGGGGGTTTCGAAAGAGAGTCAGATTCATAGCTCCATCACACACGGTCTATAGTCCAAATAAAGGTGAGGATTTCTCTTTTACCTCTGCTAAACATAGGCATTTTTTTTGTGTCAAATCACGTAATCTCTTCCCATGTGATTGTATGTTTATTTTTTTTCAATAGGGGATGGGAGATGAAAAGGATAAATGCATGCTGAGAGGTCAAAGGATTCTGTTAGAGGTAATTCAGATAATACAAAATATACAACGGTGAGAAATAATGTCATCAAGAAATTCATAACCCAACTACTATACAGTTAACAACTACTCTTCTCCTACGCACGATGTTCGTGTAAATAAAAAAAAACTTTAAAAAAACTACCCACAACCAACACCTTCATTTTTTTAACCATTTATATGTAATATAATATATCATGTTATATATACATAAATAATATAATAAATTTTTTAATAATGGTTAAATAAATCATTTGTAAAATTTAAAATGAAATATAAAAGCGATATATTACAACTAAAAATGAATATTTAACATATATATCCATCCACCAACACTATATTGTAAAAATACCCCATTTGAAACTCTAAAACTAATAATTTATCTCGAATTCATTTTTTAATATGTATAATAAAATTTGAATTGTATAATATTTGTTTATGTAGAATATTTCATTCCTATAGTTTTTATATATTTATTTTTATATAGAATCTTTTACTTCTATGTGTATGATAAAATGTTCTTCATCTTCATTTTTTTCATGCGGATAATTAATTCTTACAAAGTTTTAATTATTTAAAATAATACATTTTTAAGTTAAACCCGAACTCAACCCAACCAGAAATCAAACCCAAATCCAACCCGATCAAAATCCGACGGGTTGGATTCTCCAACCTCGAGTTGGGTTGGGTCAGGTGAAAAAAAATATCACTCAAATGGATAAAAAATGTGACATTTATATATAATTTAAATTATTTAGAATTAAGAGTGCAACTTGAATGAGTTGAAACTGACCCAACCGAAATTTTTTTGGGCGGGTTGGGGTTGGGGTGTTAGCATTCAGGTTCAACCCGATCTCGAACCCAAGTAACCCGAACCTAATTTGAGTTATATTTAAGTTGAGGATCGAGTAACCCTAATTAACCTTAATATATTTCTTGAAAAATTACATATCTAATTAAATGTAGTACATAAATTTAAATAAAATTCAAAGCACATACAAACCACAAAAGGTAATGCAAATAACAAAATGAAAGTACATACTTCATTAAATATCTATACACATTAAAACAATGGATTTTTACATATTTACTCTAAAAATTCCAATTTTGTCAAAATACCACCGTTAAAAACCTAAGTTCAAAAATAACCCTAAAAAATGTCACATCAATGCAACCGTGCCCCTCCGTCACACTTTGTTCATAACCCTGGCTCAACCTTGGAAACATGAGGTAATCATACATTGTGAAAAGTCTCAAATACCCTCAACTAAGGCCCTGTTCGAAAACTGGTTTATGGTGCTTTTAGGTTTGCAAAAACTTAGTTCCACAAACCCATTTCCCATTTCCAAATAGAAAAAAGGTTACAAGTTATTAAAAGCTGCATACACTTTTTTGCAAAATTTTTTTTAAAAAAATGCTTAAAAGCTAGCTTTTTCATAATTTATAGATAGATAGCTTCTTATAAATTCTATTTTAAACTCCGCTTTTGAAGAAAAATTAACTGCTAAATTCTTTTCCAAAGAGAGTCTAAATCAATATGTCCTACGCCCTCCCCTTCCCTCATTTTCTCGATAGGGATCTATGTAACATTCTGCATTCAAATAATGGTGCAAAAAAATGAAAAAACAGAGCCCATTAACCACCACAACGAAAGTTGACTGCAAGTAGGGGTAGCAGCGGACTATTCGAATAGGTTACCCGCCCTAACCCGGTTGGGTCAAGTCGGGTTTGGGTTGGGATGAGTTTGAGACATATAAAATGGAAATCCGGTAGGTTTGAAACAGAAAATGGGTTTACTTAGCAAAATCCATCCTGAACCCGTCCCGATTGTAATTAATATTAAGATTAAATATTTACTATAATAATTATATAGTTTTTATTTGTCATTTGGTATTAAAAAAAATTGAAACATTATATTTCTCATTTGTTATGGAGATTGAAATTTGATTTTTCTTATTTTATTTATTATTTTGTAAGGTTTATTCCAATAGATTTTTATTTTTATTCAAAATTTCAATTTAGATTATATATTACATATAAATATGTTTTAACATTTTATTCCTAAACTTGTCTTGGCCTAACTCGACCAGACCAACCTGACCTAAATGGAACGGGTCAAGACATGTTCGAGTTTTTTTACATGCTTGTTGAGACAAGTTTGAAATAAGAAAACGAAACCCATCACTAGACGAGTTTTTGTGAGCAGACTTGAGTTTGAGATTCACAAAACTCATCCCAACCTATCATGTTGCCATCACTACCTACAATGATGCACTGACTTAAGAAAATGATAAAATAATATTTTATTGGGGGTATAAATGCAAAAATCCCTAAAAATTCCTTAAAATCCAAAAAAATTACAAAAGATAATGCAATTAAAACTGTTCAAAAATATCAATATTGTTAAAAAATTAAATTAAACAATTCATCTCTATTGGTGTATATGGTGGTGAACTGACCTGTGAGAGAGATCAAACTTGCCCATCTTATATGGGGTCATCAGGGGTATTTTCGACATTTTCACCTCTTCTTCTCCTCCTCAAAAAAACCAGTGCTATTGTTGGGGTGCTTATATAGGGAAATAATACAACACATGGAATACATGAAGTAGGTGAGTTGGGCCAGAACCCCCAGATACCTGTGGAAAGGAGAACTGGATCTGTGATTTATTACATGGAATGCCATCATCTGTGACTGCAAATATTTGGCTTCTTGAGGGTTAAAACCGTACAAGAAGTGACGGGTCCAAGTTTGGGAGGGTTGGTGGGCTGGACCAATTACGTGGTCAAACATGGGCCCGTCATTCACATCAATTTTGAATCTTGACAATTGTAGTTAGTCATTTTCCGTGCATTTCACATTCAATTGCTAGTTTTCTTATCGAGTGCAGATACACGCAGTCTTTTTTTAGTTTGTTTTGTAACCTCATACGTTAAGATAATGTAGTTATCATAGCATATAGATCCTAACATAGTATATGACCCAATTTTTTTTTTTTATGAAAAAAAATACATTAATGTATCTTAGTATATACTTCATTTCACATAATATCATGCACTTCAAAAGATGAGTGTATGATTTTAAAAAAATCATGTACTGTAAAACGGGCTGCAATTGGGGTTGTGTGTCTTTTTCCTTTCTTATCTTAATTAGAAAGTGACGTCCAGCCCACTGTGCTCTAATAGCAGTTACACTGTTTTGTTTTTAAAAAAAATTCATGTACTCTCAGGGGGCTGGTCTATTAGCACCAACCCAAACTCTCTTCCCCCCCAACCAACTCTTCCCATAACCCTCACTTAATAATAAACCTAAGCCCACCACCATATAAAAATTAATCCATAACCCTTCTCATCCCACGTCCTCCTCCCCCATTTTACCCGAAAAAACATAAATCCCTCTCCTCTCCCTCGCTCTCCTCTCCTCTCCCAGCCCATTCTCTCTCTCCCTCTCCTTTCTTCTCACAGTCCAAGCTACCACCGCCCATTATCCCCGTGCACTGCGGTTATATGTTAATAAATTATTGTGTTTGTCAATACTGTATTTTTTTTCTTTTATCATCTTTTTCCTTTTTATTTAATAGCACAAGAAAGAACACCAATGTTAAGTCCTTGTAATCATGGTAGTGAGTTCTGACTAGTGAACCATTTCTTGTTTGCAGTATGGCTCCCAAGAAACGCATTCCTCAAACAGCCTCCAACCGCAGATGTAGATCCGAGAGATTGGTAAAAGAGGCTCTGTCAACCTCAGTGGTTCCATATGTCGAGGAGGACGTTGTGGATGATCCATCAAGCCAGTCCGAGGAAGAGATTGAGGAGGTGGTAGAGAGACATTCACCGACAGTTGTAGACTCAGACATAGAAGATGACCGTGTGTATGGTCCTTTGCCTGGGCGGGCCTGACACCAATGAACTACTTGTGTATTACAGACATCATATTGCTTACCGTGTGTGGAACGACAAGGTATATACATTATTAAAGTGTCATTCAGTTAACCAAATGAGTTTTTATATAACTAGTTAAATGAGTAATCATTATCAATTTCTTATGTTGCCTAGGGTGATCGATCATTGCGATGTCGTTAACCGGTTAAAACACTCTGCGGTTGGAATCTGGAGAAAGAATCCGTTACTTTGGCTTTTTGAACAACGTGTAGTTGTCAATGATGTATTATATTTTGGCTTTTGAACAATGTGTAGTTGTCAAAAAGCTATTAATGTGGATGTGTTGAATATGTAATTAGGATATGTGAATGTTGAATATCGAAAACTGTTATGTCAATAATAGGTTTCATTTGCCTAAAAGAATGTATTGAATTTGTAAATGTAAATATCTGTTTATTGACTATGATATTAATGACTTTTTTGTGGTGTATTGCAGTTATTTATGATGGATAAAAAAATTCTCCTTATTGTCAACTGGATAGTGTTGGGTGACACATCTCGGGTCACAATAGACATATCAATATGACTGTGTTAGTGTCAACCCGAACAACTTCTCGTGACTCAAGGTGTATCACATTACTTTTAAAAGATTACATTTGGAAAAGTGTTGGATGACACACCTTAGGTCACACTAGACTCCCCAGTATGACATAGTTTGTGTCAAACCGAACAACTTTCAGTGACCCAAGATGTGTTGCGCCAGTTTTAAAATAGTGTAAGTGAAAAATGTTATGTAACACACCTTGGATCACAGTGGACACTCCAGTATGACTGGGTTTGTGTCAAACCGAACAACTTTCCGTGACCCAAGATGTGTCGCGCTAGTTTTAAAATATTGTAGTTGGAAAGTGATGTGTGACACACCTTGGGTCACAGTTGACACCCCAGTATGACTGGGTTTGTGTCAAATCGAACAATTTTCCGTGACCCAAGGTGTGTCGCGCCCATTATAAAATGAAATACAAGTTAACCACTCCTAGATATACAAGAAGTTCACATTGCAATACACACAAACGGATAATATATTCAACATTTTGCATCATTAGAACTTTACATTTAGCACATTGATATGATAGTATTATATTTTACAATATGCTAGCATGTACATTGCTTCTACACATATTCATCGTTTTGGTTTTACAAAATGAATCAGTACCTATACGACCTTGTGAGATTTACAAAAAAATATTAACCTCACACATTGCTTCTGTTATGTGCAAAATAGCAAAAAAATGCCAACATAACACTAGAAGAAATCTAATTGAGATCTTCTGTTTTGGCTTTACAAAAGGGATTGTATATATTTTGATGTGGTAGAGGTGGGGAGAGAACTTTTGTTAGAAAATGTTGGTGGGATAGGCTGGTTGGGGAGGTTAATACCTTATATAAAAACCAATTTTAGATGTTCTAAGTTTTTATTAGATTGGGGGGGGGGGGGGGGAGAATATTGGTGGGTGGTAATAGACGGCCCGTACTCTCATTGTGCTCTAATGGCAGTCTACACTGTTTTGTTTAAAAAAAAAATTTCATGTACTCTCATTGAAGTATATATATGCAATCATACGAAATGATTTATATATCAAGTTACATTAAAACATTTTTTTTCATGTTGAAAAAATAACAAAATTTTTGTGATATATTTTATAATAGAACCTCATACAGTCATACATAATAATAACACAATATATATTACGTTATCATAGTGTATGAAGCTGCAAAACGGAATGAGTGTATCTAGAGGTGCAACTCGGGTGGGTTGGGTCAGGTTTGAATCGGGTTCGGCTTTAACCCGCGTTGCACAGAACCCAACCCGAACCTGAGCCCGAACTTGGCCTCAACCCGAACACGATCCCGACCTCAACCCACGGGTTCGGGTTGAATTCGGGCTCGGGTTAGGCTCGGGTTGAGCTAGGGTTCAATACTTAAAATATCATAAAAATTATTTAATAAACAACACAACAAAATCAAATTAATTAAATGTATATTCACCACAAAAAAAACTTACAAAATCTAAATAGTTTATGAATACATATTCTAAATTTTAATTAAGCTAAACATAGCTTCACCGCTTTTCAATAAAAATATAAAAAAAACTTTCACCACTTGCTAAAAAAACCCTTCGCCTTCAATGTCAAAATTAGTTTTTACTAAAGTTTTCATGGTCTAAACATACTAAAGACATACACAATCAAGTCTACAAAAAAAAAACAAACAAAAAAATTAAACAAATTGGGGGCCGGGTTCGGGTTGAGCCCGCCTAACCCGATCCCCCAACCCGAACCCGACCCGAATTGGGTTCAGATTAGTTCGGTTCAGGTCGGGTTAAACCTGACAGAGAAAAACCTAAACTCAAACCCGTTTATGAACCGGGTTGGGTCGGGTTCAACCCGCCCAAGTTGCACCCCTAAGTGTATCAGCACTCTTCTTAATTTTTTTCAATATTAATTAATATTAATATAAATATTTACACTAGTTTTATTCAGATATCAAATGTACATAATTCTAGCCTAATGAAGTGTAATTCACCTGGACACCATTATGGTTGAAAAACGTTAGTTATGTTATATTTTAATATAATTCTAAATAAATGAATGAGCACGCAGTCTATTTTATATTCCAAAATAAAAAATAAAAACATGGGTAACTATTTATTTTCTTATATTTTTTTCATAAAATATTTCATTTATTAGATAAATATATATCCGACCAAAAACATTTCAAGTGTGTGCATGAATGAGTCCGTTTCTTTCACTTAAACATCGATTATAATACACGTCTTTGTTGCCACCAAAAATATTATAACTTCTTGTGCTTGTTTGTGTCAAATTATCAATGCCTGAAATTAAAAAAGGGATTCAAACACATTGGTGGAAACTTTCAAGATTAGCTTCTTTAATTCCTGATAGTAATGATAACTGATTAGTAAATGTAATTCAGATGAACTCATTTACAAGAAAAACCATTTGGCAAGTTGAAGGTTCTCTGTGTGTGTGAAACAAAGAAATTCAGTCGCAATTACTGAATTACATGGATCACTGTTGATTTTTTTCCCCTTCTAATCTCACATTATGGTATGTCATTCTTTCTATTCTTTCTAATCAACCAAAAAATGATGGAAATCAAACCAAGTAAATCGCACAATAGAACACAATGTTTACGTTGTTTAGTAACTAACATCAACGGAAGAAAATGGGAATCAATTCAGTGTAGTTATTTGGATACAAAGATCTTTCAACACTATTAACTAGAGACTGAATGTAGAAGGGTACAACAGATTAAACCATCAAAGAAATTCAAGTTAAGGACACTATGGTTGGGCCTTTAACCCACCCCATCTGAAAATAGATCCATTTCAATTACAATGTAAGACATCTCACAAGACCTTGTATGATTGATTTCAATCCCCTAAAAGAACATCTCCATGTAAATTTGGGAAGAACTTCCTCCCAATATATCCACAAAGCCTTGAATTATTAATAGAAAGATTTGCTTGCTCACACACAAGCATTTGTGAACTCACTTTCACAGTCCTTACTATTGAAACATCCATTCAACTCAATGTAATTTGTGCCTGCACATATGAAGTATCAAAAGATCCTAATACCAGAAACAGAGAAACAGAAAACATTATGTTTTTCAAATTCTGTATTATTTGTGTTTCAGACACAACACTCCGAATGTTCATGTTTGAAAATCAAAATAAACATTATACAGGCCACCTTATTTGGTTTCTCACACCTTGACAATGGCTTGGCCTATTCAATTCAAACCCCCAAAACACCATATCATCTTTCACAAATTGCTCCCCACAGTGTTTTTTGGTCCAACACAAATAAATCTTTATAAATTGCTGGAATCAAGAAATGGGTAATCTGTATACCCGATGACGGGATCTGAAAGGTAGAATGTGCTCCTATTATACTTATTCAGAGGCGCATTGAGCTCAAACCGCCGGGGGAGGTCAGGATTCGCCAAGAACAACCGCCCGTACACAACCAAATCCGCATAATTCTCGCCCACCGCACGGTTTCCATCCTCCCTATCATAGCCTCCAGCAACCATGAAAGTCCCCTTGAAAGCCCTCCTCATTGGGAGGAGACTGTGCGGTGTCTTTAGCTTTTCGCCCAGTTTAATCATCCGTGGCTCCACAGCATGGCAATAGAGGATGTTATACTTGTTGAGTGATTCTGCCATGTAGAGGGCGAGCTTCTCTGGGTTTGAATCCCTGCAGTCGGAGTAGTCTGCATAGGGGGATAGTCTTATCCCTACTCGATCGGGCCCGATCTCGTTCGAGACCGCCTCAACCACCTCAAGCGCAAACCGGCATCGGTTCTCCAGCGTCCCTCCATACTCATCCGTGCGATCATTCACTTGGTCCTTCAAGAATTGATCAATCAAGTACCCGTGTGCTCCATGGATCTCAACGCCATCAAAACCTAATTTTTAACACAAAAAAAATGACATCTCTGAATGCAGTCCATTTAATCACTAGTACTACTTTCACAATGAAATAAACATGCATAGTTGATGAATGTGTATGTCCCAGTGTAGTTTCATGATCAATAAGAATATATGCAATGAGCAAGCTTTTAAGGTTACACAGCAATCCGGTATTCCGGTGTATCAACATCGAACGGATGTGATGAAGCCATATTGGAGTGGGCATCAAAGACAAAATTAAGAATTTATCCTAATTAATATTTAAAGTAGATCTCTTAAAATCATGTAAAAAATATATTTGTTTGTTAGAGATTACTTGGGGACGAAGTTAGAGATTTATCTCTATAAATAAATCCCATAAACAGGAAATTCTATGGCAAGGCAAGACATGATGTAGAATTCCATGAGATATTGAGAGGGTTTTAAGTTTTAAGGGAGTTCACTCCTCATGGAGTTTCACTATTAATAAGAACACATACAATGATCAATCAGGTAAGGCAAGAAAACTTCTCAATTTTTTCTGTTGAAAACACGTTGATGAGACTCGGCATGTATGGATCCAACTTGTGGACAGATTCTGTTGTTGCATAATCGAATCGTACTTTGTTTCCTTTCTTCACTAAAGGTTAATAGGTTCCATTTTTACTCTTGCCGATAGGATAAAATTCAACCAACAAATAAAATAAATCTCTCCTAAAAAAAAATCCTTTATCCCATATCAAGGTGTCATCAAATATGATTAATTCAAAATAGTAAAATAAAAACGTGGGTTCCTACGCCATAGTAAGACTGGCCTATGTTGGTCTAAGCTTTCCGATTTTTCCTTTTGTTTTTATTGCTTTTGTATTTTGGGGAATTCTTAATAAAATTGGGTTAGGATGTCTACCAATTCTTTCAAAAAAGAAAAAGAAAAAAAGATAAGATGCATACCAGTTTGCTGCTTTCACATTTCCAAGATTGCAATTATGGAATAAGTGAGTGTTTTCAACTGGGGTGTTATTTAGGCAAGACTACATTTTATGAATGAACTTCAAAGATTATGACTTATTTAAAATCAAACTCTAATTTGTTAATCTAGTTAAACAAAACTCACTTTCAAAACAATGGTTCCAAACATAGCTTTAGAGTTCAAAACGACGAATTATAAAAAAACTCCCACTAGGTTATAATAGCATGAGAATTCATATTCTTACCAGCTTCAATGGCATTCTTAGCTGCGATCCTGAAATCATTGACAATCCGAGGGATTTCATCTGTTCGTAACCGCCGTGGAGCTGAGAATTGAGTGCTGTCGACACCGTTGGCACGGAGCTGAGGTTCTAGAGGCTTGTCCGTTGACGAAATTGGAGCTTGACCATTTGGTTGAAAATCTAATCACACAAACGTTTTTTCAGAAAAGTAATTACATAAACATTAGACGAGTGAGAACTAAAACAAATTTGAATACTAATAAAAAGAAAAAATATTTTCAACAAGATTTTCTTTTTATTATAGGGCATTGGATGGGTTAATTCAGCAGTAACAGTGACATTTGCATATGGTTTATTCTCACGTCAATGGATTAAAAAAATTCATATCCAATCATTAACACATATTCACATAAAAAATTGACAAAAACTATTGTGAGATCCTCTTCCCAGTCATTCTAAAGAAAAACTTCTTCTACCATCGTTTTTTTCTGATGAAAAATTACTGTTACTTTTACCTTCAAAGAACACACCAATGCATATGTGACATTATATAAACTCAAATATTGATAATGTAATGTTGTATGCTTGCTATTCTTCTAAACAAACTAACATTCTGAGTATGTCCAGAACATAGCTGTGGTTTTCCATGTGGTCTTTCATTTTGAAACTGATGATATATAGAAGTAAGCTGTGAAAGGAACTGATATTGCGAATGGTCTAAAATTTTGTCTGAATCACAGTTTTTTGGTTTCTCCAGGGTCTAGGTCTAACAATGTCCAACTGCATACATCAATATATGTATGAGAAATTAAGAATATAAACTATCTATTACAAATTAGAGACTGATCATTTTGAGCAAACTAAATGACATATCACAAGTGCACGAACTTTGATATTTAAATCCATGATTTGAGAGATGCTCTATACAGAATAAATTGTAGTGGTTATCCACACCATTGACGTGCAGGCACTGCAACTTTTATTGGACACATGGATCATATTTTAGGTTTTATCATTTAAACTGAAAAAAACACACCTAGGAAATTTGGTCACTAACCATTTCATAAGACTGACCTCAAAATCAACATTTAATGCATATATGCTAGTACCATTCGGATGCAACTTAACAACTTCATGAATACAAATTGACTTTGAGTTCCAGAACCAAAGCTTATAATACAACATAACATGAATTTAAAGAACATAAAACATTATAACTCCATGAACAAGCCAGGAAAGCAAGGGACACGGTTAAAGAGAAGAATTTAACAATTTCCCTGGACCGTGAAACCCAATCAATTTTTTATTTTATTTTATTTTATTTTTTTGGCTCTGAAATCAACAATATGTTTACTGATTTAAATTCTTGATTGCAAGACAAATGACCACAGAAATTAAACAGTAAGATAGTTCCCTGTCCCTTATCAGATGAAGTACGCTGCGGTTCAATGGGAGGAATAGTGGATAGTGGTTCTATGCAAAAGTCAGATGTAGAAAAGAGAATCTTCAATGTATGGTGAGGCTATGAGACCTATCTACACCCGATGTATCTGAAGTGTTTTACTGGATTACTCTCCTATCACTGATTATAAAAACAAAATGTTAAAACCAATCTGCTATGTTTTTGGCCATGGGTTTCTTTATGCATCAGTTTTTCTATCAAGAAGTCCACAACAATGATGATCTAAATCATCCAGGAATGTAGATAGGCTGGATACATTCACTTCCACAAAATATTATTTTTTTTTCCGGAACCCCAACCTATCATTCTCATTCACAGAAAATGGTGGCATACAGAATGAACTGAAGTCAATGCTTTTCAACAAACTAATACAAACTTAGCCTGTTTAGATAGTAAATAAATTATTTTAACCAGTGCGTTGCTTCTCCCAAAGAAAGAATGATCCAGCAAGCACTCTTCATGTATTAGTGTTGATGGCACATAATAAATCAAACCGAATACCAGAATTTGTGCTCATAGACGACAACATTAACTGAATATGTAAACCTAGAATTGTAACACACTTCAACAGTGTGACAAGACAGAGTTGAGCCTAGAATGTTGGATTGCAATCACAAAGTCAAACATTTTTCTTTCCTCACTTCATGGTGTTTAATACCAAAAATTCAATTGCACAACCTAAATCATAACAGGAAAAGACAAGAACTAAACATAATCGATTTTAAGGAAAGAATTAAAAGTAGCTGAATTTTGACCCATTGATAGGTGATATGATATGTTGTGCTAAAGATAGATTCCTTATGTGAACAAATGAGAATGCACTATGTAGATGACACAAAACTGTTTTAGGTGAGAATGCGTGGTTTTTCATATAAAAATCAATTAGAGTGAAGAAATTTCCATTAAAAGTAGTTTGCACCACTTATGTGCTATTTTCTGCCTATATAGGGGATCCAAACTCCATTGAGAATGAATAAAGATAAATAGGATGTGAGAACACTTCAATCACCGAAAAAGTTAGTTATTATTATTAATTCAAGCAAAAAAAAAAATTAGAGAAAGGAAAATTATACCATAATTCGACACTCTTCCCACATGCCAAATCTGACAAAAGAATATCCCGCCCTTATCATGCACGGCCCTCACGATCGGTTTCCAAGCCTCCACCTGCTCTTCCGTCCAAATTCCTGGAGTGTCCGAATACCTTTCCATTGTTAAAAAATGATATTAATACATGAAGGACAATTATCGACAAAAACACGGTTGAGAGATCATTGAATCGTTACCCTTGAGCGGTGTCAGAGACTCCGGTGGCCTCAGCAATCAAAAGACCCCCATTGGTGGTCCTCTGTGAGTAGTAGAGGATTGCATGGGGCTGGGGGACATTGTTGTAAGACCTCTGTCTTGTTAATGGAGCCAAAACTATCCTGAAATATGTTTGTATCAAAAAAATATGTTGAGAGGACTTGAGGATTTGCAATTTGTTAGGTTTAGCAATTAATAAATAAATAAGGGAAGTTTTTCAAACATACTCCTCTAAAAAAACTCAATTTTGTTAAATTACCCATGTTAAAACCATTAAATACCCCTCAAATAGTTTATGTGAGTGCATCAGTGCGTCTCCATAGACACCATTAACTTCAGTAACTCAATGATGGTTACCTTAACAACCAATATGCAATTACATTTTACTCATGTGGATGAAACAGAAATTGCCCCAACTTAAATTTTTTTTTTCTTCTTTCCTTTTCCACCACTTCTCTCCTAAATTGAATCTTTTGTGATATCCCTAAATCTTCAATTTGTTTTTTTTCCCCCTCTTTGGATTCCATTGCTTTCCTCATCCACTCATTCAAATTCTATCCATTGATTGTTTGAAATGTTTCAATACAAGGGTACAACACAATAACAAAGCGAGTTCAGTCGGCCATCAAAGATTGAAGATGATTGGGTTGAAGCACTCATCTTGGTTGATTTGGGGTTCGATCAAAGGGATGAGAAATGAAGAAATACAGATGGGGGTGGCAGTTTGGTTGAAGAGATGTGAGGATTCATTTCCATTGAAACATAAAAGGTTTTGAAGGGATGTGGGGTTCGATTGAAGGGTTGAAAAATGAAGCTGCTTGGGTTGAAGGGATGAGAAATGAGGAGCATAAACTTCATGTAGATTGCTTGTGAAGAGATGTGAACATTAAGGAAGAACTGCAACATAGGGGTTGCCCCTATGGTTGAAATATTGTTTGCCCAGAAATGATTGACATTTAGTATTTTGTACACGTGTATTATCATGTGTAGTGGCTAATTTATGTATTGTATGTGGGGGTATCGTGGTAATGTATCCTGGATATATATACTCCTTCGTAAGCTAGAGTTTCTCGTACCATTGAGAGACTGTCCCGGGGTTTTGAGAGAGTTAGTTTTATAGCCCCACCACACAGTCTGTAGTCTAAAAAAACAGTGTAAATTTCTCTTTTGCCTCTGCGTGAACAACGACAATCTTTTGTCAAATCACGTAAATCTCCTCCCATGTGATTGTATGTTTGTTTTTCCTTCTTTTCTACTTCAATTCACGAACCTTTATTTTTCGACAAGGGGGATGGGAGATGAAGAGGATAGATGGATGCTCAAAAGGTTGAAGGTTTCTATTAGAGGCTATTCAGATATTACACAATATCTGACGGTAAAAAAAATGTCTTCAAGAAATCCACAACTCAACTACTATACATCTACCGATGCACTTACTCAAACAGTTTGAGGGGTATTTATGTAAAGATGGTTTTAACAAAGGTGATAATTTAGCAAAATTGAGTTGTTTGGATGGGTATATGTGAAAAATCCCACAAAGAACAGGAAATGATTGAGGCAATGGTCAGTGTTACATCCAATGAAATGGCAATGCTATGTATAATTTTTTTGGAATAAACAGTACATTCAATTTATTGAATACACACACACACATTCTTCAAAATCACGTACTTAATTAAATGAAGTACATAAATTTAAATAAAATTCAAACCATGTACAAACCGCAAAAGGGTATGTAAATAAGACAATGAAAGTACATGCTTCATTAAATATGTATATACATTAAAACAACGGATTTTTACATATATACCATAAAAACTCCAATTTTGACAAAATACCACCATGAAAAAACCTAACGTCAAAATAACCATTGAAAATTTTACAATAGGGCAACCGTGCCCATCCATCACACATTGTTCATAACCTTGGCTCAACCTTGGTAACATGGAGTAATCACACATTGTGAAAAGCCTAAAAAATAATCTTAACTAAAATTATACGTGCTAAGCTCTCCCATTCCCCCATTTTCCCCGTGAGGGTTCTATGTGACATTTTGCATTCAAGTAACAGTGCAAAAATGGAACTCCTTAACCACCGCAACAAAAGTTGATTGCAAGGATGCACTGACTTAGAGAATGACAAAGAGCGCATATACACTCAGTCCGTTTAACAGCCTATGATAGCATAATATATACTGCGTTATTATAGTATATGGAGTTCTATCATAATGAATGATACAAAAAACTTTTATTTTATTCAAAACAGAAAAAATATATAATATTGTATCTCAGTATACTCTTCTATGTACATATGATTTTTTTTTTAAAGAAAAAAGAAAAATTGGTGTGGGCTGCAAATGGTGCAGCACAAGGGTATGAACATATCATTTTTCAATGACAAAATAAGATTTTATTGGGGGTATAAATGCAAAGGATAACTCAATTAAAACAGTTTGAAAATATCAATATTGTAAGAACAAATCTCAAAAATAAATAATAAAAAGATTAAACAAATCATCTCTGTTTGGGCATATGGTGGTGAACTGACCTGTGAGAGAGATCAAACTTGCCCATCTTATATGGAGTCATCAGGGGTATTTTTGACATTTTCACCTCCTCTTCTTCTTCTTCTCAGGAAGCCAGTGCCATTTTGGGGTGCTTATATAAGGAAAGAAGACAACAGAGGGAACACATGAAATGTGTGAAGGGGAGCAGAAACCGATGATACCGGTGGAAAAGAGAACCGGATTTGTGATTTATTACATGGAATACCATCGTATATGATTGTAAATAATTGTCTTCTGACGGGGTAAAACCGGAAATAAGTGACGACAGACGATGCGTCAGGTTTGGGAGGGTTGGTGGGCTGGACCAATGACGTGGCCAAAGAGGGCCTTAATTCGGGCCTTAATTCATATCCGGTCCACATTCAATTTTGCATCTGGACAATTGCAGTCACATTCAACGCTTCAACTCTAGCTGTTGGTCTCTCTTCTAGATTCATTTCCTTTTGCTGTTGGTTTGACAAAGAAAGAAGTAA
The DNA here is from genome assembly GCA_030737845.1 of Acorus calamus. Classification (NCBI taxonomy): domain Eukaryota; kingdom Viridiplantae; phylum Streptophyta; class Magnoliopsida; order Acorales; family Acoraceae; genus Acorus; species Acorus calamus. Next base: position 27,891,543 of record CM060868.1, on the reverse strand, counting down.
TAGCTAAAGGTAAACTCGTAGTCACATTGAATGTTGCTTTTTTTTAATTTTTTTTTTAATATTAGTGAAATACATAACTAAAAAAAAAACTTTGAATGCATATTTTTTATTTTTTAATGAAAAATGTTCCGCGTAATTTATTTTACTACCAAAACGCCATCACACATGTTTTTTAATTTTTTAAAAAAATTATGTATATTTCAACTCTATATTTATATAAAATATGAAGTATATAATCTAATGAAATGAAAGATATCATTCATGAAAAAAAGTAAAAAAATTTCAATGGCCGCCTATTCAACCCCCCCCCCCCCCCCCCCCCAAACACCAAATTATCTTCACAAATTCCTCTTGTTTTTTATTTTGGTCGAACATAAATAAATGTTTATAAATTTCTGGAACCAAGAAAGGGGTAATCAGTGTGCCCGATGACCGGATATGAAAGGTAGAACGTGCTCGTATCGTACTTATTCAGGGGCGCATTGAGCTCAAACCGCCGGGGGAGGTCAGGATTCGCCAAGAACACCCGTCCATACACAACCAAATCCGCATAATTCTCGTCCACCACATTGTTTCCATCCTCCCTATCATAGCCTCCAGCAACCATGAAAGTCCCCTTGAAAGCCTTCCTCATTTGGAGAAGGCTTTGCAGTGTTTTAGCTTTTCGCACACTTTAATCATCCTTGGCTCCACAGCATGGCAATAGAGGGAGGATATTATACTTGTTGAGTGATTCTGTCATGTAGAGAGCTTGGCCATTTGGTTGAAAATATAATTACATAAACATTTTTTCAGAAAAGTAATTACATAAACATTAGATGCATGTGAGAACTAAAAATCATTTCAATACATATAAAAGAAAAAATATTTTCAACAAGATTTTCTTTTTGTTATAGGGCATTGGATGGGTTAATGCATATAATTTAGTACCATCTGGATGCGACTTAACTTAAAGTTTATAATCAAACATAACATGAATTTAAAAAACATAAAACTTCAAGAACAAGCCAGGAAAGCAAGGGACACAGACCTAGTTAAAGAGAAGAAGTTATCAATTTCCCTAGAATGTGAAACCAATCATTTTTTTTCGGGGGCTCTGAAATCAACAATACATTTTACTGATTTAAATTCTTGATTGCAAGACCAATGACCACAAATTAAACAAGATGATAGTTCATTGTCCCTGTCAACAAAGCCTTATCAGATGAAGTAGGTTTATTACATAAAATACCATCATATGTGATTGTAAATAATTGGCTTCTCATGGGGTAAAACCGGAAATAAGTGACGACAGACGATGCGCCAATGGGGTAGTCATTACTTTCAATGCATTTCAAACAGTTCAACATTTTGTTTTAAAAAAAAATGATGCACTCTCGTTAAAGTATATACAGTTATACAAAATGAATTATATATTGGGTTACATTAAAGTAATTTTCTAACGTTGAAATATTAACAAAATTTTTTGTGTTATACTTTATTATAGAACCTCATGCGAATACATAATAATAACACAATATATATTACATTATCATAGTGTATGAGGCTGCAAATAGAATGAGTGTATCAGCGCTCTTCTTAATTTTTTTCAATATTAATATAAATATTTAAACTAGTTTTATGCACATGTCAAATGTACATGGTTCTAGACTAATGAAGTGTAATTCACTTGGACACCATAATGGTATGAAAAATGTTAATTTTGTTACACTCATATTTTTATACAATTCCAAATAAAAAAATTAAGCACAGTCTATTTTACATTCTAAAATAAAAGGGAAAAATACCTTTTAACTCCCTGATATTTTCTTGAAATCACAAAAAGTCCCTCTAAAATCACAAAATCATCATAGGTCCCATAAAGTGTATATGGTTAACGAATTTAGTCCCTCGGTCAAGAGTATATTGAATTAAGTCCTCGAAAACTTACTGAAATTGGATTCAGTCTTTACAAAATTTATAAAATCATATCTAGTTCTTTTGTAAGACAAAATACCCAAATTTTTTTTCAATATCCTTCATCCTCATCTGTAAAAAAAAATATCCATCGAACCTCATTTGATCTACAAAATTGAGTCATTTTTTAACATTTTCACATCAATCTTGTTACAGAGACTGAACAAAAAAATTACAGATTCATCAACTCCATTATAAAATCAGTAGAGAAAACAATTTAAAACCAAATCAAAATTCTATAATACATTATTAACTCAAAATTACTAGCAATAAAAAGCATAACACCTTGATTATCAAACTATAATTTATTTAATAAAATTTAAATAAATCAGTATATGTTTTTAGATAATCACATGGATTTTTTGTGATTTTAGGAAGATTTCATGGAGTTAAGACGATTTTTAAATTTCACAGAGACTTTTTTTTTATTTCATAAGTTTTGAGAGAGAGATATTGATTTTTTCCAACAAAGGAAATAAATTTTAAATTCAGTGGCAATTACTGAATTACATGGATCACTGTTGATTTTTTTTCCCTTCTAATCTCAAAATATGCTATGTTATTCTTTCTATTCTTTCTAATCAACCAAAATATGATGGAAATCAAACCAAGTAAATCACACAATAGAACGCAATTTTTACGTTGTTTAGTAACTTACAGCAACTGAAGAAAATGAGAATCAATTCAGTATAACAAGTAATTTGGATACAAAGATCTTTCAATCCTTCCTTTCAACACCGTTCCTTTTCTCAAAAGTACGTCGCAACAAAAAAATATACATATCTAAATCATTAACAAGAGACTGAATATAGAAGGGTACAACAGATTCAACTGTCAAAGAAATTCAAGTTAAGGACACCATATCTTCACAAATTGCTCCCCACTCTGTTTTTTTTTGGTCCAACACAAATATATATATTTATAAATTGTTGGAATCAAGAAATGGGTAATCTGTATACCCGATGACTGGATCTGAAGTGTAGAACGTGCTCCTATTATACTTGTTCAGAGGCGCATTGAGCTCAAACCGCCGTGGAAGGTCAGGATTTGCCAAGAAAATCCGCCCGTACGCAACCAAATCCGCATAATTCTCATCCACCGCGCGGTTTCCATCCTCCCTATCATAGCCTCCAGCAACCATGAAAGTCCCCTTGAAAGCCCTCCTCATTTGGAGAAGGATTTGCTGTGTCTCTAGCTTTTCACCCACTGTATAAAACCGTGCCTCCATAACATGGCAATAGAGGATGTTATACTTGTTGAGTGATTCTGCCATGTAGAGGGCGAGCTTTTCCGGGTTTGAATCCCCGCAGTCGCCATAGTTTGTGCAGGGGGGTAGTTTTATCCCTACTCGATCGGGCCCGATCTCGTTCGAGACCGCCTCAACCACCTCAAGCGCAAACCGGCATCGGTTCTCCAGCGTCCCTCCATACTCATCCGTGCGATCATTCACTTGGTCCTTCAAGAATTGATCAATCAAGTACCCATGCGCCCCATGGATCTCAACACCATCAAAACCTGATTTTTAACACAAAACAAACTTGACATCTCTGAAAGCAGTCCATTTAACCACTGGTACTACTTACGCAATGAAATAAACATGCATAGTTGATGAATGCATATGCCCCAGTGTAGTTTCATAATCAATAAGAATATGTGCAATGACCAAGCTTTTAAGGTTACACAGCAATCCTGTATTCCGGTGTATCAACATCGAACGGATGTGATGAAGCCATATTGGAGTGGGCATCAAAGACAGAATTAAGAATTTATCCTAATTAATATTTAAAGTAGATCTCTTAAAATCATGTAAAAAAATTTGTTTGTTATAATTTTATTAGGAGATTACTTGGGGATGAAATTAGATATTTATCTCTATAAACAAGGCAAGACATGATGTAGAATTCCATGAGAAATTGAGAGAGTTTTTAGTTTTAAGGGAGTGAAACTTCTCAATTTTTTTCTGTTGAAAAAAATTGTTGATGAGACTCGGCATGTATGGGTCCAACTTGTGGACATATTCTGTTGTTGCAAAATCGAATCGTACTTTGTTTCCACACTTCATTAAAGGGTCATAGGTTCCAGTTTTACACTTGCTGATAGGATAAAATTCAACCAACAAATAAAATAAATCTCTCCTAAAAAAAAACTTTGTATCCCATATCAAGGTGTCTTTAAATATGATTAATTCAAAATCGTAAAATAAAAATGTGGGTTCCTAGGCCATACTCCATAGTTAGACTGGCCTATGTTGGTCTAGGCTTTCTGTTCCTTTTGTTTTTATGCTTTTGTATTTTGGGAAATTCTTAATAAAATTGGGTTAGGATGTCTACCACTTCTTTCAAAACAAAAGAAAAAAGAAAAAAAGATGCATACCAGTTTGGTGCTTTCACATTTCCAAGATTGCAATTATGGAATAAGTGAGTGTTTTCAACTGGGGTATTATTTAGGCAAGACTACATTTTATAAATGAACTACAAAGATTATGAATTTTTAAAAAAATCAAACTCAAATTTGTTAATCCAGTTAGACAAAACTCACTTTCAAAACAACGGTTCCGAACATAGCTTTAGAGTTCAAAACAATGAATTATAAAAAAACTCCTACTAGGTTATAATAGCATGAGATTTCATATTCTTACCAGCTTCAATGGCATTCTTAGCTGCGATCCGGAAATCATTGACAATCCGAGGGATTTCATCTGTTCGTAACCGCCGTGGAGGTGAGTAATGATCGATATCGATGCCATTGGCACTGGGCTGAGGTTTTACAGGCTTGTCTGTTGACGAAATTGGAGCTTGACCATTCGGTTGAAAATCTAATTACACAAACATTTTTTCGAATAAGTAATTACATAAACATTAGATGAGATACAATTGAGAACTATTTATAAAAATTTCAAGAAATTTTTTTATATGACATTGGAAGGGTTAGTTCAGCAGTAAAAGTGACATTTGCATATGGTTTATACTCACGTCAATGGACTAAAAAAAATTCATATCCAATCATTAACACATATTCACAGAAAAAATTAACAAAAACTATTGTGAGATCCTCTTCCCAGTCATTCTAAAGAAAAACTTCTTCTACCATCATTTTTTTATGATGAAAAATTACTGTTACTTTTACCTTCAACGAACACACCAATGCATATGTGACATTATATAAACTAAAATATTCATAATGTAATGTTGTATGCTTGCTGTTCTTCTAAACAAACTAACATTCTGAGTATGTCCAGAACATAGCTGTGGTTTTCCATGTGGTCTTTCATTTTGAAACTGATGATATATAGAATTAAGCTGTGAAAGGAACTGATATTGCGAATGGTCTAAAATTTTGTCTGAATCACAGTTTTTTGGTTTCTCCAGGGTCTAGGTCTAACAATGTCCAACCGCATACATCAATATATGTATGAGAAATTGAGAATATAAACTATCTATTACAAAGTAGAGATTGATCATTTTGAGCAAACTAAATGACATATCACAAGTGCATGAACTTTGATATTTAAATCCATGATTTGAGAGATGCTCTATACAGAATAAATTGTAGTGGTTATCTACACCATTGACATGCAGGCACGCATGGATCATATTTTAGGTTTTATCATTTAAACTGAAAAAAACACACCTAGGAAATTTGGTCACTAACCATTTCATAAGACTGACCTCAAAATCAACATTTAATGCATATATGCTAGTACCATTCGGATGCAACTTAACAACTTCATGAATACAAATTGACTTTGAGTTCCAGAACCAAAGCTTATAATACAACATAACATGAATTTAAAGAACATAAAACATTATAACTCCATGAACAAGCCAGGAAAGCAAGGGACACAGTTAAAGAGAAGAATTTAACAATTTCCCTGGACCGTGAAACCCAATCAATTTTTTATTTTATTTTTTTGGCTCTGAAATCAACAATATGTTTACTGATTCAAATTCTTGATTGCAAGACAAATGACCGCAGAAATTAAACAGTAAGATAGTTCCCTGTCCCTTATCAGATGAAGTATGTTCAATGTATGGTGAGGCTATTACACCTATCTACACCTGATATATCTGAAGTGTTTCACTGGATTACTCTCCTATCACTGATTATAACAACAAAGTGTTAAAACCAATCTGCTATGTTTTTGGCCATGGGTTTCTTCATGCATCAGTTTTTCTATCAAGAAGTCCACAACAATGATGATCTAAATCATCCAGGAATGTAGATAGGCTGGATACATTCACTTCCACAAAATATTATTTTTTTTCCGGAACCCCAACCTATCATTCTCATTCACAGAAAATGGTGGCATACTGAATGAACTGAAATCAATGCTTTTCAGCAAACTAATACAAACTTAGCCTGTTTAGATAGTAAATAAATTATTTTAACCAGTGCGTTGCTTCTCCCAAAGAAAGAATGATCCACTAAGCACTCTTCATGTATTAGTGTTGATGGCACATAATAAATCAAACCGAATACCAGAATTTATGCTCATAGACGACAACATTAACTGAATATGTAAACCTAGAATTGTAACACACTTCAACAGTGTGACAAGACAGAGTTGAGCCTAGAATGTTGGATTGCAATCACAAAGTCAAACATTTTTCTTTCCTCACTTCATGGTGTTTAATACCAAAAATTCAATTGCACAACCTAAATCATAACATGAAAAGACAAGAACTAAACATAATCGATTTTAAGGAAAGAATTAAAGTAGCTGAATTTTGATCCATTGAAAGGTGATATGATATGTTGTGCTAAAGATAGATTCCTTATGTGAACAAATGAGAATGCACTATGTAGATGACACAAAACTGTTTTAGGTGAGAATGCGTGGTTTTTCATTATTATTATTAATTCAAGCCAAAAAAAAAATTAGAGAAAGGCAAATTATACCATAATTCGACACTCTTCCCACATGCCAAATCTGACAAAAGAATATACCGCCCTTATCATGCACGGCCCTCACGATCGGTTTCCAAGCCTCCACCTGCTCTTCCGTCCAAATTCCTGGAGTGTCTGAATACCTTTCCATTGTTAAAAAAAGATATTAATACACGAAGGACAATTATCGACAAAAACACGGTTGAGAGATCATTGAATCCTTACCCTTGAGCAGTGTCAGAGACTCCGGTGGCCTCAGCGATCAGAAGGCCCCCATTGGTGGTCCTCTGTGAGTAGTAGAGGATTGCATGGGGCTGGGGGACATTGTTGTAAGACCTCTGTCTTGTTAATGGAGCCAAAACTATCCTGAAATATGTTTGTATCAAAAAAATATGTTGAGAGGACTTGAGGGTTTGCAATTTGTTAGGTTTAGCAATTAATAAATAAATAAGGGAAGTTTTTCAAACATACCCCTCTAAAAAAACTCAAGTTTGTTAAATTACCCATGTTAAAACCATTAAATACCCTTCAAATAGTTTATGTGAGTGCATCAGTGCGTCTCCATAGACACCATTAACTTCAGTAACTCAATCATGTTTACCTTAACAACCAATATGCAATTACATTTTACTCTTATGTGGATGAAACAGAAATTGCCCCAACTTAAATTTTTTTTTTCTTCTTTCCTTTTCCACCACTTCTCCCCCTAAATTGAATCTTTTGTGATATCCCTAAATCTTCAATTCATTTTTTTTCCCCCTCTTTGGATTCCATTGCTTTCCTCATCCACTCATTCAAATTCTATCCATTAATTGTTTGAAATGTTTCAATACAAGGGTACAACACAATAACAAAGCGAGTTTAGTCGGCCATCAAAGATTGAAGATGATTGGGTTGAAGCACTCATCTTGGTTGATTTGGGGTTCGATCAAAGGGATGAGAAATGAAGAAATACAGATGGGGGTGGCAGTTTGGTTGAAGAGATGTGAGGATTCATTTCCATTGAAACATAAAAGGTTTTGAAGGGATGTGGGGTTTGATTGAAGGGTTGAAAAATGAAGTTGCTTGGGTTGAAGGGATGAGAAATGAGGAGCATAAACTTCATGTAGATTGCTTGTGAAGAGATGTGAACATTAAGGAAGAACTGCAACATAGGGGTTGCCCCTATGGTTGAAATATTGTTTGCCCAGAAATGATTGACATTTAGTATTTTGTACACATGTATTATCATGTGTAGTGGCTAATTTATGTAATGTATGTGGGGGTATCGTGGTAATGTATCCTGGATATATATACTCCTTCGTAAGCTAGAGTTTCTCGTACCATTGAAAGACTGTCCTGGGGTTTTGAGAGAGTCAGATTTATAGCCCCACCACACATAGTCTGTAGTCTAAAAAAACAGTGTAAATTTCTCTTTTGCCTCTGCGTGAACAACGACAATCTTTTGTCAAATCACGTAAATCTCTTCCCATGTGATTGTATGTTTGTTTTTCCTTCTTTTCTACTTCAATTCACGAACCTTTATTTTTCAACAAGGGGGATGGGAGATGAAGAGGATAGATGGATGCTCAAAATGTTGAAGGATTCTATTAGAGGCTATTCAGATATTACACAATATCTGACGGTAAAAAAAAATGTCTTCAAGAAATCCACAACTCAACTACTATACATCTACCGATGCACTTACTCAAACAGTTTGAGGGGTATTTATGTAAAGATGGTTTTAACAAAGGTGATAATTTAGCAAAATTGAGTTGTTTGGATGGGTATATGTGAAAAATCCCACAAAGAACAGGAAATGATTGAGGCAATGGTCAGTGTTACATCCAATGAAATGGCAATGCTATGTATAATTTTTTTTGGAATAAACAGTACATTCAATTTATTGAATACACACACACACATTCTTCAAAATCACGTACTTAATTAAATGAAGTACATAAATTTAAATAAAATTCAAACCATGTACAAACCGCAAAAGGGCATGTAAATAAGACAATGAAAGTACATATTTCATTAAATATGTATATACATTAAAACAACGGATTTTTACATATATAAAAACTCCAATTTTGACAAAATACCACCATGAAAAAACCTAACTTCAAAAATAACCAACTACTATACAGTTGACAACTAGTCTTCTCCTACGCACGATGTTCGTGTAAATAAAAAAAATACTTTAAAAAAACTAACCACGACCAACACCTTCATTTTTTTAACCATTTATATGTAATATAATATATCATGTTATATATACATAAATAATATAATGAAAATTTTAATAATGGTTAAATAAATCATTTGTAAAATTTAAAATGAAATATAAAAACGATATATTACAACTAAAAATGAATATTTAACATATATATCCATCCACCAACCCTGTATTGTAAAAATACCCCATTTGAAACTCTAAAACTAATAATTTATCTCGAATTCATTTATATATATATATATATATATAGTCGAGTGATAGCGTGCGGTCGTCCGCACGGTGCGGATTCGACGTGCGTCGTCCGATCACGGGTCCATCGCATCCAACGGTCGACGTGAATCGCACCCGACCGTCCGATGCGATGGACCCGCAATCGGACGACGCACGTCGAATCCGCACCGACCGGACGACCGCACGTAATCACGAGTCTATATATATATATATATATATATATATAGCTCTTATGGACAAACAAATGTGACATTTATATATAATTTAAATACTTTAGAATTAAGAGTGCAACTTGAACAGATTGAACCCGACTCAACCGAAATTTTTTTGGGCTGGTTTGATTTAGGGTATTAGCGTTCGGGTACAACCCTATCCCGACCCAAGTAATCTGAACTTAATTTGAGGGTCGGGTAATCCAAATGACTCTGAACCCAAAGTTTTCATATCTAAGTGAAATGTTTTACGTAAAATTATAATTTTTTAATATGTATAATAAAATTTGAATTGTATAATATTTGTTTATGTAGAATATTTCATTCCTATAGTTTTTATATATTTATTTTTATATAGAATCTTTTACTTCTATGTGTATGATAAAATGTTCTTCATCCTCATTTTTTTTCATGCGGATAATTAATTCTTACAAAGTTTTAATTATTTAAAATAATATATTTTTTAAGTTAAACCCGAACTCAACTCAACCAGAAATCAAACCCAAATCCAACCCGATCAAAATCTGACGGGTTGGATTCTCCAACCTCGAGTTGGATTGGGTCAGGTGAAAATAAATATCACTCAAATGGATAAAAAATGTGACATTTATATATAATTTAAATTATTTAGAATTAAGAGTGCAACTTGAACGAGTTGAAACTGACCCAACCGAAATTTTTTTGGGCAGGTTGGGGTTGGGGTGTTAGCGTTCAGGTTCAACCCGATCTCGAACCCAAGTAACCCGAACCTAATTTGAGTTATATTTAAGTTGAGGATCAAGTAACCCTAATTAACCTGAATATATTTCTTGAAAAATTACATATCTAATTAAATGTAGTACATAAATTTAAATAAAATTCAAAGCACAAACAAACCACAAAAGGTAATGCAAATAACAAAATGAAAGTACATACTTCATTAAATATCTATACACATTAAAACAACGGATTTTTACATATTTACTCTAAAAATTCCAATTTTGTCAAAATACCACCGTTAAAAACCTAAGTTCAAAAATAACCCTAAAAAATGTCATATCAATGCAATCGTGCTCCTCCGTCACACTTTGTTCATAACCCTGGCTCAACCTTGGAAACATGAGGTAATCATACATTGTGAAAAGTCTCAAATACCCTCAACTAAGGCCCTGTTTGAAACCTGGTTTATGGTGCTTTTAGGTTTGCAAAAACTTAGTTCCACAAACCCATTTTCAAATAGAAAAAGGGTTACAAGTTAATTAAAAGCTGCATACGCTTTTTTGCAAAAAAAATTTAAAAAAATGCTTAAAAGCTAGCTTTTTCATAATTTATAGATAGATAGCTTCTTATAAATTCTATTTTAAACTCAGTTAATTTTTTGGAGAAAAATTAACTGCTAAATTCTTTTCCAAAGAGAGCCTAAATCAATATGTCCTAAGCCCTCCCCTTCCCTCATTTTCTCGATAGGGATCTATGTAACATTTTGCATTCAAATAATGGTGCAAAAAATGAAAAAACAGAGCCCCTTAACCACCACAACGAAAGTTGACTGCAAGTAGGGGTAGCAGCGGACTATTCGAATAGGTTACCCGCCCTAACCCGGTTGGGTCAAGTCGGGTTTGGGTTGGGATGAGTTTGAGACATATAAAATGGAAATCTGGTAGATTTGAAACAGAAAATGGATTTACTTAGCAAAATCCACCCCGAACCCGCCCCGATTGTAATTAATATTAAGATTAAATATTTACTATAATAATTATATAGTTTTTATTTGTCATTTGGTATTAAAAAAAATTGAAACATTATATTTCTCATTTGTTATGGAGATTGAAATTTGATTTTTCTTATTTTATTTATTATTTTGTAAGGTTTATTCCAATAGATTTTTATTTTTATTCAAAATTTCAATTTAGATTAAATATTACATATAAATATGTTTTAACATTTTATTCCTAAATTTGTCTTGGCCTAACTCGACCAGACCAACCCGACCTAAATGGAATAGGTCGAGGCATGTTCGAGTTTTTTTACATGCTTGTTGAGACATGTTTGAAATAAGAAAACGAAACCCGTCACTAGACGAGTTTTTGTGAGCAGACTTGAGTTTGAGATTCACAAAACTCATCCCAACCTATTATGTTGCCATCACTACCGATGCACTGACTTAAGAAAATGACAAAATAATACTTTATTGGGGGGTATAAATGTAAAAATCCCTAAAAATTCGTTAAAATCCAAAAAATTTACAAAAGATAATGCAATTAAAACTGTTCAAAAATATCAATATTGTTAAAAAATTAAATTAAACAATTCATCTCTATTGGGGTATATGGTGGTGAACTGACCTGTGAGAGAGATCAAACTTGCCCATCTTATATGGGGTCATCAGGGGTATTTTCGACATTTTCACCTCTTATTCTCCTCCTCAAAAAAACCAGTGCTATTTTTGGGGTGCTTATATAGGGAAATAATACAACACATGGAATACATGAAGTATGTGAGTTGGGTCAGAACCCGCAGATACCTGTGGAAAGGAGAACTGGATCTGTGATTTATTACATGGAATGCCATCATCTGTGACTGCAAATATTTGGCTTCTTGAGGGTTAAAACCGTACAAGAAGTGACGGGTCCAAGTTTGGGAGGGTTGGTGGGCTGGACCAATTACGTGGTCAAACATGGGCCGTCAATTTTGAATCTGGACAAATGTAGTCATTTTCCTTGCATTTCACATTCAGTTGCTGGTTTTCTTATCGAGCGTTGATACACGCAGTCTTTTTTTAGTTTGTTTTATAACCTCATACGTTAAAATAATGTAGTTATTAATGTAGTTATTATAATATATAGGTCCTAACATAGTATATGACCCAATTTTTTTTTTATAAAAAAAATACATTAATGTATCTCAGTATATACTTCATTTCATATAATATCATACACTTCAAAAGATGAGTGTATGATTTAAAAAAAATCATGTACTGTAAAACGGGCTGCAATTGGGGCTGTGTGTCTTTTTCCTTTCTTATCTTAATTAGAAAGTGACATCCAGCCCACCGTGCTCTAATAGCAGTTACACCGTTTTGTTTTAAAAAAAAATTCATGTACTCTCAGGGCTGGTCAATAGACATATCAATATGACTGTGTTAGTGTTAACCCGAACAATTTCCCGTGACTCAAGGTGTGTTACGTTACTTTTAAAATATTACATTTGGAAAAGTGTTGGATGACACACCTTAGGTCACACTAGACTCCCCAATATGACATAGTTTGTGTTAAACCGAACAACTTTCAGTGACCCAAGGTGTGTCGCGCCAGTTTTAAAATAGTGTAAGTGAAAAGTGTTATGTGACACTCCTTGGGTCACAGTGGACACTCCAGTATGACTGGGTTTGTGTCAAACCGAACAATTTTTCCGTGACCCAAGGTGTGTTGCGCTAGTTTTAAAATATTGTAGTTGGAAAGTGCTGTGTGACACACCTTGGGTCACAGTTGACACCCCAGTATGATTGGGTTTGTGTCAAATCGAACAATTTCCCATGACCCAAGGTGTGTCGCGCCCGTTATAAAATGAAATACAAGTTAACCACTCCTAGACATACAAGAAGTTCACATTGCAATACACACAAACGGATAATATATTCAACATTTTGCATCATTAGAACTTTACATTTAGTACATTGATATGATAGTATTATATTTTACAATATATTAGCATGTACATTGCTTCTACACATATTCATCGTTTTGGCTTTACAAAATGAATCGGTACCTATACGACCTTGTGAGATTTACAAAAAAATATTAACCTCACACATTGTTTCTGAAATGTGCAAAATATGTAAAAAAATGCCAACATAACACTAGATGAAATCTAATTGAGATCTTCTGTTTTGGCTTTACAAAAGGGATTGTATATATTTTGATGTGGTAGAGGTGGGGAGAGAACTTTTGTTAGAAAAGGTTGGTGGGATAGGCTGGTTGGGGAGGTTAATGCCTTAAATAAAAACTAATTTTAGATGTTCTAAGTTTTTATTAGGTTGGGGGGAAAGGAATATTGGTGGGTGGTAATAGACGGGTCCGTACTCTCATTGTGCTCTAATGGCAGTCTGCACTGTTTTGTTTTTTAAAAAAATTCAAGTACTCTCATTGAAGTATATATATGCAATCATACGAAATGATTTATATATCGAGTTACATTAAAGCATTTTTTTTCATGTTGAAAAAATAACAAAAATTTTTGTGATATATTTTATAATAGAACCTCATACAGTCATACAGAATAATAACACAATATATATTACGTTATCATGGTGTATGAAGCTGCAAAACGGAATGAGTGTATCTAGAGGTGCAACTCGGGCGGGTTGGGTCAGGTTCGAGTCGGGTTCGGCTTTAACCCGCGTTGCACAGAACCCAACCCGAACCTGAGCCCGAACTCGGCCTCAACCCGAACCCGAACCCGACCTCAACCCGTGGGTTCGGGTCGGGTTCGGGTTGAATTCGGGCTCGGGTTGGGCTCGGGTTGAGCTCGGGTTCAATACTTAAAATATCATAAAATTATTTAATAATAAACACAATAAACTCTAATTAATTAAATGTATATTCACCACAAAAAAAACTTACAAAATCTAAATAGTTTATGAATGCATATTCTAAATTTTAATTAAGCTAAACATAGCATCACCACTTTTCAATAAAAATATAAAAGAAAACCTTCACCACTTGCTAAAAAAACCCTTCACCTTCAATGTCAAAATCAGTTTTCAAAATCAGTTTTTACTAAAGTTTTCATGGTCTAAACATACTAAAGACATACACAATCAAGTCTACACAAAAAAAAAACAAACAAAAAAAATTAGACAAATTGGGGGCCGGGTTCGGGCTGAGCCCGCCTAACCCGATCCCCCAACTTGAACCCGACCCGAATTGGGTTCAGGTTAGTTCGGGTTCGGGTCGGGTTGAACCCGACAGAGAAAAACCTAAACCCAAACCCGCCTATGAACCGGGTTGGGTCGGGTTCAACCCGCCCAAGTTGCACCCCTAAGTGTATCAGCACTCTTCTTTTTTTTTTTCAATATTAATTAATATTAATATAAATATTTACACTAGTTTTATTCAGATATCAAATGTACATAATTCTAGCCTAATGAAGTGTAATTCACCTGGACACCATTATGGTATGAAAAACGTTAGTTATGTTATACTCATATTTTTATATAATTCTAAATAAATGAATGAGCACGCAGTCTATTTTATATTCCAAAATAACAAAATAAAAACATGGGTAACTATTTATTTTCTTATATTTTTTTTCATAAAAATATTTCATTTATTAGATAAATATATATCCGACCAAAAACATTTCAAAAGTGCATGCATGAATGAGTCCGTTTCTTTCACTTAAACATTGATTATAATACACGTCTTTGTTGCCACCAAAAATATTATAACTTCTTGTGCTTGTTTGTGTCAAATTATCAATGCCTGAAATTAAAAAAGGGATTCAAACACATTGGTGGAAACTTTCAAGATTAGCTTCTTTAATTCCTGATAGTAATGATCACTGATTAGTAAATGTAATTCAGATGAACTCATTATACAAGAAAGACCATTTGGCAAGTTGAAGGTTCTCTGTGTGTGTGAAACAAAGAAATTCAGTCGCAATTACTGAATTACATGGATCACTGTTAATTTTTTCCCCTTCTAATCTCACATTATGGTATGTCATTCTTTCTATTCTTTCTAATCAACCAAAAAATGATGGAAATCAAACCAAGTAAATCGCACAATAGAACACAATTTTTACGCTGTTTAGTAACTAACATCAACGGAAGAAAATGGGAATCAATTCAGTGTAGTTATTTGGATACAAAGATCTTTCAACACTATTAACTAGAGACTGAATGTAGATGGGTACAACAGATTAAACCATCAAAGAAATTCAAGTTAAGGACACTATGGTTGGGCCTTTGACCCACCCCATCTGAAAATAGATCCATTTCAATTACAATGTAAGACATCTCACAAGACCTTGTATGATTGATTTCAATCCCCTAAAAGAACATCTCCATGTAAATTTGGGAAGAACTTCCTCCCAATATATCCACAAAGCCTTGAATTATTAATAGAAAGATTTGTTTGCTCACACACACAAGCATTTGTGAACTCACTTTCACAGTCCTTACTATTGAAACATCCATTCAACTCAATGTAATTTGTGCCTGCACATATGAAGTATCAAAAGATCCTAATACCAGAAACAGAGAAACAGAAAACATTATCAAAAGATCCTAACCACTAGTACTACTTACGCAATGAAATAAACATGCATAGTTGATGAATGCATATGCCCCAGTGTAGTTTCATAATCAATAAGAATATGTGCAATGGCCAAGCTTTTAAGGTTACACAGCAATCCCGTATTCCGGTGTATCAACATCGAACGGATGTGATGAAGCCATATTGGAGTGGGCATCAAAGACAGAATTAAGAATTTATTCTAATTAATATTTAAAGTAGATCTCTTAAAATCATGTAAAAAAATTTGTTTGTTATAATTTTATTAGGAGATTACTTGGGGATGAAATTAGATATTTATCTCTATAAATAAATCCCATAAACAGGATCTATGGCAAGGCAAGACATGATGTAGAATTCCATGAGAAATTGAGAGAGTTTTTAGTTTTAAGGGAGTGAAACTTCTCAATTTTTTTCTGTTGAAAAAAATTGTTGATGAGACTCGGCATGTATGGATCCAACTTGTGGACATATTCTGTTGTTGCAAAATCGAATCGTACTTTGTTTCCACACTTCATTAAAGGGTCATAGGTTCCAGTTTTACGCTTGCTGATAGGATAAAATTCAACCAACAAATAAAATAAATCTCTCCTAAAAAAAAAAACTTTGTATCCCATATCAAGGTGTCTTTAAATATGATTAATTCAAAATCGTAAAATAAAAATGTGGGTTCCTAGGCCATACTCCATAGTTAGACTGGCCTATGTTGGTCTAGGCTTTCTGTTCCTTTTGTTTTTACGCTTTTGTATTTTGGGCAATTCTAAATAAAATTGGGTTAGGATGTCTACCACTTCTTTCAAAACAAAAAAAAGAAAGAAGATAAGATGCATACCAGTTTGGTGCTTTCACATTTCCAAGATTGCAATCATGGAATAAGTGAGTGTTTTCAACTGGGGTATTATTTAGGCAAGACTACATTTTATAAAGAACTACAAAGATTATGAATTTTTTTTAAAATCAAACTCTAATTTGTTAATCCAGTTAGACAAAACTCACTTTCAAAACAACGGTTCCAAACATAGCTTTAGAGTTCAAAACAATGAATTATAAAAAAACTCCTACTAGGTTATAATAGCATGAGATTTCATATTCTTACCAGCTTCAATGGCATTCTTAGCTGCAATCCGGAAATCATTGACAATCCGAGGGATTTCATCTGTTCGTAACCGCCGTGGAGGTGAGTAATGATCGATATCGATGCCATTGGCACCGGGCTGAGGTTTTACAGGCTTGTCTGTTGACGAAATTGGAGCTTGACCATTCGGTTGAAAATCTAATTACACAAACATTTTTTGAATAAGTAATTACATAAACATTAGATGAGATACAATTGAGAACTATTTATAAAAATTTCAAGAATTTTTTTGATATGAAATTGGAAGGGTTAGTTCAGCAGTAAAAGTGACATTTGCATATGGTTTATTCTCACGTCAATGGACTAAAAAAAATTCATATCCAATCATTAAAACATATTCACAGAAAAAATTAACAAAAACTATTGTGAGATCCTCTTCCCAGTCATTCTAAAGAAAAACTTCTTCTACCATCATTTTTTTATGATGAAAAATTACTGTTACTTTTACCTTCAAAGAACAAACCAATGCATATGTTACTTTTACCTTCAAAGAACTAAAATATTCATAATGTAATGTTGTATGCTTGCTGTTCTTCTAAACAAACTAACATTCAGAGTATGTCCAGAGCATAGCTGTGGTTTTCCATGTGGTCTTTTATTTTGAAACTGATGATACATAGAATTAAGCTGTGAAAGGAACTGATTTTGCGAATGGTCTAAAATTTTGTCTGAATCACAGTTTTTTGGTTTCTCCGTGGTCTAGGTCAACAAAGTCCGACTGCATACATCAATATATATGAGAATATAAACTGTCTATTACCAATTAGAGACTGATCATTTTGAGCAAACTAAATGACATATCACAAGTGCATGAACTTTGATATTTACACTACAAGAAAAACATGGGTTTGCGACGGTTTCAAACCATCGCAAATAGTCTCGCAATCGTCGCAAATATCTTTTTGCGACGGTTCTGCGACGGTTTAGGCTCCGTCGTATTAAATCTATGATTTAACTGTTGCTGTATACAGAATAAATTATAGTGATTATCTGTACCATTGACATGCAGGCACTGCAACTTTTACTGGACACATAGATCATAATTTAGGTTTTATCATTTAAACTGAAAAAAAAACACCTTGGAAATTTGGTCACTAACCTTTTCTTAAGACTGACCTCAAAATCAACATTTAATGCATATAAGCTAGTACCATTCGGATGCAACTTAACAACTTCAAGAATTTAACAATTTCCCTAGATCGTGAAACCCAATCAAATTTTTATTTAATTTTATTTTTTTGGCTCTGAAATCAAACAATATATTTACTGATTTAAATTCTTGATTGCAAGACAAATGACCACAGAAATTATACAGTATGATAGTTCATTGTCTCCATCCCTTATCAGATGAAGTACTTTACAGTTCAATAGCAGGAGTAATGGATAGTGGTTCTATGCAAAAGTCAGATGTAGAAAAAAGGTCTTCAATGGATGGTGAGGCGATTATACCGATCTACACCCGATGTATCTAAGTGTTTCACTGGAGTACTCTCCCTATCACTGATTATAACAACAAAATGTTAAAACTAACCTGCTATGTTTTTGGCCTTGGGTTTTTTTATGCACCAGTTTTTCTATCAAGAAGTCCACAACAATGATGATCTATATCATCTAGGAATGTAGATAGTCTGGATACATTCACTCCCACAAAATATAATTTTTTTTCCAGAACCCCAACCTATCATCCTCATTCAGAAAATCTTAACTTCCATAATATCAGTGGGATCCACAAAAAATGGTGGCATACTGAAGGAACTGAATTCGATGCTTTCCAACAAACTACTATAAAACTGGCCTTTTTAGATAGTAAATAAACTATTTTAACCAGTGCGTTGCTTCTCCCAAAGAAAGAATGATCCAACAAGTACTCTTCATGGCACATAATAAATGAAACCGAAAACCAGAATTTGTGCTCATAGACCACAACATTAAATGAATATGTAAACCTAGAGTTGTAACACATCTGCACAGTGTGACAAAACAGAGTTGAGCCTAGAATGTTGGATTGCAATAAAAAAGTCAAAACATTTTTCTTCCCTCACTTCATGGTGTTTAATACCAAAAATTCAATCGCACAACCTAAATCATAAGACAAGAACTAAACATAATCAATTCTAAGGAAAGAATTAAAAGTAGCTGAATTTTGACCCATTGATGGGTGATATGATATGTTGTGTTAAAGACACACAAATTTCTTATGTGAACCAACAAGGATGCACTATGTAGATGACACAAAACTGTTTTAGGTGAGAATGCGTGGTTTTTCATATAAAAATCAATTAGAGTGAAGAAATTTCCATTAAAAGTACCACTTATGTGTTATTTTCTTACTGGCCTATATAGGGGATCCAGACTCCATTGAGAATGAATAAAGATAAATTGGATGTCATAACACTTCAATCACCGAAAAAGTTAGTTATTATTATTAATTCCAGCAAAAAAAATTTAGAGAGAGGCAAATTATACCATACTTCGACACTCTTCCCACATGCCATATCTGACAAAAGAATATCCCACCCTTGTCATGCACGGCCCTCACGATCGGTTTCCAAGCCTCCACCTGCTCTTCCGTCCAAATTCCTGGAGTGTCCGGATACCTTTCCGTTGTTAAAAAAAGATATTAATACATGAAGGACAATTATCGACAAAAATTGAGAGATCATTGAATTGTTACCCCTGGGCAGTGTCGGAGACTCCAGTGGCCTCGGCGATCAGAAGGCCCCCATTGGTGGTTCTCTGTGAGTAGTAGAGGATTGCATGGGGCTGAGGGACATTGTTGTAAGACCTCTGTCTTGTTAATGGAGCCAAAACTATCCTGAGATATGTTTGTATCAAAAAAATATGTTGAGAGGACTTGAGGATTTGCAATTTGTTGGAGGTTTAGCAATTAATAAATAAAAAAGGGAAGTTTTTCAAACATACCCTCTAAAAAAACTCAATTTTGTTAAATTACCATGTTAGAACCATTAAATACCCCTCAAATAGTTTATGTGAGTGCATCAGTGCCTCTCCATAGATACCTCTAACTTCATTAACTCAATCATGGTTATCTCAATAACCAATATGCAATTACATTTTACTCCTATGTGGATGAAACAAAAATTGCCCCGACTTTAGTTTTTTTATTTTCTTTCCTTTTCCACCACTTCTCCCCTAAATCAAATCTTTTGTGATATCCCTAAATCTAGTCCCCCATTTCAATTTGTTTTATTTTTTCTCACCTCTTTGAATTCCATTGCTTTCCTCATCCACTCTTTCAAATTCTATCCATTGATTGTTGAAATGTTGCTATACAAGGATACAACACAATAAAACAAAGCGAGTTTAGTCGGCATCAAAGATTGAAGATGCTTGGGTTGAAGCACTCATCTTGGTTGATTTGGGGTTTGATCAAAGGGATGAGTAATGAAGAAATGCAGATGGGGGTGGTGGTTTGGTTGAAGAGATGTGAGGATTCATTTCCATTGAAACATAAAAAGGTTTTGAAGGGATGTGGGGTTCGGTTGAAGGGTTGAAAAATGAAGATGCTTGGGTTGAAGGGATGAGCAATGAGGAGCATAAACTTCATATAGATTGCTTGTGAAGAGATGTGGACATTAAGGAAGAACTGCAACATAAGAGTTGCCCCTATGGTTGAAATATTGTTGGCCCAGAAATGATTGACATTTAGTATTTTGTACACGTGTATTCTCACGTGTAGTGGCTAATTTATGTATTGTATGTGGAGGTATCGTGGTAATGTATCTTGGATATATATACTCCTTCGTAAGCTAGAATTTCTCATACCATTGTTAGACTGTCATGAGGTTGAGATTTATAGCCCCACCACACAGTCTTTAGTCCAAATACACAGTGAAAATTTCTCTGTTGCCTCTCCGTGAACATCAACAATTTTTTGTCAAATCACATAAATCTCTTCCTATGTGATTGTATGTTTGTTTTTCCTTCTTCTCTACTTCAATTCACGGACCTCTTCAAAGCACGGGCACTTACCCGGAGGTCTCGTATCCGTGTCGGACAAGTGTCGGACACGGACATGGCATAGACATGTGTCGGACACGGCTTCAGCCGTGTCTGCCTTCATTTTATCTTGGACACACCTTGAACACGGCCCAATCAGTTTTAGCCCAAAAGTAAAAAATAAAAAGAAAATGAAGACCCAAACATAGCCCACAAGTATTCAACCCATTTAAAACAGTAAAAAAACAACTCATTTAAACAAAATATCTTTCTTAAGAGTAAAAAATATAGTGATTTATTAGTTTAAAACAGTTATTTATAAAAACAGTGGTTTATTGATTTAAAACTGTGATTTATAAAAATAGTGGTTTATTATTGAAAATAGTTATTTATAAAAACAGTGATTTATTAGTTTGTACAATTGGTTATAAATAATGAATTAGATTAAATGTGTTTGTTTATATAAAATATTGATATATATTTATTTATTATATTAATTTATTTGTTGCTGTGTCCTAGCCGTGTCCGTGTCTTATTTTTTCAAAAATGACCGTGTCGCCGTGTCCATGTCGCCTTGTCACCATGTCCCATGTCCGTGTCCATGTCCGTGCTTCATAGCCCACAAGTATTCAACCCATTTAGAACAGCCTAGAACGATTCATTTAAACAAAATCTCTTTCTTAAGGTTAAAAAAACTAATGATTTATTAGTTTAAAACAATTATTTATAGTTTAAAACAATGATTTATTAAAACAGTGGTTTATTGGCTTAAAACAATTATTTATAAAACAGTGGTTTATTGGTTTAAAACAATGATTTTTAAAAACAATGATTTATTATTTAAAACAGTGATTTATAAAAACAGTGATTTATTAATTTATACAATTGATTATAAATAGTGAATTAAATGAAATGTGTGTTTATATAAAATAGTGATATATATTTATTTATTATATTAATTTATTTGTTGCCGTGTCTTAGTCGTACTCGTGTCCTATTTTTAAAAAATTGATGCGTCGCCGTGTCTGTAACTGTGTCTCGTGTTCGTGTCCATGTCCGTGCTTCATAGACGGACCTTTATTTTCAACAAGGGGGATGGGAGATGAAGAGGATAAATGGATGCTCAAAAGGTTGAAGGATTATGTTAGGGGCAATTTGGACATTACACAGTATCTAATGGTAAAAAAAAATGTCTTCAAGATATCCATAACCCAACTACTACAATCTATCGATGCACTCACTCATACAATTTGAGGGTTATTTATGTAAAGATGGTTTTAACAAAGGTAATAATTTAGCAAAATTGAGTTTTTTTAGTTGGGTATATGTGAAAAATCCCATAAAGAACAGGAAATGATTGAGGCAATGGTCAGTGTTACATCCAATGAAATGGCGATGTTATGAATAAATTTTTTGGAATAAACAGTACATTCAATTTATTGACAAAATACCACCATGAAAAAAACCTAAGTTCAAAAATAACCCTCGAAAATTTTACAATAGGGCAACCATGCCCATCCGTTCATGGCCTTGGCTCAACCTTGGTAACATGGGGTAATCACGCATTGTGAAAAGTCTAAAATACCCTTAACTAAAATTATACGTGCTAAACTCTCCCCTTCCCTCATTTTCCCCGTGAGGGATCTAGTGACATTTTGCATTCAATTAACGGTGCAAAAACGGAACCCCTTAACCACCGCAACGAGAGTTGACTGCAAGGATGCACTAACTTAGAGAATGACAAAGAGCGCCAATACACTCAATCCGTTTTGCAACCTATGATAACATAGTATATGCTGCGTTTAGGGGCGGAGCCATGTAGAGACAAGGGGGGCTCAAGCCCCCTCCTTAAATATTTTTTTTTGTAGATAATGTTGCATCCAGTCTTTTTTCCAGCCCTAAATTCAGTCTACAAGTATTTTAACTCATCTAATGAGATACACGTTTTTATAAAAAATGATGCATGTACTCTAATAAATTGCATGAATGCATTTATAGAAAATGTGAAAAAAACAAATTATCGAAGCATATACCTCGCTAAAATGATTATATGATTTGATAATTTTCTATCGACACATATAGAACTGAAACTTTGGCTGGAATAAAAACTGTGTGACAACACTTTTTTTTTATGGTAAGCAAACAATAACAGTTTAGTATGTGAGTTTAATATGGATATATTTATTGAATTATAACAAAAATTCTTGGGAAAATAAATTTAAATATTAAAAAAAAAACTTTTTATTTTGTTTGCGTCTCTTAAACTTTTTAGTATATCAAAACACCCTTAAGTAATTATTATATTTTCAAGTTATTCCATCTCCTTTTTTATCGCTTACCTCATGAAATACTTTTTACACACAATTATACATTATGTATCTGTTATTGATCACTCGTATATTGTTATTCATTCCCTGTATTTTATATACCAACTCTTTATTATGCATTCTATGTATACTATTAAAACTCAGTTTGATCATTTTGGTTGAAACTGCATGAGAATTTCTATTTCTCAATAATTCAGTTCAGATAGATTCTGTGGAATTAAAAATTTTAATTAACATATTGAGGAATGAACACATGATTGGATGATTCCAAATACAATTTTCTTAAATGTTATGATAGATTTTTATGAATATCACTATTTAAAATTAATTTTATATAAGAGATATGATATATAGTGGATTTTTTAAAGCCCCCTTATAGAAATTCCTGGCTCCGCCATTGATTGCGCTATTATAGTGTATGAAAATCTATCATACATTATACAAAAAAAAACTTTCATTTTTTCAGAAAAAAAAAATATATATAACATTCCATCTCAGTATATACTTCTATGTACATATGATTTATTTTAAAAAAAAGAAAAAGAAAATTGGTGTGTGCAGCAAATGGCGCTGCACAAGGATCTGAACATATCATTTTCCAATAACATAATAAGATTTTATTGGGGGTATAAATGCCAAATTCCCTAAAAGTCCAAAATACATTACAAAGGATAAGTCAATTAAAAACTGTTTGAAAATATCAATATTGTAAGAACAAATCTCCTAAAAATAAATAAATAAATAAAATTAAACAATTCATCTCTATTGGGGTATATGGTGGTGAACTGACCTGTGAGAGAGATCAAACTTGCCCATCTTATACGAAGTCAGCAGGGGTATTTTTGTCATTTTCACCTCTTCTTCTTCCTCTTCTCAGGAAACCAGTGCTATTTGGTGTGCTTATATAAGGAAAGAATGCAACAGAGGGAACACATGAAATATGAGACACCGGTGGAAAAGAGAACCAGATTTGTGATTTATTACATGGAATACCATCATATGTGATTGTAAATAATTGGCTTCTCATGGGGTAAAACCGTAAATAAGTGACGACAGACGCCCGTCAAGTTTGGGTGGGTTGGTGGGCCGGACCAATGTCGTGGCCAAACATGGGCCGTAATTCCATATGCGGTCCACATTCAATTTTGCATCTGTACAATTGCAGTCACATTTTATGCATCTTGACCTTTGCAAAGATTGGCATTCAGTTGCTTGTTTTTTAATTTTTTTAATATTAGTGAAATACATAATTAATAAAAAAACTTGAATGCATATTTTTTATTTTAATAAAAAATGTCCGCGTAGTTTATTTTACAGTCCAAAACGTCACTGCACATGTTTTTATTTTAAAAAAACATTATATATCATATCTTGTATTTTTATAAATATGATGTATATAATTCAATTAAATGAAAGATATCATTCATAAAAAAAAAAAAAATTTCCAATAAGATATATATACCCTAATATAATGAGTGGAGAGGACTAATAAGTTATTTAAGATTACTTTTGGCACACTTTAATCATCATTGGCTCCACAGCATGACAATAGAGAATTTTATACTTGTTGAGTGATTCTGCCATGTAGAGAGCTTCACCATTTGGTTGAAAATCTAATTACACAAACATTTTTTAAGAAAAGTAATTACGTAAACATTAGATGAGTGAGAACTAAAAATAATTTCAATACTTATAAAAGAAAAAATATTTTCAACAAGATTTTCTTTTTGTTATAGGGCATTGGATGGGTTAATGCATATAAGTTAGTACCATCTGGATGCAACTTAATTTCATAAATACAATTTGACTTTGAGTTCCAAAACCAAAGTTTATAATAAAACATAAGTTGAATTTAAAGAATATAAAACTCCATGAACAAGCCAGGAAAGCAAGGGACACAGTTAAAAAGAAGAAGTTATCAATTTCCCGAGATTGTGAAACCAATCATTTTTTTTTTATTTTGGGGCTCTGAAATCAACAATATATTTACTGATTTAAATTCTTGATTGCAAGACCAATGACCACAGAAATTAAACAAGATGATAGTTCATTTTCCCTGTCAACAAAGCTTTATCAGATGAAGTAGGTTATGGTCTACGAAGCATGAACACAGGACACAGCGACACAGCAACACGAACATTGCGACACGATAATTTTTGAAAAAATAAGACACGGATACGACTAGAACACGGCAACAAATAAATTCTTGATAAGGATAGAAAGACTTTTCCATTTGTTTGTTTTCTCCAAACACTAAACTTTGTATCCCAAATGGATCAGCTATTAATATAATAAATAAATATATATCATTATTTTATATAAACAAACACATTTCATTTAATTCACTATTTATAAACAATTATATAAACTAATAATTCACTGTTTTTATAAATCACTATTTTAAATAATAAACCACTGTTTTTATAAATCATCGCTTTAAACTATAAATCACTATTTTAAACTAATAAATCACTGTTTTTTTTAACCTTTCATAAAGAGATTTTGTTTAAATGAGTTATTTTAGACTGTTTTAAATGGGTTGAATACTTGTGAACTATGTTTAGGTCTTCATTTTCTTTCTTTCTTTTACTTTTGTGCTGAAACAGGGCCGTGTCTTGAGCCGCGTCCTAGGCGTGTCCTGGGCCATGTCTCAGTAGTGTCATAGCCGTGTCCCAGGCGTGTTCAGACAAAATAAAGGCAAACATGGCTGGAGTCATGTCCAGGCCGTGTCCGCGTGTCCAAGTCCGACACGTGTTCGACACGGGTACGAAACCTCCGGGGAGTATCCGTGCTTTGTAAATTACGGTTCAATAGGAGGAATAATTGATAGTGGTGCTGTGCAAAAGTCAGATGTAGAAAAGAGGATCTTCAATGGATGATGAGGCGATTAGACCGATCTATATTCGATGTATTTAAATGTTTCACTGGATTACTCTCCTATCACAGATTATAACAACACAAAGATAAAACCAGTCTGCTATGTTTTTGGCTACATATGGTTTCTTTATGCACCAGTTTTTATATCAAGAAGTCCACAACAATGATGATCTATATCCTCTAGGAATGTAGATAGGCTGAATAACTGGGATACTCTTGATATATGCACTCCCATAAAATATAATATTTCCCCGGCAACCCAACCTACATACAATGATGATCTATATCGGTTTTCAAGCTTCCACCTAGTCTTCCATCCAAATTCCTGGAATGTCCAGATACCTTTCCGTTGTTAAAAAAAAAGATATTAATACAAGAAGGACAATTATTAACAAAATGTGGTTGAGAGATCATTGAATCGTTACCCTTGAGTAGTGTCGGAGACTCCGGTGGCCTCGGCGATCAGAAGGCCCCATTGGTGGTCCTCTATGAGTAGTAGAGGATTTCATGGGGCTAGGGACATTGTTGTAAGACATCTGTCTTATTAATGGTGTCAAAACTATCCTGAAATATGTTTGTATCAAAAAAATATGTTGGGAGGACTTGAGGATTTGCAATTTGTTGGAGGGCTAGCAGTTAATAAATGAAAGAAGGGACATTTTTTATACATACACCTCTAAAAAACTCAATTTTGTCAAATTATTCATGTTAAAACCCGTTAAATACCCCTCAAATTGTTTATGTGAGTACATCAGTGCCTCTCCATAGATACCTTTAACTTCATTAACTCAATTAAGGTTACCTCAATAACCAATATGCAATTACATTTTGCCCTTACATGGATGTAATGAAAATTGCCCCGAGTTAAGTTTTTTCAATTTTCTTTCATTTTCCACCACTTCTCCCCTAAATCAAATCCTTTATTAAATCCCTAAATCTAGTCCCCATTTTAATCCGATATTTTCTCTTCTCTTTGAATTCCATTGTTTTCCTCATCCCCTCTTTCAAACTCTATCCACTGATTGTTGAAAAGTTTGTGTGTCAGGATACAACACAATAACAAAGTGAGTTTAAGTCGATCATCAAAAAATTGAAGATGCTTCGGTTGAAACACTCATCTTGGTTGATTTGGGGTTCTATCAAAGGGATGAGAAATGAAGAGATGTAGATGGGGGTGGGGGTTTGGCTGAAGAGATGTGTCGATTCATTTCCATTGAAACATAAAAGGCTTTGAAGGGATGTGGTTTCGGTTGAAGAGTTGAGAAAAGAAGATGCTTGGGTTGAAGGGATGAGAAATAAGTAGATTGCTTGTGAAGAGATGTGGACAATAAAGAAGAACTACAAAACAAGAGTTGCCCCCATGGTTGGAATATTGTTTGCCCAGAAATGATTGACATATTCAGTATTTTGTACACATGTATTCTCATGTGTAATGACAATTCTATAATTTATGTACTGTGCGTGACGGTATCGTGGTAATGTATCCAAGATATATATACTCTTTCGTAAGCTAGAACTTCTCATATCATTGAGAGGATATCGTGGGTTTTGAAAGAGAGTCAGATTTATAGCCCCACCACATTGTAGTTTGTAGTCCAAAAAACACTGAAAATTTCTCTTTTTGCTAACATGGACAATCTTTTGTTAAATCACATAAATATGTGTTTGTTTTTTCTTCTTTTGTGTTTGTTTTTTCTTCTTTTGTACTTCAATTCGCAAATCTTTTTTTTTTTGCAAAATGGGGGATGGGAGATGAAGAGGATAAATGGATGTTAAAGGTTGAAGGTTTCTGTTAGAGGCAATCGCATATTACACAATATGTAACGGTAAAAAGTAGTGTTCAAGAAATCCATAACCCAACTACTATACAGTTACCGATGCACTCACTTAAACAATTTGAGGGGTATTTATGTAAAGATGGTTTGACAAAGGTAATTTAACAAAATTGAGTTTTTGGATGGTTATATGTGAAAAAATCCCATCAGAGAATAGGAAATAATTCAAATGAAATGGCAATGTTATGTGCGATCCCTCTTACCATCATTAAGTGAAATATATAATTATTTTGGAAAAAACAGTACATCCAATTTATCGAATATATATTAGATTTTCTTGAAAAATGAAGTACATAAATATAAATGAAATTCAAGCAAATACAAACAGTAGAAGGGAATCCAAATAAGAAAATGAAAGCATATACTTCATTATAAATATGTATATACATTAAAATAACGGTTTTTTACATGTATACCCTATAAACTCTAATTTTGTCAAAATAATCGTGAAATTTTTTACATAAGTGCAATCATACCCCTCTGTCACATGCTGTCCATAAATCATGACCTTGGCTCAACCTTGGTAACATGGGGGTAATCACACATTCTGAAAAGTGTTTAAAATACCCTCAACTGAGACCTTATTTGGAAATGAGATTGGGGTGCTTTTGGGTTCAGAGGAAGCTAAGTTCCCCAAACCCATTTCTTGCTTCCAAATAACAAAAAAAAGAATGGAACTTAATTATAAGCTGTAGACACCATTTTGAGAAAAAAAACCCTAAAAAACAAGTAGTTTTTTTATAATATGTGCAAAGAGAACTTTCTGTAAACTCAATTTTAAACCCAGCTTTTGAAGAAAAAATTAACTCATAAACCAGTTTCCAATTGGGGCCTAAGTCAATACGTGCTAAACCCTTCCCTTCTGTCATTTTCCCGTTAGGGATCTATGTGACATTTTTACATTCAATTAATAGGGACTGAGTTAGGTCCAACACGCGTTTGACAATTTGATGGTCTAACACAATCGTCATCGTTCGATTGCTTTTGAACGCACCCTAAATATGGGCCATAATTCATCTCCAGTCCACATCAATTTTGCATCTGAACAATTGCAGTCATCCCCTTTCATGCATTCATATTGACTTTCTTGGTTTTAAATATTTTCAAAATTAATATAAATATATATACTAATTTTATGCCCATGTCAAATGTACGTTGGTGTAAATGTACATTATGTAACTATAATATTGATATGAATAATACCAGTGGCAGAGACACATGGGGACCGGGGGGACCATACTCCCTTGGATTTTTTTATTTTTATTGGAGGTATTTTATTAGAGCCATAGTCCATGTCAGTATGTCACCATATGCCCCTCCCCTCAAGTACTCAACAACAATAATTACCAAGTCAAACAACAACAACCCTCCCATAACTAAACAAGTCAAAACAAAAATAAATAAATAGTAAAAAAAAAACTTTGATGTGATGGATCCACCGTCCACGTGACTCTCACAAATCACCCATTTTTTAACTTCTCCTATCCCTTTAAAAAACAAAATAAAGCCTTCAATATCCATATCCCATTTTCCCCTTAAAAAATAAATTTTTTATTTTTTATTAATCTAACCGTTCATAATATCAATCCTCATATTTAAAAAAATCTTTAATTTTTATTTTATGTTATGAGAAACATCTCCTCTCTTCTCATTCATCAACATTTTGAAATATAGAATTTTCCCTTTTATCTTATTATTATTTTTATTCGTTTATTTAAAGTTTACAATATTTGTGTAAATATATAAAAATAATCAAATATAATATTTGTTATTTCTAGTTATTCTTTACCTTAAGCTTTGGATTTTGAGAAGGAAGAAGTAGTCAGATTAAGTTTGGGGACAATCAGTAAGCTATTTATCAATTTAAAATTGAATGAAAAATATTATTTAGTTTCTTATTCTTAATGATGCTAATCTATGTATCATAATTTACGAGATTATGTTTTTACGGGTTCTAAGTAAAAAAATGGTTGAAAAAGTAACAATATATTTTTATATTTATTTAAATGATCATTAAAATTTATAGGTATGTATTGTTTATTAGGTTTATGTTTTGACTTTTTTTTTGTGAATTATCACTGTAAAATTTGACATATTGCTTTAAAATATGATAATTATTTTTTAAAATTATTTAATGATATGTTTTATGTGAATGTGTTTATTTCATTTTATACATATTTCTTTTTTAATATATCATATTGATATTAAAAAAAATTTATATAACTTAAAAAAACATTTACATAAGTCGCATTAGACCCCCCTTCACAAAAATCCTGGCTCCGCCACAGAATAACACAATAGATAAAATGTTTATAGAATATTGAATCATCCAGAAACCGTGTTCTATTTAACATATAAAATAATAAATTTGTATATCATATATATATATATATATATATATATATATATATATATATATATATATATTTTTTTTTGAGAAAATGGTAAAGTATATAACTCATCAAATATTTTTTTATATTATAATGAAAACAACATAACAAATCTTTATAGAATTCAATTGAGATATATTTAATAAATAACTTGAATGTTGAATTATTAAAATTTAAATATTAAATCTAATTTTAAAATATTAAATACATATGTGATTTCAATATAAATTGATATCTTATATTATGAATTAATAGATATCAGTAATTACTAAATTTATAGGACGATGAAAATGAAAATGAAAAACTGGATTACTTTCTTTTGAATAAGTAATAGATATACTTGTCTAATAAACATATTTTTTTCTACACTTCTTTGAACTCACTTTCAGACAGTCTGCTCTCAATTTTTAAAACATCCACAAAATTCAATGAAATCTACCTGCACATCTGAACTACATAAGATTTCTAACACCAGAACCAGACACAACAACACAATAATCTTTAATTTTTTGCAAGTCTGCATACACACCATACAATATACATGCCAGCATATTTGGGGTTCACATACCTTGAAAATGGCCCGTCTTATTCAAATTCCAAACCTCCCTTCTTTTGTCATTGAACACAACAAATTAAATACATATCTACAAAGCATTGGAATCAAGAAATGGGTAATCTGTATACCCGACGACCGGATCTGATGTGTAGAACGTGCTGCTATCATACTTGTTCAGAGGCGCATTTAGCTCGAATCGCCTGGGGAGGTCGGGATTCGCCAAGAACAACCGCCCGTACGCAACAAGATCCGCAAAATTCTCTTCCACAATGCGATTTCCATCCTCCCTAACATAGCCTCCGGCAACCATGAAAGTCCCCTTGAAAGCCCTCCTCATCGGGAGGAGACTGTACGGTGTCTCTAGCTTTTCGCCCGCTTTAATCATCCTTGGCTCCACAGCATGGCAATAGAGGATGTTATACTTGTTGAGTGATTCTGCCATGTAGAGGGCTAACTTTTCCGGGTTTGAATCCCCGCAGTCGTTGTAGTTTGCATAGGGGGATAGTCTTATCCCGACTCGATCAGCGCCAATCTCATTTGCGACGGCCTCGACCACCTCAAGCGCGAATCGACAACGATTCTCCAGTGTTCCACCATACTCATCCATGCGGTCGTTCACTTGGTCTTTCAAGAACTGGTCTATCAGGTACCCATGCGCTCCATGGATCTCCACCCCATCAAAACCTGATTTTTTTTTTCAAACAAAGCAAAATTGACAAACTCTTTAGGGTCAGTTTGAGGTTCATTCTCATTCTCCTTCCGTTGGAACATTAAGGAAAAATTCTTGTATTCATTCCCGAGGTAAAATTTCTCGTTTCATAAAATCTACTACAACTGAATTCTAAATTCTCCTACTAGATTAGAGTTACCAGCCAATTGCAGTTCACGTCTAAATAACAGTATCCTATATCGGCAATGAAATAAACATCGGTTATTTTTAATGTGACAAAATTTGTGTTAAGATTAGAACATTAGTTATCCTTTTGAATTTATAGAGTATCAAAATTCTCCAAATTTTCCATTGAAATTGCCTGTTGATCGGACTTGGGGCATGTTTGGATCCGATTAGCAATGAAATTTAATTATTTCAAAAAGTTTTTTAAAAAAGAAATATGCATACTTGCACATTTTCATGATTGCCACTACAGAGAGAATTGAGTTTTTTCAATTGGGGCATTATTGGTATTACATTGGGTATAAAACTAATTTTTATGCATGCAGTTCAAAGATTATGACATTTTATAAATCAAACTTTGATTTTCTTATGCCTCATTTGGAACCAATTTTCAAAAACATTTGGTTCATAAAAGCTACTCTCAACCTGCTTTTCCATATAAACTATTGCCAACCAATTTTTTTTTTAAAATAGTTCACAAAACCAAAAAACTGAAGTTCAAACATATATGTTTGGAATTGATTATCTGAAAACTAATCTAAGCAAAATCAACTTGGCAAAGGGTTCCAGACAGGGACTTGATCCATGTTAATGAAACTCACTTTGAAACATGCCCTTGGACTTCAAAATGGCGAATTATAAGAGAATTCCTAGTACATCCTAAAGGTTTGTAAATTTTGCATGTGTGCCTGTGTTAGTATGCTTATGTATTTGCAAGAGAATACAGTTTCTTACCAGCCTCAATGGCATTCTTAGCTGCAAGCCTGAAATCATTGACAACCAGAGGGATTTCATCTGTTCGCAACTGCCGTGGAGGTGAGTATTCAGTCGTGAAACTACCATTAGGGACCTCAGGCCTTATAGGCTTGTCCGTTGACGAAATTGGAGCTTGACCATTTGGTTGAAAATCTAATTACAGGAACTTTAGATAAGAATACAACTGAGAATGAAAAATAATTTTGACAAGAAGAAACAAAACATTTTAATTAGGCACATTTCACATGGATTATTCTCGTCTCTATGGAGTAAAGATCATATCCAATCATCAACAAATATTCACAGCAAAGATCGACACAAAAACTATTGCGGGACTCTATTCCAAGTCAGTCCAAAGTTATCTTATTTGTCATTTGAACCATCTGAAAATTTATACGGAACTGAATTCAGATCTTCTGTGGATTGAACATTCATGAACATCTATGGAGGACAATGATACAGGGCACAGACACGACATAATGCCATACAGTGACATATCAAATCTTGAAAAATTAGGACATAATTACACAAACACGACAAGGATATGAACATAAATAAATGAACAAATTTTATTTTACCATTACTTAAAAATGAACGCACATCCACAGATCATAAAAAAATGATATTAACTAAAATGACATTTTAACTATCAACCTTACTGAGAAATCCATAAATAAATATATAAAAAAAACAACTCTATCGAGATTTTAATATCACTATTTTCAGTGAGCATATATTTTACAATAGTTACTAAGAAAAAAAAGTATAGATTTGTACCTCAACTGAAGTTTCCAACAAACTGAATTGCCTCAACTGAAGTTCCTAAACTGAATTTTGGACATGTACTGAACGTATCCAACACGTCTAACACAGATCAACGAAAATGGCATGTTCACTGTAAGTGTTCATGCTTCCTAGATGATAAGAATGAGAACTGGTGTAGGTGGCAATTACTTTTTAAGATACTTGCAAAAACACCATTGTATATGTTATATTATCTAAAGTACTCGCAAAGTAATGTTGTCTGCTTGATGGTTTTCATAATCAACTTAACATTCTCAGTACATGCAAAACTAACTTGTGGTTTTTCATGTGGTCTTTTATTTTGAAACCAAGGATTCAGGCCATACCTTTCAAATGTTTTCCCAAAACAAATGAATCTGACATGAGTTTCTCAGAGATGAGCAGGTAAAAGTAGGAGCTGGAAAGCACGGACACTCCGTTTGGGGGGCCGTACCCGTGTCCGACACGTGTCGGACACGGCCACGGCGGGGACACGGCATGGACACATGTCGGACACGGCTCCAGCCGTGTCTGCCTTCATTTTGCCTGGGACACGCTTGGGACACAGCTAGGACACGGCTAGGACACGGCCCAGGACACGGTCCAACCAGTTTCAGCCCAAAAGTAAAAAATAAAAAGAAAATGAAGACCCAAACATAGCCCACAAATATTCAACCCATTTAAAACAGCAAAAAACAACTCATTTAAACAAAATATATTTCTTAAGGTTAAAAGAAATAGTGATTTATTAGTTTAAACCAATGATATATAAAAATAGTGGTTTATTGGTTTAAAACAGTGATTTATAAAAATAGTGGTTTATTATTTAAAATAGTGATTTATAAAAACAGTGATTTATTAATTTATACAATTTGTTATAAATAGTGAATTAAATGAATTGTATTTGTTTATATAAAATATTGATATATATTTATTTATTATATTAATTTATTTGTTGCCGTGTCCTAACCGTGTCCGTGTCCTATTTTTTTAAAAATTGCCGTGTCGCTGTGTCCATGTCGCCGTGTCACCGTGTCCTGTGTCCGTGTCCGTGCTTCATAGAGTAGGAGTTTCTCAGAGAAGCTTATAGTTTCCTCAAATTCAAAACATCTCCCATGTATCTTAAACAACATATGTCTAGCAAAGGTTTTCAAATTCCTTTCATGACTGACTAGCATGTCTCTGACTTGGGCGAAAAATTTTCCCCATTTTGGTGACTTGCCAGCAAGGTGACGTGTTGGTTATGTCAGTCAGATGTGAAGAAAAAATCACTAAACCAAGCTTCCTAACATAACATGTTGGTATTCATAAAATGTCATCGACATTGCAAACCATAATTCCGGTACAACAACAATCAAGCATGCCAAGTTGAGGTAGGAAATTTAATCCTAGCTTAGCCATCCAAAGAGATCTCATCGACTGCATTACTGGAGCACAAGCACTAATTTATATGGAAAAACATTCTTAGCGCCCCAAAGCATAAAGCCATTCTATAGACTAATATATAGCTTCAAAACCATAATCTAAACAATATAACTCACAGTAATCATAAGCAAAATCATTCATCAGATCTGTCAACCTTTCACTAACACACATGAAGCAGACCAGAGTTCATTCATGGAATATACAAGACGAGCAAAGTGGTCAGCCTATTTCTATTCATAATTTCAACTCATATAATATTGTTTGAATATATCTACTATCGCAATGGTGCCATTCTAAATGCTTTCATCTATGTAAACCATCTTTGTTGAACATCAATATAGAAACCAAAACCATTTGACAAATTTTTAATGCTTGGTTTCCGTTATTCATTGTACCACTTCACCCAAAAGAAGAAACTAGTCATCAATGACTGCTCTAGATAACAGGATTGTGCAGCAGCTCATGTTTCGAAGATCAAAAATAATTGGAAATCTAGAAGAAAAACAGAGGTTTTATAATCTCATATGGTGGTTCCTGCATCTTTTGGGGTATGTTAATCCCCCATTATAAACCAATACTATATAGAAAAATCATTTTTCTTATTCTGGAAGTATGGCACAATTTCCCTCTCCCATTGGAGCTTTCTTCTGTATTTTATAAATTTACAGGTTGCCACTAAAAAGGCATTAGAAAATTGTTTGAAGTATCATCCATTATCCTCTCAACCAATCTACTCTTGATGAAACTATCCATGCATTTCACTGAGTTACTCTATCAATGATTCACTGATTATCACGATAGAAAGTTATACCCAATCTGCTATCTTTCTTGGATATGGTTTTCTCTATGCAGTATGAACCAGTTTTTTTTTCTTGTCTATCTTAGACACCAATCATTCAAATGCAGATTGTGTATTTTTCTTTCCAAGATATCCACAACAATGAAGTTCTAAATCCTCTGCAGCTGTAGAAATGCTGGGGATGGCTATGATGCTTTTAATTCATATGCATTGTATGGCAACACAAAAACGGATTTATTTTTTATTTTTTTTGAAAATTTCAACGCAATTTGATACTTCTCAACAAACTAATCCTAAAATGATCTTTTTTATATAGTATAAGTAATAATTTCAACCAGTGCATTTCTTTGTGGTTCTTCCAAATCTTCTCATTGTAGGTCTAGAAAAATACAAGTCAGTGTATGAACAGAAGAACACGCACCATGCTTTGATGTGACCCAATTCAGGTCAAGCTAAAAATACTTCTCATGTATAAGTGTATTTTCTGGGTAGGTCTCATGTACTAGTGTTGACAGCACATTAGTAGTTCTTTGAAAATATGTGGGTTGACACTGAAATTCAACAAAAGCCAGAATTTGCGCTTGTAGACTGCATCATTAAATGAATATGAAGAACTTGAGCTGCAACACACTTAGAATGTCAAAACAGAGTTGAGTATGGAGGATTGCAAACACAAAATCAATATTATTTCCCTCATTTCATGCAAGGCCGGCCATGAGTGTAAGCATATGCAGGGGAGCCTAGGCAAACTTCTAGAAAGGAGCTCAAGGCATTTTTCTTGACACACAAACAGTTATTGCAAGTACATACCTTTTTTTTTTATAAGAATCTACATAAAAATAATATGGGACCCAAGGGTCTTCCTAAGTGGTTCCCTAGGCAGGTGAGGAATTTATTTTTTACAAGTATATGTACAAAAAATGAAAAAACTTGTGATTTTGGAGCCTCCCTGAGGGGGGACCCTAGGCGACAGCTTAATCCACCTAGGTTCAGGGCTAGCCTGAATTACATGGTGATTAATACCGTATATTTATCTAGACAGCCAAACTCATAATCATGATAAACAAGCAGTAAACATAAAAAAAAATAAGGAAAGAACTAAATAATAACTGAATTATGACCCACAAAGAGTGTATAAGAAAAATAGGAAGTGATCACAGTGCAATCATCAGAAATTTCAGATATAATACAGTACTAATTCAAGCAAAAAATTATAGAGAAAGTCAGATTATACCATTATTGGAGACCCTTCCCACATGCCAAATCTGGCAAAAGAATATCCCACCCTTGTCGTGCACAGCCTTCACAATTGGTTTCCAAGCCTCCACATGCTCTTTCGTCCAAATTCCTGGTGTGTCTGGGTAACTTTCCATTGTCATAAACGAATACAAGATCATTACATGAAGGTCAATTACCAGCAAATAAGCAATCAAGCGAACATCGAATCATCACCCTCGAGCAGTTTCAGAGACTACGGTGGCCTCAGCGATTAAAAAAACCCCATTGGTGGTCCTCTGTGAGTAATAAAGGATTGCATGAGGCTGAGGAACATGGTTATAAGACCTCTGCCTTGTTAATGGAGCCAGAACTATCCTGAAAAATGTTCGCATTAAAAAAAATGTGATGGGATAACTTGGGGATTTTGCAATTTGTTGAAGTGTAAAAGTGTAGCAACACGGTGTTTAAATGCAATCGATTCAATGAAATACATATCTTTTTTAAAATTAACATGAGTACATTCACTTTATTGAATATATGTTTCATTTTCTTTTAAAATTAAAATGAGTAATTCACTTATTTGTCATACAAAAATTCACAAGTTCACAACTTATCTCCAATACCACAAATTAGTTGTCATGACTTCACTTCGTGCTTGGGTTATTGTTCTTCTTGGAGAAGATATACCTAGTATCATGGGAAACAATTGGGAAGAGTTATAATATCTTTGTTTTAGGGTTTCTTTATGATGAAATATTTTCATATCAGTACGGGAATCCAATCAGTATATATATATATGCTTGGATGGATGACACGTGTCAATCAAAGAGCATTTATGAGATTTTCATTTGTTGTTTTTTTAATTGATGAAATAATTTTAAACTCTTTAATGAACACATGTTATCCATCCAAGCTCCCCAACAATAAGTACTGATATGATGGCCTTGAGTATCAACCACATTTTTTTATTTTCTTTTTATTCTTTTTTCTTTTCAGAGATTCCTCATCTCCTTTCAAGTATCTTCATCACTAAATAAAATAATACATTGAAAAACATTCAAAACAGGTGGGGAGACTGTAAAAACGAATGTAAATAAGACTGGTTCTAATATTCTTGTTTTATAAACCCATGTTTGGATAGCGACATAAGTTATTCCAAAATTGGTAATTATTCCAGTATAAATAAGAAATAAATCATTTTCCAATTCAGTTGTGCTTTTAGTTATTTTTGTTGGGAAATGTAATAATACAGATTTTTAAGAAGTGATGACAAATTATTTGAAATGTAGCCCCTTATACTAATGTAATAAATTGGGTGGAATAACACAATATGAGGCAGACCTAGAAATCTAGAATATCAATATCAGTTTATTCTCATCTATTCTAATATACTATATCCACTTATTTTTTTTCCAACTAACAGGTTTTGTGGCTTATTCACCCCCCATTCCACCATATTCTCCACCTATTCAACTACCCAAACAGGTGCATAAGAAAATGAAAAATGTTACACACAGTCCATTTTACAGTAAAAAACACATAGGCCGCATATGTTTTCATGTTTTTAAAAAGGGAAAAACGCACATGGCCCCCTGAAAGTTTGTTTATATCCATGTCAACCCTTTTTTTCGAAAATCCATATAACTCCCTATTTGTTTGGGTTATATTGATATAGCCCTTGTCATTAACACCTTGAAACTGGGTTGTGGTTAACTTAACTACGCATGATTAAATTAACTTTTTACCCTAATACCTTTCACCCACATCTAAGTGAAAAAATGTATATAACCCACTTTAAGTTTGCGAATATCCTTATTGACCCCTCATTTTTCTGGATATTCATATAACCCCCTATATTTTCTCATGGATAAAAATTTAAGCCCCTGAGGTAGTTTTCTTACAATTTTTAACGAATATTTTGGGTATATATCATTCATCTAAAGGTGTTTTAAATGCATCTATCCAAACAACCTCATGAAATTTTTAAAAAATTCAATATGATCTCTCTAAATGATCAAAATGCCTTCCATTAAAAAAAATATCCCGTTGTGTTTCTTCTTTAATATGTTAAGAATAAATTATTGTATATTGTTAGGTTAACCACACACAAGTTTAACTGTGTAACAGTAGGGGGTGATCTGAATTAAGTGTGTAATTTTAGGGGGTTATATGGACATTTAGAAAAATGAGAGGTCGCTATGTATATTCACAATCTTTGAGAGGGTTATATGAGTGTATATTTTCAGAGCGACTGAGGGTTTTTTTTTTTTTTTTGCTTAACCAGGAAACTTTCAAGGGGTTATATAGATTTTCATAAAAAAACCAGGGGGGCATATGGATATTAGCAAACTTTACAGGGGTATAAGCATTTTCCCTTTTAAAAATCATATACCTCATAAAGTATGTACTTTTGTAAATGTGAGTATATAATCCGATGAATTGAATGATATGATTTATAAAAAAAAATAAAAAACTTCCAACAAGGTACATAAACGGTATATAGGACTTCATTTTGAACTGTAATAAGAACCGAGTATAATAGAACTCTAATAAAATATCATATGTTAAATAAAACACTAAAAAATGAAAAATTCATCTCTATTGTCGTTTATGATGGTGAACTAACCTGTGGGAGAGATCGAACTTGCCCATCTTGTATGGGGTCATGAGGGGTATTTTCGACATTTCCACCTCCTTTCCTCTCCTCTCTTCTCAGGAAAAAAAAACCATGAACCTATGCTGTGTGGTGAGAGGGGGTTCAAGGTGTTGCTTTATGAGAGAGCCAAATGAGGGAATTGTGGAAAGGAGAGCTGGGTTTGTGGTTTATTACATGCTATACCATCTTCTGTGACTGCAAATAATTTTTGTTTCAAGGGTGGAAAACCGGAATATAGTGCCTCCATTTAATGAGGGTCGGCGGGCTTGACCAATGACGTGGCCGAACAAGAGACGTAGATCAATTTTCAACTAGTTACCTCTCATTCCAACCAGTGAAGAGACTAATAAGATATATGAGACTTATAATGCTATTTTGATAAAGTTAGATCAATTTTCAACTATCTCTCTTTACAATGAGTGAAGAGACTAATAAAAGATACATGATACCTATAATGCTATTTTAATAAAGTAATGATTATTTATTTTATGCAGCTCAAAAGTAGTCTCCTACCATCTATATACTATCACAATGTATATTAGAATTTATTTCTAACAAAAAAATAATTTTTCTAAGTGTATAATTTATTTTTTAATATAAGTATGTTTTAATGAATGGGTATATATTTTTTTTAAAAAGAAAATGTGGCCAAACATGGGACATAGGTCATCTTGGTCCACATCAACTATGCATCGGGACGCCATTTTGATGAAGCGTTGATTGTCCCTTTTTTTTCACTATCATCGGTTGTCTATACATTATGATTGTATTGTTGTCGCATATGAAATTAAAATCTTTTTTAAGTTTTTAAAGAAAGAAAAAAATTCATATAACTCTTTGTAATTTTTTCAATATCTATATAACCTACTGACTTTTTTAGATTTCCAAATAAACCCTTGAAAATATTACATATAGTAATTCAAATATCCTCTTCTGTCAATTAACCTAACCAGAGAGTGATTAACTTTTGATCTCAGATATTAAGTTCCATTCTACCCATGTATGTATGGCCCCCCTCTACATATATTAATCTTTCTATTTTTTCAAGGGATCCCCTCCGGCTTGAGGTATCATTTTTTATTTAGAGAGCTAATAAACTCAGTCTGTTTTACAGTTCATATGTTATAATAGTGTAATATATATTGCACTATCATAGTATATGAGATTCGATTATAGTATATGACGTAAATTTTTTTATCTTTTTTAAACTTAAAAAAAATACATTAATGTATATACTTTATTTCATATAATAGCATCCACTTAATTTGGAGAGTATATGATTTTTTTAAAAAAAACCAGTGTATTGCAATTGAGGCTATAATGGGGGTTGAACGCATCATTTTCCTTTTATGAAAGCTTCATAAAAAAAATGTTAATAATTTTTATCAACCAAAACTCAGATCATACATGTTTTGATTTTTTTAAAATAGTAAACATCATTTAATAAGGTATATATTAAAAAGAAGAAGTGTACATCGCTATATTTTGAGTTGAATTAACTCATTTTTAATAAATATAAGAAAAAATTTAATGAGATATATACATCGTCTAACTATATATGTTTTACTGAATTTCTAAATGGAGGGTTGGTGGGCAGTAACAATGGCGTGGGCAAACATGGACAGTGGGACAACTCGGTCCACATCAACCGTGCGTCTGATGTGGAAAATGTTATTAGCACTATTTTGATGTGGAAAATGTTACACTCAATGTTTTTTAAATTTAAAATGCAGACCGCACACATGAAAAAAATGATATTAGCACTATTGGAAAATGATATGGGCAGATGTGAAATCCTATGTGCAATGCCCATTAATTTTTTTAAAACATATATATATATTTCTATACTATATATTATATACTAAATAATAATAATAATAAAATTTATAAAAATACTTTTAAGTGGGACGATGCCGACAAAAGATTTCTGACATAGTATTATTGTAATTTCACCTTAGCAGTGACATGTCAGCGTTGTATGAGTCTCTCTGACACTTTCACATTTTCGTTTTTTTTTTTTTGAGTTTTTTACATGTATATTATAAAAAAATGTGTTATTTATTTTTATCCTACTACAAATAGTATATTTATTTTTATACCATTAGAATTTTTCTTAATGAAAAAATGTGTTATTCTTTTATCATTTTTATTCACCCCGTTAAAGCCATGGAGAATGACTAAAATATCTTTATTTTTTATTTTTATATTTGTCTTTACAAAATACACTATTTATTTTTATACCATCAAAAAATTCTATTTATTTTTATAATATGGAAAAATTAAAAAATGTATCATTCGAACGATTTAATGGTATACAAAAAATAACCTGATTTTAGATATTTCACATGCAAAAAAATCTATTATTTTTTGTGATTATCAAATAGCATCAATTTTGAATATTGAAGACTATAATTTCTTCAATAATGAATAAATCTTTGACATTTAAAATGTATTTTTAAAATATTTTTCTTTATTTTTTATTTAAATATTAAAATCTTATGTTTTATGATATAAAACAAATATAGTTTTCTATATATATAAATATTGTAGGAGAGTTTGTGTATGTAATATGTATGTGTGTGTGATTGTCTATGTATATTGTAATATCTTATATGTCTTAATGGCATTAATTGACATATTAAAAAATATGACAAGACCTAATTAAAATGATAAATATGTAAAATTACTGAATAATTTAATTGTACAAAAATAAATATATAGATTACTTTTTATGGTATAAACATAAATAATAAGTTTTTGAAGGGTATATATGCAAAAACTTGTTATTCTTTACATTATGGAAAAAATTATAATAATATTATTTTGATCATTTTCTTTGTCTAGTTAAAAGTTAACTCTTCTTAAATTTAATTTTTGTTATAAAATGTAACATGGTGGTACTTTTTTTATTGATCAAGATTGCAATGGTATAAAAATAAATATGCCTTTTATAATAGTATAAAAATAAATAATATGGTTTTGAATGGCATATTTAAAAAAAAAGGGAAAAATCCATATAACCCCCTGTAATCTGACCTAAATCCATATAACCCCCTACAATTTTCATAAGTCCATATAACCCCCTATAATCGCCCCTCTATATCCATAAAACCCCCTTTGTCTGTCTTTCGTCCGTCTGATTAACAGTGCATGGGGTTATATGGATTTATGACAGATTACATGGGGTTATATGGATTTTTCTCATTTTTTTATTATAATTTTTCTTACATGTGGTTTAAAAATTGAGTTGTTTAACATTTACTTTTGAATTTTTTTCAAGATATCATGCACGTTTAATTTTAATAAAATAAAAAGGGTTATTCAAATTATAAACACATACAAGATCACCCACCAAAGAGATACAAGATCCATACACCATATAACACTGTATATATTACGTTATCATAGTGTATGAGTCACAAAACGGACTGAGTGTCTCAAAAAACAAACCAGCTTTTACCCCCCGTTTGGAACGGGGATAAGTTTTATTCTAGGATATATATTTATCCAATCATAAGTGAGTATAAATAAATAAAGTGATTTTGTGTTTGGTTGTGTTTTGAATTATTCTCCTTGGTAAACGTAAGAATAAATGTTTTGTTGTTTGGGTAAAATATGAATAAAGTATGGATAAAGATTTATAAAATGTAAAAAAGTAATGATAGTTGATTTAACATATGATTTATAAGAGGTGATAACAGTTGATTTGATAGTGGACCGACAAATTTTTTGGGTGGAATAACCTGTGATAACTTTAATTATAGGGGTTGATTGGAATCAATATACCGCTTTATCAGGGTTTATTCTGACATACTTTATCAGGGGTTATCCGGGGTAAACAAACACTTAAAAATTCTTATCCGAGATTATCCGGGGTCTTATACCAGAAACAACGCAGGGGCTTAAGTGGTGGGGTTATTCAGGAGGCTCATTTATACAACTATATCAAAATCACTGGATCTATTAAAACTCGTAGGAAAAGAGTAGATTTTTTTAAAAAAATTGTAAAATTTATTTTTTTAATGCTCTATCTATAAAAATTTCTGAAGCCGCCATTTATCACCTCATCCACATCAACCATGCATCTGGGCACCATTTTGATGTGGAAATATTCACTCAATTCTTTTTAATTTCTGAAAAGCAGACCACACATGAAAAAATGAGATACAGCAGCACCATTGGAAAATGATATATGCTGACAATGAAATACCATGTGCAATGTCCACTAATTTTTTTTAAAATTATGTATTTGTCTATTAATTTTTTTTAACAAAATATATATTTGTCTATTAAAGTATATATTATTATTTTAATTAAAATACTATGTATTGAGATATACTAGTTTCTTTATAAAATAAAAAACATTTACAACCCTATATTCTGCTACAGAACTTATATACTATGATAGCACAATATACAAATAGCGTTATATACATTGCATTCACAGTGTATGAAACTGCAGACGAGTTACAAAATGAACTGAGTGTATAAATATTCTAACACTATTACACTTGGCCTATTTTACAGCCACATATACCTCATGAACCACATTTGCTTAGAAATATTTTTACACATTTAATAATATAAATAAGTTCATATAAATCAATGGAGTATATACTTCATATAATACAAAAATACATATCTCATTTGATAATACATACTATTTTTAAAAAATGGTGCATACTTCATTTGAGGTTAGAAATGGGGTTGAGTCTAATATTTTTCTTTTGATATAGGTGCTAAAAGATACACTTGGAGTACGAGTCATTGGTAGTGTTCAGGACGAGAATGGGGTGCAATTCGGTCTGTTTGATTTGGTTTTTGACAAACCCAAATTATATTCATATATAATTCGATAACCGAACAAAAAACTGAACTGAAGACCTAAAACTGAACCGAACTGATGTTTGTTTGGTTAATCCGAATTAAATCGAACCGAACCAAACTGTTAAAAATAAACATATATATACCCAATCTTTATTTTTTTCTTTCTAATAATTTGGGTTGGTTAGAGTTCTTTGGGGGATTGGTTTACAACTTTACATAAATATATCAAAATGGTAGGAATAATGATATAAATTAGTATATTTATTTTTTATGAATATTAATAGTATAAAAATAATATAGTTT
This sequence comes from Acorus calamus, assembly GCA_030737845.1. Lineage (NCBI taxonomy): Eukaryota > Viridiplantae > Streptophyta > Magnoliopsida > Acorales > Acoraceae > Acorus > Acorus calamus. The sequence continues at coordinate 27,847,022 of CM060868.1, read as the reverse complement.
TAATATAAAAAATGATATAAATGAATATTAATTCTGAATAATCATATATTTAAATTTAATTTGGCTTGGTTCGGTTATTTCAGTATTTTTTAAGTAAAACCAAACTCAAATCAATGTAGATCGATTCATTAATTTTTCAGTTCATACCTAAACCAAACTATAAAATTATTAACCCAAACAAAAAAAAATCGATTTGGATAGATTCAGATTCGATTTAATCGATCAAAGTTGCACTCCTGATGCCTACTCTATTTTAATGACCGGGGTTGGCTGGTATTTCCATCCCTTTGCGTCACACCCCCTTTAAAAATTAAGAATTTATTTTTATAGGAGAAAAATCCAACTCTTATAACCCACCCCGTACACTCATCAGCTAGCCCCCAACCCCTCAGGCCTCAGCCCACCCACACTTAAGGGTCACCAAAAAGCCCGTGGCCCGAAAGCCCGGCCCGCCCGGCCCGGGCCCGCAGGGCCAAAGCCCGGCCCATTTTCAGGGAGGGCCGGGCTTGGGCCTGGTTTTGGGGCCCGAGCCCGGCCCGTAGGCCCGCCCGCGGGCCCGACCCGTAGGCCCATGGAGGGTGATCCAATGAACTAGTAACATGTAATTTTTATTTGAATTGTGGTTGAGTTATACAAATTATTAACATTTATATAGGTGTTAATCTAGTTAGGTACATGTACTTATTTATTTTTGTAAGTAATTAATTCATTTAATATTTTTATTTTGAAAATTCAATAGATATAAATATTTTTTTCAACATTATACTTAAATTTTGTGTTATTTTAACATTATGTACAAATAAACAACGTAAAATAAAAAAATAAAATGTTTTAAATTTAGGCCCGTAGGCCCGCTCGTGGGCCCGAACCCAGGCCCGGCCCGTGAGGCCCGTTCAGGCCCGGGCCCGTGGGCAGGGCCTGGGCCCTGTTATTTTGCCACGGGCCGGCCCGGCCCGGGCCCGTTGGCCAAGCAGGCCCGCGGGCCTGGGCCTAGGGCCGGGCTTGGGCCCTGTTTCAACGGGCCGGCCCGGCCCGTTGCCGACCCCTACCCACACTCCCTCACCATTGTCGCCTTACCCCTCCTGAACAACACAAATCCTCTCGCATCACCCCCACGCAAGGAACAAAAACAGCGCATTCAGGTCGTGCCAGGGTTGTTGTAGTCGTAGTCGGCGATGAACATGAGTTGTGCATGATCTGTGGTGAGGTCGATGTAGAGGATCTTGTCGGGGTGGGGACGTCAAGAGGGGAAGACGAAGTGCTCGGGCATACTAGGGGTGGTGTGGAGACCGACGGTGAGGGTGCTCATGCACCAGGTCTTACTTGGGAGAACGGTTGGGTCCTTGAGTGGGTGGAAGGTTGGGTGGTGGTCAAGAGGGGGGAGGTGATGGGAGCAGGGCTGGTAAATGAACCAAGCCACTCGGGCTCGGTTCGGTTTGAGCTCGTTCATGCTCGTTCATTTAGACAAATGAGTGAGCTTGAACAAGTTTTAAAGCTCGGTTAGGCTCGGGATCTATATCGAGCTTCATTTTATGATCAAATTCGACATATTTGTGTTATTAAAACTTAGTTGAAACTTGACTAAACTCCTTTATAAAATCATAATATTAAATTAATACAAAGTTATGCTCTTTAAGCTCATGAACTTGGCTCATTTAGGCTAAAAATTTGTTTTCAATCCCTAAAATCCTAAAATGAAGAAGAACGCTAGGTTCGTTAAGGCTCGTCGGTTCGGCTCGGCTCGACTCGTTTATAACGAGCCGAATTTGAACATGTCAAAGCTCGACTCGTTCGGCTCGTTTACCACCCTTAGATGGGAGGGACTGACGGAGGGTGAAAGAGAGAGTGAAAAATTTGATGGGCGTAGTGTTGCACGGTGTAAAGCTTTAATATATATATATATATATATATATATATATATATATATATATATATATATATATATATATATATATATATATATATAGGGAGCCGATTAGGCACAGCGGCCGCACGGTGCGACGTCGACCACGGGCCGTCGATCACGGGTCCATCGCATCGGACGGTCGGATGCGATTCACGTCGACCGTTGGATGCGATGGACCCGCGATCGGACGGCCGCCGCACCGTGCGGCCGCCACACCTCATCGCGCTCATATATATATATATATATATATATATATATATATATATATATATATATATATATATATAGGAGTGATTAGGTGCGGTGTGCGGTCGGGTGCGGCGTCGATCACGGGTCCATCGCATCGAATGGTTGGATGCGATTCACATCGACCGTCGGATGCGATGGACCCGCGATCGGACGACTCACGTCGAGTCCGCACCCGACCACACGCCGCACGCTATATATATATATATATATATATATATATATATATATATATATATATATATATATATATATATATATATATATATATAGTCGAGTGATTCGGTGCGGGAATGCGGGAAGCGACGTCGGTCGTTCGATCGCGGGTCCATCGCATCCAATGGTCGATGTGAATCGCACCCGACCGTCCGATGCGATGGACCCGTGATCGCTTCCCGCATTCCCGCACCGAATCACTTATATATATATATATATATATATATATATATATATATATATAGGTCGATGATAATATGCGGTCGGTGCGGTCGTGCGGATCCGACGTGCGTCGTCCGATCGCGGGTCCATCGCATCCAACGGTCGATGTGAATCGCCCCCGATCGTCTGATACGATAGACCCGTGATCGACGGCTCGTGATCGACGCCGCACGACCGCACCGATCGCATAATATCATTTCTTTATATATATATATATATATATATATATATAGAAAGGGTGGGGTTATTGTTTATAAAATCTGGGGGTGAGTTAGACAAAAGGGTGGGACATTAATAAAAAAGGGGGTGAATATAACCATTCATCAGGGAGTCTCATCAAACTGATGTAGAGCTTCACAATTCATTCAAATTAAGCGCCCAAACAAAATCCCCAATCGATCATCTGGCTTTCAAATTAGCTTTTGACTAAGCTGCATTTCCAAAAAAAATTATATTTTGTAACTAAAATTTGTTTTCTGCTTTTGTTAAAACTGCATTTTCAAAAAATTCATATACTTCATCTAATGAAGTATGTTCTTTTATATTTTAATGAATTGAATGATATCATTTTATAAAAAAAGTATGAAAAATTTTAAACGGAGATATACATTGTAGTGGAGGCTAATGAAATATATAACATTACATTTCCGACTATAAAAAAGACTAAGGGTGGGTAACAACTCTTCTTTTCTAATATGAAGATTTACTTAACAAAACTAGGGAGCTCCAAACTCCTGACCATTCAAAGAGCCTTTCTTCATCAAAACAAACTTTTATATAGTCTCTTCAGACGCTCACACACACACCAATCAAAATATAAAAGAAAACCAACCAAAATCAACCAAAGAAAAAAAAATGTAAAACTTGTCAGATCAGAGGAGTCACAGAAGCACCATAACTGTTGATATCAGACCAAGAACTCATGGCATTCCAATAGAGAGATGGTGATGGATCATCAACACCACCCTCCAAAGCCCAATCCATTCTGCTGTTGTGATTCTCACTATTGTTGTTCATTCCCACCATGTCAACTGAATTATAGAAGTTGAATTGATGATCCTGATTACAAGGCAAAGCCAAATCTGTGTGTTCTACTTCTACACCACCATCTCCGGATGCCAGACCAAACTTCGGATCCTTCGCAAAGGATGACAACAGCGAAGATCCGAATATCGGGTGATGTTGGGTTGATGTCTTGCATTCTGGTGATTGGACACCAAAAAGGAACTGTACATAAAAGATAATTGTTATGCTTTTATGGAATTTTCTTATAAGCGTGTAAATCTCAATTCTATAATTTTTGTGTTATATATTTGAGGGAATTTCAGAATTTCTTATAACAATGAGAGATTATGCACTGTTAGGTTGTGAGAGAGATTAGAGCCAGCTCTAAGGTTAATTATGAGAGAATCTAATATGTAGAAGAATGTAATCTTTAAAAAAAAAAAAAAAAAAAAGGAAAAACATATTTTCTTCTCCTTGGTCGTGAGCACCATTACACACAATCGTGCTTACAATCCACTACGTAGTTTCATATAATTTTTTTACATTTTTTATATATAAATGGGATATAATTCTCTTTTAAAAAAATTATGAACTAGATGAGATATATAATTAATATGTTTTAAACAAATTATAAATGTTGCTGCAAACAGAGTTGTGTAATATTTTTCTAGGAAAATCTCCTGCCAACATAAATCTTAGTCTCTATGTCTACTTATCTAACAGCGTTTGTAACTCCATCTGTAGTACCAAACCGTTTTGTTTCTTATAAATATATAATTGTCTAATAAATTACATATTATTATAAAAAATAAAATATATGCATAAATAAACCAAAACATACTTTAAAAAAAAATTAATCGAGCATACACTGTACTAATGGAGTATATAGTCGATTGAAGGACAGTGGCTTGCAAACGGGACTGAATATACCAGCAATCAAATACTCAAATCCATAATTAAAAATGGAGTTACCTCTGCTGCTCCTGCTGTGATACCAGTGTTGCTATGGTCAAAGCCAAGGCCAAGACTGCCATCCAATTGGGTCTGGAGGAATTGAAACCCATAAAAGTCTACCAAAGGAGGAGGAGCAGCAGCAGAGACACCACCACCACCACCACCACCATTGAACATTGGTTGTTGATCATCAGAGGGGTTGATCAAGGTGTGCTTCCTGTGTCGCTTGGTCTTGCGGCGGCAGCCGCCACCGACGGGTACATTGCGAAGGGTCCCCCCGCGCGTCCAGTAGCGCTTGCAGGACTTGCAGAAGTGCCTGGGCTGGGAGAGGCTGTAGTTGTTGTAGTAGCAAAACTTTGTGTTCATTGAGTCACACCTTGGACACTTCAACAACTGTTGTTGTTGTAACAATTGTTGTTGTTGAAGGTCTTCATGGTGGATTGAAGTGATGCCCATCTCTTCAGAATTACTAAACATATTTGATTTTGATGTTTGTTTTGTGTGTGGAACTTGTTAGGCTTTAATATGGGGGGGTATGGGTGACAGGAAGAACATTCTTTTTTGTTTTAAATATTTATTTATTTATAATATTTGTTTTGTGAGGGAATCCCGAGGTTTGAAGAACAGAAACCGAGGGCTTGACTAAAGGGATTATATTTGATGGGGGAATATGTTGGGAGGTTCTTTAATTGCTGGTGCAGCAATTCGAAGGACACAGAAAAAGAAGAAAATCCAATGCAGAGTGGTGGGGGACTACAGAACATGTGGGTCTGGGTCTGTAGGGAGAGAGAGAGGGGGGTTGGCTTTGTAAGATTCAGATGTGTTTGCTCACATGGCTTCTCTCTGTCTTCTCTGTGTATTTGTGTAATTTGTGTATTTGACAAGAGTGTCGTAAGACAATATTTTTCAGATTTAATTTCAATCTCATATATCTCTGTCATTATGTACTTGCATTAATAAAATATGTATCTCATTAAAAAAATTTATATATTTTTATATATTGTTTACATATGGATTTATGTATCATTTGAATATATGATTCATTTTCCGTAAAATAATATATATCACTAAATGATCATGTAACTGTGAATTATATCTCAATATTGATGATTGAATGGATAAATGTGAATTATATCTCAATCCTATATATAGGTATCAAGATTTTTTTATTGCTTTCCATTTATCATATAACTATTACAATTTATATCTATATTTAACCAAAAATTTATTTAGAGACTAAGCTTTTCTCAAAATACTCCCGTTACTTAAACAAACAAATAAGAGTATTGAGCCTATAACCAGATGTTCATTCTCACTCTTTCTGCTAAAATATCCCAAAAAAATATTTCATGTGCTCGTTCCTAGATATCTTATAAAACATTTTCATTCCACAAAACCTATTAAAATAAGATTCATGTAAATTTTTTTTTTAATGGATCAGAATTATCATACTAATTTTAAATTTAAATGGAGAGGATGAATGAAGGCATTTTGACTGGTCAATGCTGGGACATGACAGAGGGGAGTGGGGGGGAGGGTCCCACACACAAAGCCAACATTTGACCACTCGAGAAACCAAACCACAGATTCTCATGAGTTTTGCAGAAGACATAAAAAGAAACAAAAGAAAAAACAGAGTGTGAATGGGCACAAAATCGAAGAGGACAATCAAATTTGAATTTCCAAAGAAAAGAATACTGCGAATCTGAAAAACCACAACACGTTTTCCCACTGATCAGCAACAGCAGCAGCCTTTGCTTAACCCTAATTATACAGTTGTTAAACCATGCTTTTATAAATATTTTTATTTTTTTGGTTTGACAACGGGATAAGTGATAAAATAAGAGATAATTATAACAACTTTTTTCTCAAAAAAATAAAATAAAATAGAACAACTTATCTTCAAAACCTTATCCGTTGCCAAACTAACCAAAACTCTAGTTTGACAATGGATTAAGGTTTTGATGATCAATTGTCTTAATTTTAAGGGATAAAAGGTCCATCAATTTCGTTAATATTTAAATTTGTCAAAATTAAGATAAAATGTAGGAATAAATGTTATTTTAGTATTTAAGTAGAACACAATATCCTCATTTTTCAAATTGGGACAACTGTCCGTAGTTTTCCTTCATAATTTTTTTATACCAAACAGAGATAAATTGTCCTCCTACTCGCTTATCCCCATAATTACTCCTTATCTCATCATTTATCATCTTGCCAAACTAGTTTTAAATCTCCGTTTGGATAGCGATATAAATTATTTCGTGACATATAATTATTCCAGTATAGATAATTATACTGATATAATAAATCATTTTCTGTTTGATCGTGTTTTTAATTATTTTTCGTTAGTAAATATAATAATGAAATTTTATTGTGTGGTTGTCCATGTATATATTGTGAATAAAAGATGAATACGATGTAGATAAATTAACATGTGGGTCCTCTGATTTATAAAATGATGATGTATGATTTGATATATGAATCATTTATCACATAGGAATATATTAGATAGAAATATACAATTCTTAGGAAAACTTTGAATATTAGTATGAGTTTAGTTCAGTCTATTCTGACAAAGTTACACCCACTTATTCTTTTTAAAAAATATAAATTTTTTAGGTTTATTAACCTCAATTCCTCTCTATTCCACATCTATTCTTTCTAAAACGATTGATTAATCCTATCAATTGTGTGGTTGATAAATCAACGATGAATACGATGAATAAATTAACCTCAATTCATCTCTTTCTAAAAAGATGAATGCGATGTAGATAAATTAACATGTGGGTCCCCTTATTTATAAAATGATGATGTATGATTTGATATATGAGTCATTTATCACATAGGAATATATTAGATAGACATATACAATTCTTAGGAAAACTTTGAATATTAGTATCAGCTTAGTTCTGTCTAAGTTACACCCACTTATTCTTTTTAAAAAATATATATTTTTTAGGTTTATTAACCTCAATTTCTCTCTATTCCACATCTATTCTTTCTAAAATGATTGATTAATCCTATCAATTGTGTGGTTGATAAATCAACGATGAATACGATGAATAAATTAACCTCAATTCATCTCTTTCTAAACAGATGAATGCGATGTAGATAAATTAACATATGGGTCCCCTTATTTATAAAATGATGATGTATGATTTGATATATGAGTCATTTATCACATAGGAATATATTAGATAGAAATATACAATTCTTAGGAAAACTTTGAATATTAGTATCCGCTTAGTTCTGTCTATTCTGACAAAGTTCACCCACTTATTCTTTTTAAAAAATATAAATTTTTTAGGTTTATTAACCTCAATTCCTCTCTATTCCACATCTATTCTTTCTAAAATGATTGATTAATCCTATCAATTGTGTGGTTGATAAATCAACGATGAATACGATGAATAAATTAACCTCAATTAACATGTGGGTCCCCTTATTTATAAAATGATGATGTATGATTTGATATATGAGTCATTTATCACATAGGAATATATTAGATAGAAATATACAATTCTTAGGAAAACTTTGAATATTAGTATCAGCTTAGTTCTGTCTATTCTCACAAAGTTACACCCACTTATTCTTTTTATAAAATATATATTTTTTCGGTTTATTAACCTCAATTCCTCTCTATTCCACATCTATTGATTAATCCTATCAATTCCATCAATAACTTCACAATTCTTTTCATCTCCACTCAAATGTTACACCGTCCCTGACTTGTTTTCAAATTTGAATGACTTTCAGGTCACACTTTAATTTATGCGTGCTTTGATTCTTTGATAACTTTGAATAAGTTATCATTTTTCTTTTTTGAAAAAGATAGAAATTGTTATCATCACTTTGTATATTAAAAGAGATGTTACAACTTTGAATTAGTGATGAAGGGAAATAGAGGAAGTAGATAAAGTAAAAACAACAACTAAAACGGAGGACCTGCGGGCACCAATGACTTAAGTAAATGGGGTGTCTACCGGGCTCGAGGAGTTGCTGCAGGCCCTAGTTTCTCAAGGGCAGAAAACAATGTTCTTTTCTTGGTGGTGGTGGCGGTGGGCAGTGGCGGGTGCATGGTCGATTTAGCATGTTAGAAACGAGGCCATCAACAAAGAGTCTTGCATCTACATGAAAAATATGTGGGAGTCGACAGAGACGCTCGTGTTGCAGGGGGGGGGGGGGGGTGTGTTGCTAGAGTTCAGGGTGCTTACTGTGGAGGGGGACATATTATTATACCTATGTAATTGGGACCTGGTCGTATGTTTCTTCGAATAAGTCATTATAAATATTTTAAGGAAGCTGGTTTATATATTTTAAGAACCACATTTTTTTCATTATTTATGTATAAATAAATAAAACTGGTTAGAGACAATTATTTTTGAAATCACTGTTCCTAAAAATACTAATCAATTCTTTCATTATATAAGTACATGGAAAATATTAGGGCCAATTAAATATCATGTAACATAAAGTTTAAAAATTTTAAAACATATATCAGTCTAATAAAGTATACCTTCAAAAGAAATAAAATACATATTTGATTAAAATGAACATATGTATTTTTATATTTTCCGAATTAGATATATATTTATCGAATCTAATACATATTGATTAGAAATATCACAAGGACTGCACAAAACCATAAAATTAAATTGAAATGCACTCACACCATACCATTTTTGTGACCATGGTCCTTAGGTTGAACCATTAGCAATTCATTTTTCTACCTATACGTGCAGCCTCATTTACAGCCTCGTCCTAACCATTTTGATTTTTTTTAATATATACTCATTTATAATATAATGCATATTATTATATAAAAAAAATACTTAAATAAATAAATAAATTTTTATAACTTTTAATTAAACATACACTGTACTAATGATATATATATATATATATATATATATATATATATATATATATATATATATATATATATATATTGCACTATAACAATATAATCTACCAACAGAGCACCTTCAAACAGTAAACAGACCGCAAACAATACTGAGTATATCATCAATCCATCACTGGACCAAAAAGACATTCTCCTAAGCTTAGAAGCCATAAAAATTGTTTTTGTTTAAAAACAAAAAATGGGGGGATGGGGGGGGGGGGGTGGTTGTTCAAGGGAATATATTTGGGAAGTTTCAAGAATTATTTAATTACACAGATCGAGTCCGACAATATTCTATTCAGGCAGACATATATGTATCCTAATCCATTTTATTTTACTTTTTTTTTTGGATAATTTTTTTTGTTGGTTAAATCTTCCCCTATCAGCAGGCGGTAAGACTTGAACCCAATCTCATTGGGGGGTTGCATTTCACCTTTCATGGCACTGAAATAATAGGTCAACTAATTAGTAGTAACTGATTATAACTTTATGCCCCGTTTGTGTAGCGGAATAAGAGTGATTTAAGAGTATAATAAGGTGGGATAAGGATAGATAAGGGAAATTGATGTTTGTTTAAAATTAAGACTAAATGAATGTCATTTTTTCTAAAAAAAAAAAAAAAAGTTTGCACCCTTACAATTCACAGCAGCCGATTATGAGTCTGACCAGAAGTTTTTAAGCAGAGAGAGAGAGAGAGAGAGAGAGAGAGAGAGAGTACTCACAGGGTGCTTGCGTACATCTGCGGCTAAGCCTGTCAATCGGACAGATACGAATCGGATATGTTAATATCCATATCTTAATTTTCGGATTCAGATACGGATATTAATTTTCAGATTCGGATCCCTTCGGATACAGATATTTTTCGGATAATTGACATGTTTGAATATTAACATTATTTTGGATAATCAAGTAATATTTTAGAGAAATATCAAAATTAAAATTGATATTTTAAGGCTTATTATATTTTTCAGGTATCATACATTGAAAATTTAATAGTATTATAATATATTATCATTATGATTAATCATACATGATAACAATATGAACAATATATAAGACAAATATATATTTTTATAGTATATGTCGGATACAGATATTTTTCGGATCGTATAGACTGATATCCATATCTGCACTTCGGATATTCGAATATCGAATAATTCTGATTTTTCAGATACAGATTGAGTTCGGATTCAGATTTTTTTTCGGATAATTGACAGGCTTACCTGCGGCCATCTCTTTGCGGGAACTTGGTTGACCCCAACCCTCCCCGCATCCCCGCACGAGTACCCGGGCAAACCCAGCATGTAATCATCCGGCATATCAACAAAAACCCCACCATCATCACCACTATCATCACCGATCACCGCATTCCCGACGGCCATCTGAAACGACGCGACGGACATGGTTGAACGTGGTGAGGACTCCGGCCTTGCAACAGTTGCCGGTCTGCATGTTGTAGGTGGCGCCCGGAAGCAGGTCGACGATGACGGGTGTGTGCGCGCACGAGTGGGGGCAGCGGCTGCGACCAGGGCCGGCCCGATATATTATGGGGCCTAAGTCAATTAATTAATACTTTTTACTTTTAAATTATTAATTTTTTAATTAAAAATCATTTTTCTAGTTTTTTGGACTGCAAAATTATTAATGAAGTTTTATATGTAAGTTTTTATTTGATTCAAATAAAAAAAAAACTTTATTCCTTGTTGTCTACACCACATAGTTTTTTTTTAGTGTATACACCAAACAGAATGTCAAGAGGTTTTTTTATATAAAGAAAAAATAGAGTGAGAAGAAATTTTTTTTTTGAAATAAATAAGGAATATATTGAAAATGATAAAAGAGTCTGAAAAACAATAGCACTTTTTTAGACATCACCATTTCATATTCCAATTTTTTTGGGATTAAAAAAAGACTTTAAATCCTATTGGTTATATAATTTTTTTTGTTTTACTATTTTTTAGGTATCATATGATGTTGTCAATTTTTTATTGGTTACTTTTTAACTATATCAAAATGATTATTAATTGTTTTGAAAAATAAATATTTTTTTGCAAGGTGTTAAGTTATTATTGACTAACATGTGGACCTACTTATAAATAAAAAAAAATTGAGGGGCCTTTGTACATCTGGGGGCCTTAGATAATTGACTAAGTGGCCTAATAAAAGAGCCGGCCCTGGCTGCGACTTGATCCGCGAACAGTCGCCTTGATGGGTCGCCTCTGCGCCTGTCATGGCCCATATGACTTCTTTTCCTTTCCATGTCCAGCTCAACCTCCAACCGGGTGGGCTCTGCACCGCCCTAAACGCCTGGTGGTTGAAGATCGACACCATCGCCTGCCCATGATTATTATTTATTATTATTATTATTATTACATGAAGCTTTCATTTTTAGAAGAATAGATATGGAACATAATAGAATTGAGTTGAATAAGCTCAAAAGCAAGATAAAAACGTAAACTATTCTTACTTTATACCAATTTCAGTAATTATTGACTTTATCAATGAAATATGTGATCTTCAACGCTGGTGGTTGAAGATCGACACCAATTATGATATGAAATTTAATGAAGAGGCTATAATAATTATCTATGGCTGCTGCTCTGTTTTTTAAAAGGTTATGTTTATTAAGCTCCATTGAGCCCCTTCACATTCCAAATTTAATATATCCTGCAATCCATTCTAATAATTAAATTAAAAAATAATAATAAATTTTTAAAAAAAATCATAGAAATTCTTTTTTGAATCAATAAAAAATTATTTTGCGCGTGCCATCCGATTAAGCCTGTCAATTATCCGAAAAAATATCCGCATCCGATCCGAATCCGTATCCGAAAATGCAGAAAATATCCGATATCCGAAAAATCCGTATTCGTATCCGAAAAAATAATCCGTATTTGAAAATTTTCGGATCGGATACGGATATACCCCTATCCGATCCAAAAAATATCCGTATCCGATGGCATTAAAAAAATGTTAATATTAGTATTTAATATCTACCATTGGATTTTGATCAAGTGACTCACATTCTTTCTAATAGTTGTAAAGTTAGGACTTGTGTTTGTGAATTTTTAATTTTAAGTCAATTTTTGAACTTTAAATGAAAATTTGTTATGTTTAATTATTTATTTGTTCTTTCTAATAGTTGTAAAGTTAGGACTTGTGTTTGTGAATTTTTAATTTTAAGTCAATTTTTAAACTTTAAATGAAAATTTGTTATATTTAATTATTTATTTATTTATTTCGGATAATTATCCGAATCCGTATCCAAAATTTCGGATCGGATACGGATACACTTTTTAAATATCCGTCGGATACGGATACGGATATATAAAAAAATTTTCAGATACGGATACAGATATGACCATATCCGTTCCGTATCCGGTCCCTTGACAGGCTTACATCCGATCCACAAAAATTTATAGAAATTGAGATATGGAAACTTACACGGTACCCATCTGTTGAATGCCATTCAAGAATGTCCCATCGAATGGTGATACTCCCATCAGGATCCTCACCTACATAACACTCTGTAAGTTTAACAAATGAAAACATCCATTAAAAAAAAAATAGAGAGAGCAAATAAACAAAACCCAATATATTATCATATGTGAGAAACACTAAATATCCAAAAAAGAAAAGAAAAGAAGAAACAATAATAAATTGAACAGACCTGCAGTACTGCCAAAACATAACAAGAGAACACACAGCACAAGCCTTCCAACCATGGCCTTCCTTTCTTCTATTTGGAAGGGTAGATGCAATTAATTTATTATAAAAAAAGTGAGACAGATAGAGATGGTTTTAGCTTGCAATAACAGAAAGGATTGATGGGGGGTGAACTGTCCTCTATTTGGTTTCAACACCATGCATAGCAAAATTAGTGAAGCAGTCAGTATAAATGATGGATGTTGAGAATGCCAAGCTATAATGGTCAAAAGCTATTATGTTTAGGTGTTTGCATGGGCTTTTATATCTCAAATTGGCCACTGCATGGATGACAGCTGGACATTGATTTTTTACTTTTCTGTTTTTAACCAGTCGTGTGTTAAACTTCTTTTGCTTGTTTTTCTTTCTTTCTTTTCCCCTTTTCGGTTCCTTTTTTGGGTTCTCTTTCTCTCACCTAATTTGAAATTTGTACTTTGAATTTAATAATGAAAGGAAAAAATCGATACAAGTATCTTTAGAAGTTAGCTACATTTGTTTTAGTTTACGTAAAATTAAAAAATCATCGCAATCCCCATGTTATTAAAAAATATCATTTCAATTCCTATCATCACCCTAACCAATTAATCAGATACATAGTTAATCCTAACCACACATTAATAGTTGCTAAAATACCCTTACCCCTTATTTTAGAAAAATGGATATAGTTCTCTAAAAATTTATGAAAATTTGAAAAAAGTATCAATAAAATCAATAACTCCCCTAATATCTCTAATTTATTAAACAATATTTATTTTAGTCCCTACTGTAACTGATACTCATCAAATATATGGTTGATTTTAACTATATATGATACATTACTATAATACCATTTTAAAATTTACTCGATAAATTAATGTAATACATTAACGAGTTTTGTGATTGAGTTTAAGAGAATTTATTGATTTTAGAGAAAACTTTTTCGATTTTCATAAGTTTTTAGGAGTTATATTGATTTTCCCCTTGTTTTTATTTTTTATTTTTATCGTTGATGAGCGTAAGATAACTGAAAATTTTTTAGGAAAAGGCAAATACATTTTTATCATTAAAATGACTAAATCAGATTGTTCATATTTTGTAGAGACCTATTTAAACGTATTTATCGAAACAACTTAATTCAGAGACTAAATTCGTTAACTATACATATTTTCTAGGAGTCTGTGGTCATTTTCAAACAAGGACTAAAACTGTTTTAGTTAATTTTCTAGAGAGTTATATCAAATTTTTCCAAAATAAAATCACGGTCGCAGTGTATTTTTTTTGGTGATCACATCCTATATCTTGAGCTGATTTGGGAAGGAAGTTTTATTGGGGAGACTGCATTTTAAAGTACTTCAAGAGTCAAGACATACGAGTTTATGCAACACTTAACTGCAAATGCATTTTTTCGTGGGCTGAGTTTCCCGGCTTTTGTTTTATCCGCTTTCCTTCCAGTCTTCCCGCGCTTTTCCTTATGCTTTCTCATGAATATATTGACAGTGATGATACCTAAGCCCCAACTCATATGCCTCACTCACAAACCTCATGAGATGTCATCACTCTTATTGGTTGACTTGTTAACTGTTAAAAATGGATAAAATAACAAAATACAGATATGTCATTCATTAAAAATAGATCACATTAACCCAAATCCCTCTTTTTTCTCTTATTAATTTTTCACATTAATTTGAATTTTCCTATTTTGATATTTGCCTATTTTGAAAAATATATCACATTCTAAAATTTGCATATTTCAAAATTTAAATTTTGAAATTCTTATGAATTTAACACCAAAATTTACCTAACTTACACAAAAATCACTTAAATTGTTTTTCATCAAAATTACACCAAAACTTTTCTAAATTACACCAAAATTACCTAAATAACACAAAAAAACGTTTCAGTTATTTTTTATGATTGTAATTATTACAGAATGTAACAGTGTTACATAAATGTAAATGTAACAATCTTATTATTGTATAACTGTGTTGTATAAATATAATAATAACTTCAATGTAGTAGACTCCTCTGTAACAACAAAGAAAAATGACAAAATGTAACACTTCCACAGAATACACCTATAGAATACTGTTACATTTCAAAATGTAACACCTATAAATTATTTACAAGTCTAAACAAAAATAAATAATTATTATTATGCAAATGATTGTTACATTTACAAATGTAACAAAAAAAAAGATTTTGAAAATGACTATTTAATGTTACATTTACAATATAACAACAGCATCTAATATTATGTAATGTTACATTTAGATATTGAAAATGACGTTCAATGTAAATATACAATAAAATATGAGATTATGCAGTCAATGTAATGCAATCAATCTAACAGCATTAAAAAAAACCGATTAAACATTTAGAAGCAACAACAAAAACATAATTACTTTCTCCATGATCATAAACTCTTGAACCAAATGTGTTTTTTTGTTCCTATAGCTTAACCCGATCTCGGAACTGGATCAATATTATTGCGGACCACTATCAGACAGGGTGAAGGGACGATTCTCTCTGACATGGTGGAAGAACCTGAAGAAAAAGTGAGATGCGCAGATGAAGGAAATGCATGCATAACTGAAGAAGTTCTTTACCTAATGCGGTGGTAGGCTTACGGGGCATGTACGGGCTAGGCTCTCCTATCTATGTTCTACAATACGAGTCAAAATGAAGTTGTTACAAAAGACCCATAACATTGGCTTGAATTTATTGTGTGAAAGCTGGCTTCTTCTATGGATCTCCTGATTCCACTTTGTCTCTGTCTATACCTTTTGGAAAGAAATGAAACTCTCTTCGATAGGGTCTGGGGAAGACAGATGGGAATAAGCAAACAAGCAAAAAAGCAATGGATGGACATGGAAAACGACTGGAGGACGAAAGAAAGAAGCATGACAGGGGTGACTAGGGCGAACAAAGTGCATATTGACGAGTTGAATTTCTTGCGGAAACAAAAAGGTGTTGAAAAACAACCAAATCTTCCTAAAACAAAACAGTTCAAATCGAACGTCACGACAAGATCAGTTCGGATTTCTTATCAAGATCTCAAATTATGAATTACGATATGCTCCTACGTGTTCTTCATAAAAAGTAAATCAAAACCGTAAACCACATTATAAGGAAATAATCAATAAAATTGTATAATAGATAATGTCTTGTTGCCATTTCATGGGGCCTATTTGGGGCCTAAAAATCATTATTGATATACTGGAGTAGCATTGTCTACCAGTTTTTTTTTTTAAAAAAAATGCAAATGCAAAATTAACAACTTCTAATGACAAATTAATTACTTACGAGACCACGTGTATTGTGTATTCATGGACATACACAAGGATGTTTGTGTAATTTTTTTTTTTACATTTACAAAAGTAAATCCCACCAAACATTTACAAAAGTAACAATAATAAATAATCACATAATTCATCTAACAAAACATGTATTTTATTAGCAAAATGAGGCTACATATGCAACTTCTAACAAAAACTGTGTATGATAGAATGAATAATTTTATAAACTGCGTGTAATGACGTCCAAAGTTTGTTTAATTTGTGAATTGGTGATGTAGTGAAACAAGTATGCAAAGAATACATCACATGATAATAAAAAAATCTTGAAAGAGAGAGACCCCAACCAAATATTCCTCCAAATAAAGCTAGCTGGGAGACATTAGGAAGTGCTAATATCACCTCACTTGATATATTTGAGGAATTGGCTATCTATATCTTTGTAGATATGCAATGTTCATCCGATCGGCTCATAAATTTAAACACCGCTGACGTGATATCTCAAACGGATTTGATGAACAATTACTTACTAATTGGTGCTACTACCCCTCTAAGAGAAGACCAAAAAATCCCTGGTGATGCTTTCAAGACTTCACTATTTCCATTAATGATGGCATCATAATGACTTCGTAGTACTGAGTCTTTAAAATCAGGTTGATACAAGGAAATATCAACTTACTTGAGAACTTCATCTTCTTTAATTTTCAATGTACGTGCAGAATGCAAGGTTGCTCCATCTGCAATGATGATTATCTCTTTCACAATTTAAAAAAAAAATGCTGATGAATAAATGAAAAAAAGTTCTATTTCTGGCCACATGAATGAATAAATTAATGCCATGTGCAAAAGATGATTTGACAGAGACAAGTTCAGATAATAATTTACTTGGAACAAAAATCCGGGCTGCCTCTTTCAATGAGCCTAAATCTGTAATATCTTGAGCCTGCTTAGATCAGCAATGTAAGAATTGAATGAGATCAAAATTTTCCCAAGATGAATATTCATAGAAAACACATCAATCTATTCTGCATAAGATTCAAATGTGGGAGGTTTTATTACTCCAATTATCATCTTGAACTTAATTCCCAATAATTTACATATAAACTGTAGAGCAATCAGTGCAGAAACACATTCTTTAACTGACTTTACAGGATACATTTGTAACTAGAATTTCAATATTTTGTACAAAATACCACTCCAGGCATGCAAGCGAACCAAGATAAATATTGATCCAAAAACAAATGACAGAAATAAGCAAATATTGATCAATTACCTTGTTGGTTGTATATATGGTTATAGTACAAGAATGTATGATTATAGAATCTGAATGATGAGGTACGAGTTTCATTTCTCCTTTGGCAGAACTTCAGGAGGTCGTGCTTGTTGAGGTCGTGCTTGTTGATGCATCGAGGGACAAGGTGGTGAGGAAGCCGCAACCGAGGCCGAGGGAAGGGTTTTCAGTGAGAATGTGCTATGCGTGGTGGAAATGTGATTATCTGAGGCTTGGGATTGTGGCTCACAAATTGAATAAGGTGTGAGGGCATTAAGGTAACTACAAAGGCCAGGCATTCTTGTGGTTGATGTACCAGAACAAGCTGCTAACAAAGACATATAGAGCAAAGTGAGTCCTAAATGACCCTAACATGTGTCTTGTGTAATGTGGATGAGGATATTATTGAGCATCTCTTCTGTATATTCCCTGTGGCCCAACAGATTTGGGGTTTGATTGGCCCATCCATAGGCACCGGGTTACCTTCACGCCCATAGGGGATGGAAGCGGGGAAGAGGTTATAAAGATGGGTGATAGAATTGCGGAAGTGAAGATTTCTCAATCTATTGTCCTGGCAGTGATGAGGCAGCAACAGCTTCAAAGAAGCAGCAACAGTTATGAGACAAAATGAATCATTTTCTAATATTTATTTGATCATCTTGAGCAGCATAGCCATAGTCTAACAAATATTCATACTAAATTCATACAACAATTCTCAACTAGTACCAAGTGATTACCTCCAGGAATGTGAACTTCAACTGATTGGATGGACAAATAACCACGCTTAGAACTTCTGAGCTACATCACCACCAAGACAAAGTAAGAAAAGGCAACGAATGAGGATAATGGAAAAAATGTAATAGTACCCATGACTAATGAAGGACTTTAAATCATTGTATTTTTACTAAGATGGCTTTGAATTTACTGAGCATAAATCATATAAATTTTGTTATGTAAACTTAAGAATGAGAATGATGTCTTTTTTGGTGGGTAACAAAAAAGTATTCCAAACGGGCCAGGAAGGGGAAGGATGTTGAATGGACGAGATCTTAAAACTCTTTTTTTTTTTATGAAAGAAGGGTAGGGATTCTATCACCAGATCCTATTAATAATTTTGGGGTGCAATTCCAAACTGCATAAAAGGAAGAGGCAAAAAAAAATTAAAGAAAAGGTAAAGGACATGTAGTAGGCAAGGGGTCTACTAGGTCTGGCTTCAAGAAGCCAAACCAGAATTTTACACCTCTATTCGTATATTATACTCCTCAAATACACTCTTTTAACCCCTGCACGGTTGGATCCCCAAGCTTTCCTCAGGCCTTTGGCATCCTCCCAGGTCTTCTCCACATATTGTCTGCTTCTTTTGAATATAATAACATAATTCCTGGTAAACTGCTGAGATGAAGGATTGAGAAATCATTTCTCATTTACTTTTATCCCCTTATGTCCTCAGAGCTCTACTTTCCTATAACTGATCCAGATTGTTAAAGGATGTGTTTAGGGGGGGCAGTGCATCACTTTCTTCAAATGCTCCCATACTGAGTTACATTGCCCAATACTTCAATTAAAAATTCTGAGTTAAATTGCAAAGTCATATGCTACAGTCTATCAACTGCTCTCTATTTCCCAATCAATAATGATAGCATATTGGGCTGGTGGCAGATTTAAAAATAGATTTTTTTTCAATTGCATTAAAAAGCATGCATCCAAGGTTACATAAGAATATTGATCAATGTAGCTGAATTTTTAATATTAAAGCTAACATAAGTGTGTGTCTGTCGGAGCTCATGCTTGATACACTGTATCATTGTAAATCCAAAAATCCTAATATGGTCAATAAAGATGCATTAGAAGGCATCCTAACTAAAGAAATTTTAATGCTTTCCCACATCATATGCCTGCCAGATCCAATTTCCATTATTCTATCTGTAGCTGTACAGCGTATTGGAGTCATGGAATAGGCCTGTTGTCGGGCTTATTCCCGGAGGCCCGGGGGTTGGGGGGCAACGCCCCCCATGGGCCGCAGGCCCCCCCCGGGCCGGAGGATTCTCGAATTTTTGTAATGGGTATTTTGGTCATTTTTCTATTTTAGGGTTTGTACATCTTGTAACTATAAAAGGGACCTTTCGGTTACCATTACTCAATACAACATTATTATTCCATCTATTTCTTCTCAGCGGAGATCAAATTATATGGAAAAATCATTCCAATTTTACCTTAAATTTCATCTACCTGGATCTTCTCTTCGAATGCCAATCATAAGAATTTTTTTTTTTAGACAAGGTAGGAACCCCACTGTAGCCATCGATTCCATTCTTTAAAGAATTTTGGGTACAGTTCCAAATCAGAAAAAAAAAAGACGATCAAATACTAGATAGTAGTCTACTTGCTGACCCTCAAACGTAAAAAAAGAGAAGATAAAATACAAAGGAATTCAGAAACCCATTGACCAAATCAAGAAGTCCTTATTCACTCAATTATTATTAATCACCCCTGAATTGCCCCCGCACAATTTTTGCCCAATCTTTGATGTGAGATGGCATCCTTAAAATCCACCTCATTTTCTAGTGAGCCAAATGGCCCAGCAGCCTCGGGGTACGAAGATTTGTAACCCTTGTCCTCAATGCTCCTATCCCATTCTTTACTCGACACTTTCCCAGCTCTCCAACGGTTGTCCAGGTCATGAAAATCAGAATTGGAACCCCATAGAGGCCCCCTAGCAGCTTAGCTCCAAAGATATCTGGCAAAGGGATAGAGCCAAAACAAGTGCTCGACGGTCTCACTTTCATAAGAAATTGTTGTTTGTTATATGTGGAAATATTATTTGATGTAATCAAATTTATAATTGTATTGGAACAAAATTGCACTTGATGCTGGAAGGTAATGTCATCAGCTTCTAAAAGTGTGATTATGGGAATTGATGTTCTCCTTCTAAACATTCTTTACCTCATTTGTTAGACCAACTCAAGATGAATGACTCTAATTCTAAGGGATTGGTAAATATCCTTGTTTTTTTTTCTTTTTCTTTTTTGAAAAGGAACCCTGACACCAATTGGAAAAAACCCATGTGCACATAATCAGCCACAAACCATATTAGGTAAAAGAATGGGTTTGAACTTGAGACCCATGGGGAGAAAACACATGATTGTAACCAAAGCGCCAACCGTGTGTGGGTTGAAAAAAATCTCGTCTCCCAATGGAATCTAGGTGCACAATGTGTGTTACCGCAATTGACCATGTTACTCTAAAGAATCCATGTGTTGCTTAAATGTACTGTGCCTAGTTATGAATGTTTTATTAGTAAATTCATATTTTTGTTTTCAGAAATGGTACGCACCTACCCTAATTTTATTAAAATTCATGTGTGTTAAATTAAATATAATGTGTCTAGTTATGAACACAAAGTAAGTGTTCTTACTGTCACTTTACCTAGTAAAATGGAAGAAAATTTCAAAAAATTAGCAGACAAATAGATTCCATCCATTGCAATGTGATATAGTCCACCCACATATGCATACCTTAAATTGAAGGGAGTAATTTATAAAGTGACATAGGAAGACAATTCTTTTTTTTTTCTTAGACACCTTGCTGTCTGATAACCATTAATTCATATTATATTCCAACATGCATCATTACACCCTGCACTAAGGAAAATGGAATCAACAAGAAGCCCGATATGGAAATTCACATAATCTACATTGTTACCAATTTACAATGACACAAAAATCTTCGCTTCCAGATATTGAACAAATTCAGGATTCCGTTCAGCCTACCACGGAAGTTGAAACTTTTGAGAGATGCAATGATTGTGAAACTTGCAATGGAGAATTAAATTTGAAGGCACAATTACAGGTCAGCCTCCCCCATCTTTCAGCAACAACAAGTAATTAGGTGATGACAACAATGATGGATTCAGTGAATATGTGAGTTTTCTTTTTTCTTTCTTTCTTTTTTTTTTTCTACTGTCAGGAGAAATTATTAGTAAAAAAACATGCACTAATTTGTTTTTAGATAAATCATTGCATTATGTTATAAGTTTACAAACTATTCCATGCTATTCTTCAAGACTGTTATGTTGAAGTTTTTGGAAGACTGAAGACATTGAAATGGGTGATTGGGGATAAATTTCATTAATAGTTAGATGATTGTTAATTTGAATTCCATTGTTTTCCGTCATTTCTGTTTTGTGAGTAGTATTTGGTCTCAATTCATCTGAACTTTGTTTTCACTTATTACTATAAGCTGGTGTAAGCATTATTTCATGCCTGTTAAGAGTAAGCATTCACAATGCATGTCTGGGATTTATGGGGGAGTGTCTCAGATTCATAAGCGAATATGTCTTAGATTCATGGGGGGGGTTTAGGATTCATGGGGGAGTATGTCTTGGATTCATGTTCATATTCATGGGTAGAGTATTGTCTCCCATTCATGCATGAGTATGATCTTAGATTCATGGCATTTCTCGGATTCATGTTATGGTCTTGGATTCATGGGGGAGTATGTCTTGGATTCAAGGTGGGTTATGGTCTCCGATTCATTGGGGTTATGTCTCGGAATCACGAGGGAGTATGGTAAGGGATTCATGGTATGTGTCGGATTCGTGTGGGGGTATGCCTCGGATTCATTGGGGGGGGGGGGGGGGGTACAGTTTCAGATTCATGGGGCAATATGTCTTGAATTCATAGGAGAGTATGTCTCAGATTTATGATAGGATACCTCAGAGATTCATGGTAGGATATGTTTCGGATTCATGAGGGGAATATGAATTTAAATTGATGGAGTACTACGTCTTAGATTCATGGAGGATATTTTTAGAATTCGTGGGCGAAGTATGTCTCAGGTTAATGGGGGATTGTCTCTCGGATTTATGGGGGGTATGTATCAGATTCATGGTCTCGGATTTACAGCGGAGTACGTCTCCGATTCAAGGGGGTTATGTCTCGGATTCGTTAGGGGCATATGTTTCAAATTCATGGGGGAGTATGTTATCATGGGTATGTTACGAATTCATGAGTACGTGTTAGATTCATGGGGGTATGTCTCTGATGGATTCATGGGTATGTCTCGGATTCATAGACGGGTAAGTCTTAGATTCATGGGGGGGGGGGGTATTTCTAGGATTAATGGAAGAGTATGTCTCGGATTTATGGTTGTATTCATGGGGGGGGGTATATCTAGGATTAATGGAAGAGTATGTCTCGGATTTATGGTTGTATTCACGGGGGGGGGGGATATGTCTCCCATTCACGAGGGAGTATGATCTCATATTCATGGCATTTCTCAGATTCATGGGGGAGTATGACTCGGATTCAAAGAGGGGAGTATGGTCTTGGATTCATGGTGGGGTACGTCTCGAATTAATGGGGGGAGTATATATAGGATTCAAGGGGAGTCTGGTCAAGGATTCATAGTATGTATAGGATTCGTGGAAGAGTATGTCTTGGATTCATGTGGGGTATGTCTCCAATTCATTGGGAGGTATGTTTCGGATTCATTGAGAGGTATGTGTCAGATTCATGGGTCGGTATGTCTCAGATTCATGGGGGGAGTCTCGGATTGATAGGGGTATCTCTCGGATTCATGGGTATTTTGGTCATTTTCCTATTCTAGAGCTTGTACATCTTGTAACTATATAAGTGACCTTTCGGTCACCATTACAATATAATATTGATTCCATCTATTCCTTCTTGGTATCAGAGCCGCAAAGAAACCATAGGGTTTCACAATTTTTTTTTTCATCACGGGTCGTGGTGATAATTATTGTTTCCTCTCTCGGATTGAGATTTGAGTTTTTCTTCTTGCAATGGATCCAACGCCGAAGGACCCCATGCCACTGTCGGGTGAGGAGATCAAGGATGACGCCTCGTTATGGCAGATCCAGGACACCTCGGTTGGTATCACCGCTATTCCGTTAGGGCATAACTCTCATGCTCAGCGGATTACCAACGTGCTTCTTGATGGACGAAATTATCCATCATGGTCACGTTCCATTCGATTGTATTTGGGTAGTCGAGGCATGTCAGGCCTTCTTCTTGGTACCATTAAAAAGCCGACTGAAACTGATGCAACCTTCAATCAGTGGAAGATCAACAACTGCACATTCCTCGGGTGGCTTTACAACTCCGTGGAGACCCGGATCTATAATATGTTCATGTATCATGATACAGTCGACTCTCTATGGGCTGCGTTGAAGAAGACCTATGGTCATGCCAAGAATGACTCACGGATCTATGAGTTGTACAAGGATATTGCTCAGGCCACCCAAGGTACCCAATCTGTTACAGATTATTTTGGATTTCTTCAGGCTCGTTGGGAGGAACTTGCCCATTATGAGCCTCTCTCAGAGTTGTCTAAGGAGGCTGCCACGCTTGTGGTTGGCCGACTACAACGCCAACAGACGTATGCGTTTCTTATGGGCCTTCGACCGGAGTTCGAATCTCTTCGTGTTCAGATCTTGAATACCACACCACTTCCTTCTCTATTTGAAGCATTTGCTATTATTGAGGGTGATGAGCATCGCCGTCAGATCTCTGCCTCAGCACCCACTAGAACCCTCGGCGATCAGATGGCATTGGCGGCCACCTCTGGATATGACTCTCATGGCCATAGGGATAGTAGTCACGGTCGCGGTCGTGGACACGGCAATATTGTGACTTGTGGCCACTGTGGAAAAACAGGGCATGAAAAAGTCAGATGCTTTCTTCTGTACCCACAATTGATGCGATCTCACAATGTTGGAGCTCCTTAATCTGCCTCTCGTGCTGCTGTTGCTGATGCCTCGGTTCGGGTGATGCCCCCACTGCTCCATCTGGGTCCTTTGATATGCATACTATTCAAAACCATATTGGTGCCATGGTTCGGGAGAGCCTTGCCTCTCATGCTGGTCTCTCAGGTATCCCCTCCGCCTACCATGTTAACCAATCAGGGTCTCCTACTTGGGTCATTGATTCAGGCGCTACTAAACATATGTCTGGTGAGTCTCGTGATGGCTCACTTACCCCTGTCATCAGTAAGAGTACCGTTCCTTTATCTTCCTTACACTCTGTGTTACATGTTCCCAACCTTGCTCTTAACCTTCTCTCTGTTAGCCAATTGACTAAGGTTTTGAACTGTTCAGTGACTCTAAACATACATCTACCACTTATATTTCTCGTATGAATAAAGCTTCTGGATTGTTTGATTTGATTCATTCTGATGTGTGGGGTCCCTCTCCTGTTACTGCTTTTGGTGGTCATAGATATTACTTGACATTCATTGATGATTTTTCTAGATATACTTGGGTTTATCTTCTTAAATCTTGGTCTGAGGTATCCTCTCAGTGTGTTAATTTTTTACGCATGATTAAAACACAGTTTAACATTACTGTAAAGAGTATCAGGTCTAATAATGGGGGGGGGGGGAGTATGTCTCGGATTCTTTTCGGTCTCATCTGAATGATTTGGGGATTCTTCAACAGTTGACTTGTCCATATACACCTGAGCAGAATGGGGTGGCGGAACGAAAAAATCGTCATCTCATGAATGTGGTTCGTTGTCTCCTTCGAGGAATGAATGTTCCAAAGTTCTATTGGAGTATGACAGTCCTCATTGCTGCCTTTTTTATTAATCGAACTCCCAGTCGTACTTTAGGAGGTCAAGTTCCTTTCCATGTTTTGTATCCTGATCGTACTCTTTTCCCCATCACTCTTTAAGTCTTCGGGTGTACTTGTTTTGTTCAGGATAGGGGACCCTCACGCACCAAGCTTGATGATAAATCTATACGTTGTGTTATCCTTGGTTATTCTACCATGTCCAAAGGATATACATGCTATGATCCTATTTCTCAGAGATTGTTTCATTCCCTTGATGTCACATTTTTTTAAGATGTGCCATATTTTTCTGACATGGTTCTGCAACATTCGTCTTCACCGGTTCGACCGACTTCATTTTTCCTATCATTGCTTTTGCCACAGCCACAGTCATAGTCGCTGCAGCCACCGTCGTCACCACCACCATCGTCACCACCGCAGCTGTCTCCACCACAGTCTCCTCTAATTGTATACACTCGTAGACCTCGGCCACCTCTCTCTCCTGCTCACTTGTCGACATCCTCCTCGGACTCAGGTATACCTTCTTCCTTGATCACTCCACATTCTGTTCCTGATTTGCCTCCATCTGACTCTGATGTGCCTATTGCTCTTCGCAAAGGTCATCGGAGTTGTGTCACTGCTCATCCTCTTGCCCAGTTTGTTTCTTATCAGAGACTTTCCGATTCCTATAGAGCTTACCTGGCTGCTACATCGTCTATTCATATTCCTCGTACTGTTATCGAGGCATTACAGGATTCGCCGCTATGACCACTGAGATGGATGCCCTGCAGAAAAATCATACGTGGGAGTTGGTTGATCTTCCACCAGGGGAGAGGACCGTTGGTTGTCGATGGGTTTTCACAGTAAAATACAAGGCTGATGGGGCTATTGAGCGATATAAGGCACGCCTTGTTGCAAAAGGCTTTACTCGGACTCTGGGGAAGGATTTTCATGCTACATTTGCTCCTGTTGCCAAGCTGACCATTGTTCGGCTTCTTGTCTCTCTTGCTGCTTGCCACAATTGGCCTCTTCATCAAATGGATGTGAAGAATGCTTTTCTTCACGGCGACTTGACAGAGAAAATTTATATAGATCCGCCGCCTGGTTTTCATCTTCAGGGGGAGTATTCCGGAAAGGTGTGCCTTCTTCTCAAATCTCTATATGGACTGAAGCAGTCACCGAGAGCATGGTTTCAGAGATTCAGCGTAATCATACTTGCTTCATTCGTCGAAGTAATGGACGGTGCACCATTGTTCTAGTTTACGTGTACGATATTATTATCACAGAAGATGATGGAGATTACATTGTCAGAGTGAAGACTGAGCTTGGACATGCATTTGATGTGAAGGATCTAGGTCCTCTTTGGTATTTTTTGGGGATTGAGATTGCTCGCACACGCCATGGTATTTCGCTCTCCCAGTGAAAATACACTCTTGACCTATTTGAGGACACCGGTATGCTTGGATGTCGTCCTGCCACTTCTCCCATGGACCAGAACCATCGCCTTCATGTTGAATCAGGCGACCTTCTGCCAGATCCTTCTTTGTATCAGCGTCTAGTGGGTCGTTTGATCTACTTGACAAACACTAGACCTGATTTGACTTTCGCTGTCAGCGTAGTGAGTCAATTCATGCATGCCCCACGGACTTCTCACCTAGATGTTGTTTACAGAATTCTTCGATACTTGAAGTCATGCCCAGGTCTTGGCTTATTCCATGCTACTAGTGCTCAGCCTACCATTTCTTGCTACACTGATGCAGATTATGCTGGTCCACTCACTGATCATCGATCCACTTCTAGTTTCTGTACTTTCCGTGGGGGCAACCTTATTTCCTGGAAAAGTAAGAAACAGAGTGTTGTCTCTCGTTCTTCTGCTGAGGCAGAATATCGTGCCATGGGCCAAGGCACATGTGAGATCATTTGGTTGCGCTCTCTTCTGACAGAGTTGGGATTCCGTTGCTGGTTCATCTACTTCGTTTTGTGATAACTGATCTGCCATTATGCTTGCCTCGGACTCAGTTCTTCATAAGCGGACCAAACACATTGAGGTTGATGTTCACTTTCTTTGAGAGAAAGTACAGTCGGGCACCATTGACACAGTTTTTGTCTCTTCCAATGAGCAGCTTGCTGATATGTTCACCAAGTCCATTGATCCCTCTATTCTTCGTTCTAGCTTGACCAAGTTGGGCTTGATTGATATCTTTGCTCCAACTTGAGGAGGAGTATTGGAGTCATGGAATAGGCCTGTTCCCGGAGGCCCGGGGTTCGGGGGCAGCGCCCCCGACTCGGATTTTTGTCATGGGTATTTTGATCATTTTCCTATTCTAGGGCCTGTACATCTTGTAACTATATAAGTGACCTTTCAGTCACCATTACAATATAATATTTATTCCATCTATTCCTTCTTGGAGTATGTCTCATATTCAGGGGAGGGGGGGGGGAGAGGTCTAGCATTCATAGGAGAGTATGTCTCAAATATACTGTGGAGGATTCATGGGGGAGTATGTCTCAGATTAATAAAGGCTATGTTTAGCATATACTTGGGTGGTATGTTTCAGATTCATGGGGAATATGTCTTGAATTCATGGGTATGTCGCAGATTCGTGGGGAATGTGTTGGATTCATGCAAGAGTGTCGCATATTTATAGTATCTTATTTATGGGGGAGAATGGTCTAAGATTCATGGGGGAGTATGCCACGAATTCATAATAGGGTACGCCACAGATTCATTGTAGGGTATGTCTTGGACTCATGAGGGGAGGATGGTCTCAAATTCAAGAAGTACTATGTCCTAGACTAAAGAGGGGTATGTCTAGAATTCATGGAGGGAATATGTCTCGGATTTGTGGGAGTGTGTCTTGGATTCATGGGGTGGGGTACGTATCAAATTCATGGGCAGGTAGGTATGTCATAGATTCATGGGGGAGTATGTATTGGATTCATGGGGGGAGTATGTCTCCCATTCATGAGGGTGTATGATGTCGGATTCATAACATTTCTTGGATTCATGATACGGTCTTGGATTTTTGAGTAGTATGTCTCAGATTAAAGGGGGGAGTATGGTCTCAGATTCATGAGTGTTATGTCTTAGATTCATGGTGCGGAACATCTCAGATTAATGGAGGAGTATATCTAGAATTCATGGCGGATATGGTCAGGGATAG
This sequence comes from Acorus calamus, assembly GCA_030737845.1. Taxonomy (NCBI): domain Eukaryota; kingdom Viridiplantae; phylum Streptophyta; class Magnoliopsida; order Acorales; family Acoraceae; genus Acorus; species Acorus calamus. Next base: position 27,818,592 of record CM060868.1, on the reverse strand, counting down.
GGATTGATGGTATGTATTAGAATCAGGAAGTATGTCTGGAATTCATGGGAAGGGGGGGGGGGGGTTCTCGGGTTTATGCCAATGAATTTGAGACATACCCCAAAGAATCCGAGACATGCCGATTCATGCAGGGGTTTATCTTGGATTCACGTGGGAGTATGTCTCGGATTCATTGGTTAGTCTCGGATTCAAAAGCGGGTATTTCTCATATCCATGGGGGAGAGTATTTGTAGGATTCATGGGGCAGTATGTCTCGGATTCATGATTGTATTCATGCGGGGGTATGTCTCAGATTTATGGGGGTATGTCCCGGACTCATGGGTATGTATCGGATTCATAAGCGGGTATTTCTCAGATCCAAGGGAGAATATTTCTAGGATTCATGGGGGAGTATGTCTCAGATTCATGATCGTATTCGTGGGGGGAGTATGTCCCCCATTCATTAGGGAGTATGATCTCAAATTTATGACATTTCTCGGGTTCATGATATGGTTTTGGATTAATAAGGGAGTATGTCTCCGATTCAGTGGGGTTATGTCTCCAATTCATAGGTGGCTATGTCTCGGATTCATGGAGGAATACGTCTCAGATTAATGGGCAGTATGTCTAGGGTTCATGGGGGAGTATGGTTAGAGCTTCATGGTATATATCGGAATCATGGAGGAGTATCTCTCAGATTCATGTGGGATGTGTCTCCGATTCACAGGGGGTATGTCTTAGATTCATGATCCGTATGTTTCGGATTCATGGATCCGTATGTCTCGAATTCATGGGTATGTCACAGATTCATGGGGGAGTGTCTCGTATTCATACTCTCTCATGATCTCAAATTCGTGGGAGAGTTTGTATTCATACTCTCTTATGTCGCGATTTCATACTCTCTTGGATTCAAGGGGGAGAAAAGTCTCAGATTCGTGAGAGAGTTTGTATTGGATTCATGGGGGAGTGTTAGGGATTCATGATAGGGTACGTCACGAATTCATGAAAGGAGTATGATCTCAAATTCAAGGAGTACTATGTCTTATATAAATGAGGGGTATGTCTCAAATTTGTGGGGGGATATGTCTCAGATGGATTCATGATAGGGTACATCACGGATTCATGGTAGAATATATCACGGATTCATGAAAGGAGTATGGTCTCAAATTTAAGGAGTACTATTTCATATATTAGAGAGGGGTATGTCTGAAATTTGTGGGGGGAGTATGTATCAGATCCGGGGGGGGGGGGGGGGGGGTGGTTGTCATTTCTAGTGCTTATAGAGGAGACCTTCGACTACATAGAGGCATTGGAGATGCAGGTGAAGGAGGATGTCTAGGAAATGTTCTGAGAACTCCATTAAGGTTTGCAAGGGGGGTATAATCTTGAATTCATTGGGGTTATGTCTCCGATTCATAGGTGGCTATGTCTCAGATTCATGGAGGAGTACGTCTTAGAATAATGGGGGAGTATGTCTAAAATTCATGGGGGATAATGGTCAGAGTTTCATGGTATGTATCAAAAACATGGAGGAGATCTCTTAGATTCATGTGTGGTGTGTCTCCGATTCATGGGGGGTATGTCTTAGAATCAGGTGGGGGTATGTGTCGCATTCATGGATCCATATGTCTCGAATCATGGGAATGTCGTAAATTCATGGGGGGCATGTCTTGGATTCATGGGGGGAGAATGGTCTCAGATTCGTGGGAGAGTGTGTCTTAGATTCATGGGGGATTCATTGATAGGGTACATCGCAAATTCATGGTACGGTATGTCTCGGAATCATGAGGGGAGTATGGTCTCAAATTCAAGGAGTACTGTCTTATATTAATGAGGGGTATGTCTCGAATTTTTGAAGGGTATGTCACGGATTCATGTGTTTGTCTCAGATTCATGGGGGGTATATCTTCGAAGGATTTATTGGTATGTCTCGAATTCATGAGCAAATAGGTATGTCTTAGATTCATTTGGGAGTATGTATATGATTCATGAGAGAGTATATCACGGATTCATGATCTGATTAATGGGGGGAGTATGTCTCCCATTCATGAGGGAGCATGTTATCGGATTCATGGCATTTCTCGGATTCATGATATGGTCTTGGATTCCTAAGTAGCATGTCTCGGACTAAAGGGGGGAGTATGGTCTCAGATTCATGGGTGTAATGTCACGGATTCATAGTATGATAAATCTCATATTAATGGGGTAGTATGTCTAAGATTCATGGGGGATTATGGTTAGGGATTGATGGTATGTATCATAATCAGGAAATGTCTTGGATTCATGGAAGGGGGGAGGGGTGGTTCTCGGGTTTATGCCCATGAATGCAAGACATATCCCACTTGAATCCATGACCACACTCCCCCCATGAATCCTGGAAATACCACCATGAATTCGAGACATACCCCCGCATGAATCTAGATTCATGGGGAGGTACGTATATAATTCATGAGAAAGTCTGTTTGGGATTCCTGATAGGATTAATGGGGGAGTATGTCTCTCATTCATGAGGGAGCATGATGTCGGATTCATAGCATTTCTCAGATTCATGGTATAGTCTTGAATTCCTAAGTAGAATGTCTCGGATTACAGAGAGGAGTATAGTCTCAGATTTATGGGTGTTTATGTCTCGGATTCATAATCGGTTTAGTGGGGGTAATATGTCTCCCATTTATGAGTGAGTATGATGTCTTGGATTCCTAAGTAGAATGCCTCGGATTTAAGGGGGCAGTATGGTCGCATATTTATGGGGGTTTGGTCTGAGATTCATGGTGGGGTATGTCTCGGATTAATATGCTAGTGTCTGGGATTCATAAGGAAAGAATGGTCTTAGATTCGTGGGAGAGTATGTCTTGGATTCATGGGGGAGTGTCAGGTATTCATGATTGGGTATGTCGCAGATTCATGATAGGATATGCCTCAGATTCATGAGATGAGTACGATGTCAAATTTAGGAATTACTATGTCTTATATTAATGAGGGATATGTGTCGAATTTTTTGATGGGGTATGTCACGGATTCATAGGTATGTCTCAGATTCATGGGGTGTTTGTCTCTCATGGATTCATGGGTATGTCTCAGATTCATTGACAGGTAGGTATGTCTTAGATCATGGAGGATTATGTATATGATTCATGATAGAGTATGTCTCGGATTCATGATCGGATTAATCGGGGGAGTAAGTCTCCCGTTCATGAGTGAGCATGAGGTCGGATTCATGGCATTCCTCAGATTAATGGTATGGTCTTGGATTCCGAAGTTGTATGTCTCTGATTAAATGGAGGAGTATGATCATAGATTCATGGGTGGCTATGTCTCGGGTTTTTAATCGGTTTAGTGGGGGGAGTATGTCTCCCATTCATGAGTGAGTGTGATGTCTGATTAATGACATTTCTCGAATTCAAGGTATGATGATATATTCACTGGGGAGTATGTCTCGGATTCAAGGGGGGAGTATGGTCTCTGATTAATAGAGGGATACGTCTTGGATTAATCGGGTAGTGTCTTGGATTCAAGGGGTAGAATGGTCCTAGATTCATGGAAGAGTATGTCTCGGATTCATGGAGGATTGCCACGTATTCATGATAGGGTATGTCGCAGATTCATGGTAGGATATACCTCAGATTCATGAAGGGAGTACGATCTCCAATTCAGGGAGTTATTTGTCAATTTTTTTTATGGGTATGTCACGGATTCATAGATCTGTCTCATATTCATGGGTGTACGTCTCCGATGGATTCGTGGGTATGTCTCGAATAAATGGGCAAGTAGGTATGATTTAGATTCGTGGGGGAGTATGTATATCATTCATGATCAGATTAATCGGGGGAATATATTTCCAATTCATGAGAGAGCATGATGTAGGATTCATGGCATTTCTCAGATTCAGGGTATGGTCTCGGACTCCTAAGTAGTATGTTTCGAACTAGAGGGAGGAGTATGGTCTCAGATTCATTGGTGATTATGTCCCGGATTTATAATCAGTTTAATGGGGCGAGTATGTCTCCCATTGATGAGTATGATGTCGGATTTATGACATTTCTCATATTCATAGTATGATGATCGATTCAATGGAAAGTATGTCTCGGATTCATGGGGGGAGTATGGTCTCAGATTCAAGAGGGTTAGGTCTCGGATTCATGGTGGGGTACGTCTCAGATTAATTGGGGAGTGTCTTGGATTCATAGGGGGAGAATGGTCTTAGATTCGTGGGAGAGTATGACCGGGATTAATGGGGGAGTGTCAGGTATTCATGATAGGATATGTCGCAGATTGATTGTAGAATATGTCTCGGATTCATGAGGGAAATACAGTATCAAATTCACGGAGTACTATGTCTTATATTAATGAGGGGTATGTGTCAAATTTTTTTATGGGTATGTCACGGATTCAGGGGGTATATGTCTCCGAAGGATTCATGGGGACGTCTCAAATTCATGGGTAGGTAGGTATGTCTTAGACTTATGAGAGATTATGTATATGATTCATGACAGAGTATTTTTCGGATTCATTATCGGATTAATCGGGGGAGTAAGTTTCTCTTTCACGAGGGAGCATGATATCGGATTCATGGCATTTATAGGATTCGGGGTATGGTCTTGGATTCTTAAGTAGTTTGTCTTGGATTAAAGGGAGGAAGTACGCACTCAGATTCATGGGGGTTATGTCTCAGATTCATAATCAGTTTGGTGGGGAGAATATGTCACCCATCCATGAGTGAGCATGATATTGGATTCGTGGGATGGTCTTGGATTCCTAAGTAGTTTGTCTTAGATTAAAGAAGGGAATATGGTGTCAGATTCATTCGTGCTAGGTCTCAGATTCATGGTGCGGTAACTATTAGATTAATGGGGTAGTATGTCTAGGATTCATGGGGGATTATGATGAGGCATTGATGGTATGTATCAGAATTTGGAATTTTGTCTTGGATTCATGGGGGGTACGTCGTGGACTCATGGGGGGAGAGGATTCTTTGTTTTATACCCATGAATCTGAGACATATCCCACTTAAATCCATGACCATACTCCCCCCCTGAATCCAGGATATACATCTCATGAATCCAAGACATACCCACACATGAATCCGGATTCATGTGGGGGTATGTCTCAGATTCATGGGGGTATGTCCGAGATTCATGGGGAGTATGTCTCGAATTCTTGGGTATGTCTCGGATTCATAAGCGGGTATTTCTCAAATCGATGGGGGGACTATTTCTAGGATTCATGGGGAATATGTCTCTTTTTTAAGATTGTATTCAAGGGGGGAGTATGTCTCCCATTCATTAAGGAGTATGATCTCAAATTTATGGAATTTTTCGGGTTCATGGTATAGTCTTGGATTCACGGGAGAATTTGTCACCGATTCAAGAGGGATATTGTCCCTTATTTATTGGGATTATGTCTCCGATTCATAGGTAGCTCTGTCTTGGAGTCATGGAGGAGTATGTCTCAGATTCATGGTAGGATATGCCTCGGATTCATGAGGGAGTATGGTCTTAAATTCAGGGAAACCTATGTCGATTTTTTTGATGGGTATGTTACGGATTCATAGGTCTGTCTCAGATTCAGTATGTCTCCGATGGATTCGTTGGTATGTCTCGAATTCGTGGAGTACTATGTCGTACATTAATGGGTCTGTCTCAGATTCAGTATGTCTCCGATGGATTCGTTGGTATGTCTCGAATTCGTGGAGTACTATGTCATATATTAATGAAGGGTATGTGACGAATTTTTTGATGGGTATGTCTCAGATTCATAGGGGGTATACCTCCGATTGATTCATGGGTATGTCTCGATTTCACTGGCAAGTAGGTATATCTTAGATTCCTAGGAGAGTACGTATATAATTCATGAGAGAGTCTGTTTGGGAATCATGATAGGATTAATGGGGGAGTATTTCTCTCTTTCAGGAGGGAGTCTCTCTTTCATGAGGGAGCATGCTGTTGGATTCATAGCATTTCTCGGATTCATGGTATGATCTTACATTCCTAAGTAGAATGTCTCAGATTAAGGGAGGAGTATAGTCTCAGATTCAAGGGTGGTTATGTCCCAGATTCATAATCGGTTTAGTGGGGGTTGTATGTCTCCCATTCATGAGTGAGTATGATGTCTTGGATTCCTAAGTAGAATGCCTCGAATTTAAGGGGGCAGTATGGTCTCATATTTATGGGGGTTAGGTCTGAGATTCATGGTGGGGTACGTCTCGGATTAATGAGGTAGTGTCTCGGATTAATAGGGGGAGAATGGTCTTAGATTCATGGGAGAGTAATCCTTGTATTCATGGGGGAGTGTCAGGTATTCATGATTGGGTATGTCGAAGATTCATTGTAATATATGCCTCGAAATCATGAGGGGAGTACGGTGTCAAATTCAGGGAGTACTATGTTTCATATTAATGAGGGGTATGTGTCGAATTTTTTGATGGGTATGTCACGGATTCATAGGTATGTTTCAGATTCAAGGGGTATTTGTCTTCGATGGATTCATGGGTATGTCTCAGATTCATTGACAGGTAGATATGTCTTAGATCATGGACGATTATGTATATGATTCATGATAGACTATGTCTCGGATTCATGATCGGATTAATCGGGGGAGTAAGTCTCCCATTCATGAGTGAGCATGAGGTCGGATTCATGGCATTCCTCAGGTTAATGGTATGGTCTTGGATTCCGAAGTTGTATGTCTCTGATTAAATGGAGTGTGATCATAGATTCATGGGTGGCTATGTTTCCGGTTTTAATCGGTTTAGTGGGGGGAGTATGTCTCCCATTCATGAGTGAGTATTATGTCGGATTAATGACATTTCTCGAATTCAAGGTTTGATGATATATTCAAGGGTGGAGTATGGTCTTAGATTCATGGGGGTTAGGTCTCGGATTAATCGGGTAGTGTCTTGGATTCAATGGGTAGAATGGTCCTAGATTCATGGAAGAGTATGTCTCGGATTCATGGAGGATTGCCAGGTATTCATGATCGGGTATGTCGCAGATTCATGGTAAGGATATGCCTCAGATTCATGAGGGGTGTACGATCTCAAATTCAGGGAGTAATTTGTCAATTTTTTTATGGGTATGTCACATATTCATAGATCTGTCTCATATTTTATGGGGGTATGTCTCAAATAAATGGACTAGTAGGCATGTTTTAAATTCATGGGGGAGTATGTATATGATTCATGATGAGATTAATCGGGGGAATATGGCTGGCTCCCATTCATGAGAGAGCATGATGTAGGATTCATGGCATTTCTTAGATTCAGGGTATGGTCTCAGATTCCTAAGTAGTATGTTTCGAATTAGAGGGAGGAGTATGGTCTCAGATTCATTGGTGGTTATGTCCCGGATTTATAATCAGTTTAATGGGGCGAGTATGTCTCCCATTGATGAGGAGTATGATGTCGGATTTATGACATTTCTCATATTCATGGTACGATGATAGATTCAATGGCAAGTATTGTCTCGGATTCATAGGGGGAGTATGGTCTCAGATTCATGAGGGTTAGGTCTCAGATTCATGGTGGGTACGTCTCAGATTAATTAGGGAGTGTCTTGGATTCATATGGGGAGAATGGTCTTAGATTCGTGGGAGGGTATGTCGGGGATTCATGGGAGAGTGTGAGGTATTCATGATAGGATATTTCGCAGATTGATTGTAGAATATGACTCGGATTCATGAGGGGAATACGGTATCAAATTCACGGAGTACTATGTCTCAGATTTATGATCGGATTAATTGGGGGATTATGTCTCACATTAATGAGAGAGCATGAGGTCAAATTCATGGCACTTCTCGGATTAATGGTATGGTCTTGGATCCCTAAGTTATGTCTATCATTAAACAGAGGAGTATGGTCTCAGATTCATGGGTGGCTATGTGTCGGGTTTTTAATCGATTTAGTGGGGGGAGTATGTCTCCCATTGATGAGTGAGTATGATGTTGGATTAATGACATTTCTCGAATTCAAGGTATGATGATAGATTCAATGAGGAGTATGTCTCGAATTCAAAGGGGAGAGTATGGTCTCAGATTCATGGGGGTTAGGTCTCGGATTTATAGTGGGGTACGTAACAGATTAATGGGGGAGTGTTGTGCATTCAAGATGTAGAATGGTCTTAGATACGTAGGAGAGTATGTCTTGGATTCATGGGTGACAGGGTATGTCACAGATTTATGGTAGGAGATGCCTCAGATTCATGAAGGAAGTATGGTCTCAAATTCAAGGAAATCTATGTCTAATATTTAGGAAGGGTATGTGTCAAATTTTTTGATGGGTATGTCACGGATTCATAGGTATTTCTCATATTCATATGGGGTATGTCTCCGATAGATTCATGGATATGTATCGAATTCAAGGGTAGATGGGTATGTCTTAGATTCATGGGATTATGTATATGATTCATGACAGAGTATTTCTCGGATTAATGATCGGATTAATCAGGGGAGTAAGTTTCTCATTCATGAGGGAGCATGATGTCGGATTCATGTTATTTGTCTTGGATTCTTTAGTAATTTGTCTCGTATTAAAAGGAGTACGCTCTCAGATTCATGGGGGTTATGTCTCGGATTCATAATCGGTTTGGTGGGGGGAGTATGTATCACATCAGTGAGGGAGCATGATGTTGGATTCATGGTATGGTCTTAGATTCTTAAGTAGTTTATCTCGGATTAAAGAGGGGAATATGGTGTCAGATTCATGGGTGTTATGTCTCAGATTCATGGTGCGGTAACTATCAGATTAATGGGGTAGTATGTCAAGGATTCATGGGGGATTATGGTGAGGCATTGATGGTATGTATCAGAATTAGGAATTTTGTCTTGTATTCATCGGGGGGTATGTCATCGACTCATGGGGGGAGGGGATTCTTTGTTTTATACCCATGAAGTTGAGACATATCCCACTTAAATCCATGACCATACTCCTCCCTGAATCCGGGATATACATCTCATGAATCCACGATATACCCACGCATGAATCCGGATTCATGCGGGGGTATGTCTCAGATTCATGGGGGTATGTCCAAGATTCATGGGGAGTACGTCTCGAATTCTTGGATATGTCTCGGATTCATAAGCGGATATTTCTCAGATCGATGGGGTATTTTTTCTAGGATTCATGGGGAATATGTCTTGGAATCAAGATCGTATTCAAGGGGGGAGTATGTCTCCCATTCATTAAGGAGTACGATCTCAAATTTATGGAATTTCTCGGGTTCATGGTATGGTTTTGGATTCACGGGTGAATTTGTCACCGATTCAAGGGGGATATAGTCTCTTATTCATTGGGATTATGTCTCCGATTCATAGGTAGCGCGGTATCAGAGTCATGGAGGAGTACATCTCAGATTCATGGTATGATATGCCTCAAATTCATGAGGAGAGTACGGTCTCAAATTCAGGGAGTAATATGTCAAATTTTTTGATGGGTAGGTCACAGATTCATAGATCTGTCTCATATTCATGGGGGTATGTCTCCGATGGATTCATGGGTATGTCTCGAATTCATGGGCAAGTAAATATGTTTTACATTCATCGGGGTGTATGTATATGATTCATGATCGGATTAATCGGGGGAATATGTCTCCCATTCATTAGAGAGCATGATGTAGGATTCATGGCATTTCTCATATTCATGGTATGGTCTTGGATTCCTAAGTAGTGTCTCGGATTAAAGGGAGGAGTATGGTCTCAGATTCATGGGTGGTTACGTCTCGGATTCATAAACGGTTTAGTGGGGGGAGTATGTCTCCCATTCATGAGGGAGTATGATGTCGGATTCATGACATTTCTCGAATTCATGGTACGATCATGGATTCAATGGGGAGTATGCCTCGAATTTAAGGGGGCAGTATGGTCTCATATTTATGGGGGTTAGGTCTGGGATTCATGGTGGGGTACGTCTCAGATTAATGGGGGAGAGTCTTGGATTCATAGAGGGAGAATGGTATAAGATTCGTGGGAGAGTATGTCGTGGATTCATGTGAGTGTCAGGCATTCATGGCAGGTTATGTCGCAGATTCATGGTAGGATATGCCTCGTATTCATGAGGGAAATACGGTCTCAAATTCACGGAGAACTATGTCTTATATTTTTTAGGGGTATGTGTCGAATTTTTTGATGGGTATGTCACGGATTCATGGTTATGTCCCAGATTCAGGGGGTATGTGTCTCTAATGGATTCATGGGTACGTCTCAAATTCATGTGCAGGTAGGTATGTCTCAAATTCAAGGGGGATTATGTATATGATTCATGATAGAGTATGTCTCAGATTCATGATCGGATTAATCGGGGGAGTATGTCTCCCACTAATGAGAGAGCATGAGGTCGGATTCATGGTATTTCTCGGATTAATGGTTTGGTCTTGGATTCCTAAATTGTATGTCTATCATTAAACGAAGGAGTATGGCCTCCGATTCATGGGTGTTATGTCTCATATTCATGGTTAGCTATGTCTCGGGTTTTTAATCTGTTTAGTGGGGGGAGTGTGTCTCCCATTCATGGGTGAGTACGATGTTGGATTAATGACATTTCTAGAATTCAAGGTATGATGATAGATTCAATGTGGGGGGTATATCTCCGATGGATTCATGGATATGTCTCGAATTCAATGGTAGGTTGGTATGTCTTAGATTCATGGGGATTATGTATATGATTCATGACAGAGTATTTCTCGGATTCATGATCAGAATAATTGGGGGAGTAAGTTTCTCATTCGTGAGGGAGCATAATGTGGGATTCATGGCATTTCTTGGATTTAGGGTATGGTCTTGGATTCTTAAGTAGTTTGTTTCAGATTAAAGGGAGGAGCACACTCTCAGATTCATGGGGGTTAGGTCTGAGATTCATGGTGGAGTACGTCTCGGATTAATCAGGTAGTTCTGAGATTAATAGGGGGAGAATGGTCTTAGATTCATGGGAGAGTAAGTCTTGGATTCATGGGGGAGTGTCAGGTATTCATGATTGGGTATGTCACAGATTCATGGTTGGATATGCTTTGGATTCATGAGGGGAGTACAGTGTCAAATTCAGGGATTATTATGTCATATTAATGAGGGCTATGTGTCGAATTTTTTGATGGGGTATGTCACGGATTCATAGGTGTGTCTCAGATTCATGTGGTATTCGTCTCCGATGGATTCAAGGGTATGTCTTAGATCATGAAGGATTATGTATATGATTCATAATAGAGTATGTCTCGGATTCATGATCGGATTAATCGGGGGAGTAAGTCTCCCATTCATGAGTAAGCATGAGGTCGAATTCATGGCATTCCTCAAATTAATGGTATGGTCTTGGATTCTGAAGTTGTATGTCTCTGATTAAATGGAGTATGATCATAGATTCATGGGTAGCTATGTCTTGGGTTTTTAATCGGTTTAGTGGGGAGAGTATGTCTCCCATTCATGAGTGAGTGTGATGTCTCATTAATGACATTTCTCGAATTCAAGGTATGAGTGAGTGTGATGTCTGAGGAGTATGTCTCAGATTCAAGGGGGGAGTAGGGTCTCAGATTAATGGAGGGATACGTCTCGGATTAATCGGCTAGTGTCTTAGATTCAAGGGGTAGAATGGTCCTCGATTCATGGAAGAGTATGTCTCGGATTCATTGAGGATTGCCACGTATTCATGATAGGGTATGTTGCAGATTCATGGTAGGATATGCCTCAGATTCATGAGGGGAGTACGGTCTCCAATTCAGGGAGTAATTTGTCAAATTTTTTTATGGGTATGTCACGGATTCATAGATCTGTCACATATTCATGGGTGTATGTCTCCGATGGATTCGTGGGTATGTCTCGAATAAATGGGCAAGTAGGTATATTTTAGATTCATGGGGGTGTATGTATATCATTCATGATCGGATTAATCGGTGGAATATGTCTCCCATTCATGAGAAAGCATGATGTAGGATTCATGGCATTCACAGATTCAGGGTATGGTCTCGGATTCCTAAGTAGTGTGTTTTGAATTAGAGGGAGGAGTATGGTCTCAGGTTCATTGGTGGTTATGTCCTGGATTTGTAATCAGTTTAGTGGGGTGAGTATGTCTCCCATTTATGAGGAATATGATGTCGGATTTATGACATTTCTCATATTCATGGTACGATGATCGATTCAATGGAGAGTATGTTTCGGATTCATGGGGAGAGTATGGTCTCAGATTCACGAGGGTTAGGTCTCGGATTCATGGTGGGGTACGTCTCAGATTAATTGGGGAGTGTCCTCGATTCATAGGAGGAGAATGGTCTTAGATTCGTGGGAGAGTATGTCGGGGATTCATGGGGGAGTGTCAGGTATTCATGATAGTATATGTCGCAGATTGATTGTAGGATATGCCTCGGATTCATGAGGGGAATACGGTATCAAATTCACGGAGTACTATGTCTTATATTAATGAGGGGTATGTGTCGAATTTTTGATGGGTATGTCACGGATTCATTGGTATGTCTCAGATTCAGGGGGTATATGTCTCCGAAGGATTCATGGGGACGTCTCAAATTCATGGGTAGGTAGGTATGTCTTAGACTCATGAGAGATTATGTATATGATTCATGATAGAGTATGTCTCAGATTCATGATCGGATTAATCGGGAGAGTATGTCTCCATTAATGAGAGAGCAAGAGGTCGGATTCATGGCATTTCTCGGATTAATGGTATGGTCTTGGATTCCTAAGTTGTATGTCTATCATTAAACGGTGGAGTATGGCCTCAGATTCATGGGTGTTATGTTTCATATTCATGGGTGGCTATGTCTCGGGTTTTTAATTGGTTTAGTTGGGGGAGTATGTCTCCCATTCATGAGTGAGTATGATGTTGGATTAATGACATTTCTCGGATTAAAGGTATGATGATAGATTCAATGAGGAGTATGTCTCGGATTCAAAGGGGGGAGTATGGTCTCAGATTCATGGGGGTTAGGTCCCGAATTTATGGTGGGGTACGTATCGGATTAATGGGGGAGTGTCTTGGATTCATGGGGTAGAATAGTCTTAGATTCGTAGCAGAGTATGTCTTGGATTCATGAGGAGTGTCTGGTATTCATGATAGGGTATGTCACAGATTCATGGTAGGATATGCCTCAGATTCATGAGGGGAGTATGGTCTCAAATTCAACGAAATCTATGTCTAATATTTAGGAAGGACGTGTCGAATTTTTTGATAGGTATGTCATAGATTCATAAGTATGTCTTAGATTCACTAGGGGTATGTCTCCGATGGATTCATGGATACGTCTCGAATTAAAGGGTAGGTAAGTATGTCTTAGATTCATGGGGATTATGTGCATGATTCATGATAGAGTATTTCTCGGATTAATGACATTTCTCGGATTAAAGGTATGATGATAGATTCAATGAAGAGTATGTCTCGGATTCAAAGGGGGGAGTATGGTCTCAGATTCATGGGGGTTAGGTCCCGAATTTATGGTGGGGTACGTATCGGATTAATGGGGGAGTGTCTTGGATTCATGGGGTAGAATGGTCTTCGATTCGTAGCAGAGTATGTCTTGGATTCATGAGGAATATCTGGTATTCATGATAGGGTATGTCACAGATTCATAGTAGGATATGCCTCAGATTCATGAGGGGAGTATGGTCTCAAATTCAACGAAATCTATGTCTAATATTTAGGAAGGACATGTGTCGAATTTTTTGATAGGTATGTCATAGATTCATAAGTATGTCTTAGATTCACTAGGGGTATGTCTCCGATGGATTCATGGATACGTCTCGAATTAAAGGGTAGGTAAGTATGTCTTAGATTCATGGGGATTATGTGCATGATTCATGATAGAGTATTTCTCGGATTCATGATCGGATTAATCGGGGGAGTAAGTTTCTCTTTCACGAGGGAGGATGATGTCGGATTCATGGCATTTATCGTATTCAGGGTATGGTCTTGGATTCTTAAGTAGTTTGTCTTGGATTAAAGAGATTCATGGGGGTTATGTCTCGGATTCATAATCGGTTTGGTGGGGGGAGTAGGTCTCTCATCCATGAGGGAGCATGATATTGGATTCATGGGATGGTCTTGGATTCCTAAGTAGTTTGTCTCGGATTAAAGAGGGGAATATGGTGTCAGATTCATTGGTGCTATGTCTCAGATTCATGGTGCGGTAACTATTAGATTAATGGGGTAGTATGTCTAGGATTCATGGGGGATTATGATGAGGCATTGATGGTATGTATCAGAATTAGGAATTTTGTCTTGGATTCATGGTGCGATAACTATTAGATTAATGGGGTAGTATGTCTAGGATTCATGGGGGATTATGATGAGGCATTGATGGTATGTATCAGAATTAGGAATTT